>SJXQ01006946.1:196348-482964 GCA_006408695.1 Aepyceros melampus | reverse complement strand
TGTTTGACCACTTCCAATTTGCCTTGATTCATGGACCTGACATTCCAGGTTCCTATGCAATACTGCTCTTTACAGCATCGGATCTTGCTTCTATCACCAGTCACATCCATACCTGGGTATTGTTTTTGCTTTGGCTCTATCCCTTCATTCTGTCTGGAGTTATTTCTCCACTGATCTCCAGTAGCATATTGGGTACCTATCAACCTGGGGAGTTTCTCTTTTGGTATCCTATCATTTTGCCTTTTCGTACTGTTCATGGGGTTCTCAAGGCAAGAATACTGAAGTGGCTTGCCATTCTCTTTTTCAGTGGACCACATTCTGTCAGACCTCTCCACCATGACCCACCCATCTTGGGTTGCCCCGCAGGCATGGCTTGGTTTCATTTATTTGTTCACTAACTCAAATCTCCTCTCTCTCACATTTTAGATGCCAAAAATCTAAACACACATTTCTCCAATCTCTCTTCTAGCTGGGGGTACCCAGGGAACATAGTTCTTGGAAAGCTTCAAGTCTTATGATAAGAATCTTTCCTTTATTGATCAAAGATTCAGTATCTGCTACTTGTATGCATGAAGTAGCAAGCATGTAGCTGAATCTCAACACACTAAGGATAGTGGAATGAAAAGAGTTTGTGTTCCTGAAGACACTGTCAAAGAGCAGAACCAACACCAGCAACTTTCAGGCTTCTTGCCATCTAAGAGAAAGAAACCTCTATGAGTACTTTATTATTTGCAGTTGAACGTATGCCTAACAGATACCTGTTTCAATACTCTGGAACACAAATATCTGAAAATTTAAGACAAAAATTTTGGTGAAGGTCACAACTTCTGTATCACTGTATCAATCCAAGATTTGAAATTTTGTCTTCTTCCATATTGAATAACTTCTTGTAGATGGTATGGTAGACTTAAAAAATATTCAAAACTTCAAAGTTGAGAGCTATGTCTTATTCAGCAGCAAGTTTTAGGACTTCAAGTCTGAGAGGCAGCATCTTAAATAACCCTGAGAGAATGGCTCCAAGGAGGTGAGGGGGAGAGATTATATAGAAGCTTTGAAACTCAGGGCAGGAATCTGAACATCAAAAGATTATTGCTAATTAAAGGAAAACCAGATATTCTAACTTAAGGAATTCAGTGCTTTTCTATGTATGGGAAGATGCAAGAATCTTGGCTCACTGAATTCTTTCCTTTGATATACATGCTAAGTCACTTCAGTCATGACCGATTCCTGAGCTATGAATCAAACCTGCATCTCTTGTGTCTCCTGCATTGGCAGGTGGATTCTTTAAACGCGGGTCACCTGGGAAAAAGTGAAAGTGAAAGTCATTCAGTTGTGTCTGACTCTTTGTGGCCCCATGGACTGCAGCCCTCCAGGATCCTCTGTCCATGGAATTCCCCAGGCAAGAATACTGGAGTGGGGATCTTCTTTATTCTTCTCCAGGGGATCTTCCCAACCCAGGGATTGAACCCAGATCTCCCACATTGCAGGTGGATTATTTACCATCTGAGTCACCAGGGAAGACCAAGAATATAAGAGTGGGTAACCTATCCCTTCAGAGAAGGCAATGGCACCCCACTCCAGTACTCTTGCCTGGAAAATCCCATGGACAGAGGAGCCTGGTAGGCTGCAGCCCATGGGGTCCTGAACAATCAGACACGACTGAGCAACTTCACTTTCACTTTTCACCTTCATGCATTGGAGAAGGAAATGGGAACCCACTCCAGTGTTCTTGCCTGGAGAATCCCAGAGACAGGGGAGCCTGGTGGGCTGCTGTCCACTGGGTCACACAGAGTGGAACACGACTGAAGCGACATAGCAGACACATTGCAGGTGGATTATTTACCATCTGAGTCACCAGGGAAGACCAAGAATATAAGAGTGGGTAACCTATCCCTTCAGAGAAGGCAATGGCACCCCACTCCAGTACTCTTGCCTGGAAATCCCATGGACAGAGGAGCCTGGTAGGCTGCAGCCCATGGGGTCCTGAACAATCAGACACGACTGAGCAACTTCACTTTCACTTTTCACCTTCATGCATTGGAGAAGGAAATGGGAACCCACTCCAGTGTTCTTGCCTGGAGAATCCCAGAGACAGGGGAGCCTGGTGGGCTGCTGTCCACTGGGTCACACAGAGTGGAACACGACTGAAGCGACATAGCAGCAGCAGCAGCAGCAGCAGCAGCCTATCCCTTCTCCAGGGCATCCTCCCAACCCAGGAATTGAATCAAGGTCTCCTGCATTGCAGGCAGATTCTTTACCAGCTGAGCTACCATAGAAGTGTCACCTGGGAAGCTCTCCTTTGATATGCACCTCAGCTATCTGGAGGCAGTATCCTGTTTTTTCACATCCTGAATTTCCTCAGGGCTCACCATAGGGAGTGGCCACAGTCTAATGGCTGCTAGATGGCAGTTTTTCCTTCCTTTCTGAGTTTCTTCAGGGTTCACCAACTCACCATCAGTGATGGTTGCAATCACTGATGACTATAACATTCTTTGTTTACTGATTTGGCAAGAAATATTCCAATCCTTAGGAAAGATGGAGGGAAATTGTGTGGGCTTTATATGTTCCATTTGTTCTTGTATTAATTTAATACATTTACTTTAAAACCATATTCCTGAGAGTGAAAAGAGCTCTGCATATTCAAGGATCTATGATAATGTCAAAGAAGCACTGAAAGTAAAAAGGGAAGATGGGAGCAGAAAAAAGGCAGAGTCTCTGAAAAATACAAGAAACAGAAAAATGGAGATAAGTCTATTGATACAACTGTGTGTAATATCAGACTTGAATTTCCAAAGTTTTTACAGTACTGATCGTAGCATCTGCCTACAGTAATAAATTTATTATAAGATTTTTCATGATTCTGCCTCTTTTTAAGAATTCCCAAAAGTGATATAATAGGAACATAAGAGACATGTATGGGCTTCCCTGGTGGCTCAGTGGTAAAGAACTCACCAGCCAAGCAGGGGATATGGGTTTTATCCCTGGCCCAGGAAGATCCCACATGCTGTGGGGCAACTAAGCCTGTGCACCACAACTATTGAAGCCTATGCACCTTAGAGCCTGTGCTCTGCAATAAGAGAAACCACCACTGTGAGAAGCCCACACACCAGAACCAGAGAAAAAGCTTGCATGGCAATGAAGACCCAGCACAGCCAAAAATACATAAATAAAATTATATATTAAAAAGAGAGAGAGACATGTATGTAGATTTTAGGCAGGCAATATCCAAAGTTTAAGGGCCCAGGAAGGACATATCTAATATAAAGTATTCAGTCCACACTCCTGCCAGGAAATGTCAACACCTGGCTGAATGTGTTAACATGAGATTCACTAAAGTACTGATAACACAGCCACAAGACTGACTCTAGAGGTGCAATAGCCACTAGCCACCTATGACCACAAAGCACTTGAAATGTGACCAGGGAGATATGTGGAAATGAAAGTATTTTGTATATGTTGGGATAAAAGAAAACAAACCCTAACACTAATTTAACTTGTTTCTTTTCATTTATTGTAGTATGGTCACTAGAAATTTTACAGTTATACCCATGGCTCTCACTATATTTTTATCAGAGCATATCACTCCAGAACATGATAGCTCTCATTAGCCATGTGTGGCTCAACTTCATTTACCGGATTGAAAGAATTGAGTCTAAACAGACAATGATAGGGTGTGGATGTTTCCACGTGGAGGACAGAGAGGTTAAAAAAGATGGGTCTAAGCAGAAAGTAAGTATGATTCTGACAAGTGAAGAGCATGCTCATGTAAGTAGTCTGGATGGATGGAAGAAAAGGGGAAATCCTTAAAGAAGACAGTAGCTCCAAAGCTGTGTTTGAGCCTTGGTGAAATTCCACCTGGGGCCCATTCTATCCATTTCATTGGGTATTTCCTGCTTCTTGTACTGTTTTCTCACCTCAGTCACCTTCTCAGGGATGCTTGGTCTCCATGAACTATTTTTCTTGGCTGTTTCTTCCAGTCCCGCCATGTCTCCTAGTGTGATGAAGGAATTTAAGGACTTGGGGCCACTACTAAAGAATTCTAGTCGCAAGGTGGGTAAATGGAATCAGAATGACAAATGTTTTCCTGCTCAGCAAAGACCTAATCAGTTAACTCAACATGGAGCTCCTGAACTCGTCTTGAAATGAGCTGCTAAGAGAACCTCATCCATCTTCTGTTTGAAGCCTTCAAGGTCTTCATCCCCTGTGATATATTGTCAGTTTCCATTAAAAGCCCGGAGTCACATGGCACTTACTCTCTGAAGAACCTTGGCTGTGTTGGAGAAACCCATTAAATGAACAAGTCAGCAGAGCTTTAATAAACAATCAGATTAACAGCCCGGTAGGAGAGTTACAATCCCACAAGCAATAGATTTAAAGCCCCACTAGTCCTGAGTTTTGGGTCAGCAAAAGCATTTGCCTCCAAATGTTTTTTGGGCAAACAGCCATTACATTACCTGGTGGTCTTGGTGTGGGTTCTTTTCCATTTAGTTATTTTGAAAGTATCAAAAAAAGGCAATTTCCAGATGACAGGACTTTGTGTTTTATAGTGTTCTGTGAGCCAAACCCCAAACCTTCCACATTTCTAAAATTAATGGAGCAAAAAGAAAATACATGTGCTTGGGGGTAGAACCACTGGTCAGATTTGAAGGATGAATGCCCTAAGTAGAGAGGTCTCCTGGCAAGTACTTCTCCCTGCCTTTGAAGGAGAAAATGAGTTATTCCAAGGCTGTCAAGGCTTCAGCCAACTTCGCTAGCATAAAGGAGAGCCAAACAGTCACACAAACACTAAACCCTGAATGCAAGAAGAAAGATTTCTCCCACCTCAATGGAAAGTCAGTTGGTGAATATCCTTCAGGAGGGTCACATAGATGATAACCTGGAATTGCAGGAAAGCCCATCCACAGAGGTGTAGAAAGCTTAGAGCACATCTCGCTTGTCTGTGGACAGCCTCTGGGAAGGCAGAAGCGAGAGTCAGAACATGGAGTGCTGTGGTTGAGTGTTGCAAGGAAACTCACCTATCTCAAGAGGGATTTCCCTGGCTGGGAGCTACTTGGGAAGGTCAGCCAAGCCATGGCTGGGTAAGAACTCACCCTGGGAAAAGTGGCCAGATGCTGCCAAGGAAGAATGTAGGGATCCACTGACTCACTCAGTAAGAAAGACAGTGATACCCAGATGCTAGTGAAATCATTCACTTGAAAAGTGCAGTCAGTGTTTGAATCCAGGTTCCAGTGTTGGGTTCTAGGATTTGGCCAGTCCATTTCCATCTCCCTCCTGCTGTCTATGACATGGCCACTATGTCACACAGTAGATGCCATGGTTTGCTTTTCCCAAAACTGTTGCTATATCTATCTATCTATCTATATTTGCAGACAGAGATGTATGCAGGTCAAGAAGCAACAGTTAGAACTGGATGTGGAACAATAGATTGGTTCTAAATCAGGAAAGGAGTACGTCAAGGCTGTATATTGTCACCCTGTTTATTTAACATATACACAGTACTCTGCAGATCATGAGAAATGCTGGGTTGGATGAAGCACAAGCTGGAATCAAGATTGCTGAAAGAAATATCAATAACTTAGATATGCAGATGACACCACACTTATGGCAGAACGTGAAAAAAAAACTAAAGAGCCTCTTGATGAAAGTGAAAGAGGAGAGTGAAAAAGTTGGCTTAAAACTCAACATTCAGAAAATGAGGATAATGGCATCCGCTCCCATCACTTCATGGCAAATAGATGGGGAAGCAGTGGAAACAGTGACGGACTATTTTTTTGGGCTCCAAAATCACTGCAGATGGTGACTGCAGCCAGGAAATTAAAAGACACTTACTTCTTGGGAGAAAAGTTATGACCAACCTAGACAGCATCTTAAAAAGCAGAGACGTTATTTTGCCAACAAAGGTCTATCTAGTCAAGGCTATGGTTTTTCCAGTGGCCATGTATGGATGTGAGAATTGGACTATAAAGAAAACTGAATGCCAAACAATTAATGCTTTTGCACTGCAGTGTTGGAGAAGACTCTTGAGGTCTCATGGACTGCAAGGAGATCCAACCATTCCATCCTAAAGGAAATAAGTCCTGAGTGTTCATTGGAAGGATTGATGCTGAAGCTGAAATTCCAATACATTGGCTACCTGATGCAAAGACCTGACTCATTGGAAAAGACCCTGATGCTGGGAAAGATTGCAGGCAGGAGGAGAAGGGGACAACAGAGGATAAGATGGCTGGATGGCATCATTGACTCAATGGACATTAGTTTGAGTAAACTCGGGGAGTTGGTGATGGACAGGGAGGCCTGGCATGCTGCAGTCCATGAGATCACAAAGAGTCAGACATGATAGAGCAACTGAACTGAAAAATGCCAGACACTTCTTTTTCAGCATCCTTGCAGCTGGAACTTAGTTCACAGGACCTGAGGGGAGGTGTACAGTGGGTTTTCAGAGAAAGAGTTCTTCTCCTTGTGAAAGAAAACATGAGAAGAAATGCCCCTTTCACTCCCTGTATTAGTTTCCAATGGCTGCAGTAACAAATGAACACAAGCTTGGGGAGCTTCAAACAAGACAAATGTACTCTCTCATAGCTATGATGAGCAGAAGTCCATAACACATCACTGCGTCCGAAGCAAGGTTTTAGCACAGCCATATCCCTCCAGGGACAGCAGGGGAGCATCTGTTTCTTGCCTTTTTCAGCTTTGAGGGATTTTGGCATTCCTTGGTTTGTGGCTGCATCACTCGCAGTTTCTGCCTCTGTGTGTACTTTCCTTATTCTCCCCTGGAAATTTTCAAAGCTTAAAAATTTCAAGAAAATTCAACAACCTAATCCCAATTTAAAGCATTTTTTTTTCCTTTCACACATTCCCCCACCTGATTTTTAAACACTGGGTACAATGGTACAATATACCATTGACTCTGATTCTTTCCCAAAACACTAGACAGAATGGGAATTAACTATTAAAAATTCATAAATACCCAATGCTGTAAAGCAACTGTACTCCAATAAAAAGAAAAAAATAAATAAAAATTCATCAGTTATTTATGTCTAGAAATCCATTTTAGCAGCTTCTCAATACCAAGACAAGTAGGCTCTTTCATTCATAAGTGAATGTGACTTAACTATTTATTCTAGAAAATTCTTGCCCAGGAAAATGAGACTCTTAACAAATAATTTGATTGTGTAAGGAAATTCCTGTAAACATGTTTGTCCAGAGTTTGCTGAGTGACACAGCACAGCCATTAACGCACACACACACACACCAAAATAGGGCTTCCTATGGTGGCTTGGACAGTAAAGAATCCGCCTGCAATGCAGGAGGCCTAGGTTCGATCCCTGGGTTGGGAAGATTCCCTGCAGGAGGGCATGGCTACCCACTCCAGTATTCTTGCCTGGAGAATTCCATGGACCATATAGTTCATGAGGTCGCAAAGAGTCGGACACGACTGCGCAACACAGCACAGCACAAAAGCAATTTGCTGAAATGGAGAAGCAGTTCCCCTATTGAGACAATAGAGGGCTCCCTTGAGCAAACCTCTCATTGACCAAGCGGTAGTTCCTTTTCTAGATTCACCTCAAGACACTTGTGCCTAGCGACCCAAAATATGTGATGCCAGAAGCTTTGCACAGTTCACAATCAGTCCTCTGCTTTGAAAGACCCACCTGAAACCCCTTGACTCCCCAAACCCTATCCAGCAACAAATGCTACAAATAACCTCGTGGTGGGGGGGGCCTCCCCTCTGGGACATGGTAAGACTCTGCCAACGTGAAGTTCCCCTTCAACCTCAGTGAGTCCAATAAACTTGGCTTTGCTTGATCAACAGATTTTTCCAGTGGTCTTTTGGAGAGTTGATGGCAATACCTCTACCTGTTTGTAAGTTAACTTCACTTCCTTAAATAAGTTCCAAATTCTGGTCTGGACCACGAGAAGGACAGTTGTAGGTGGGGACTGATGAACAGCTGCTCTTACTTGACATTTTTCTTTTCAGCTTTCCGGAGGCCACCCTGGGGGCTCCCACTCCCACTGTGTAGAAAGTGGTTATTGGGAAGTTAGGGAATCGGGAGCCTGGTTGCTAGTGCTGGCATAGTGCTTGTTTTCCATTTTCCATTTGTCTTCCCGAATGCATCTAAAACCCCAACTCTGACAATAACAGGAGGGATATTGCCCTACATTCTAAAGCAAGGTACTAGACAGTGGTAAAGAATCCACCTACCAATGCAGGAGACCCAAGAGACATGGGTTCAATCCCTAAATCGGGAGTATCCCCTGGAGTAGTAAATGGCAACCCACTCCAGTATTCCTGCCTGGAACATTCCATGGACAAAGGAGGGAAAACAGGGAAAATAGAGCCTTAGTCCATGCTGAATGACATAGTCACAAAGTAGGGACAGGGTTACAGAAAAGTTCCTACCTACAGCAAAACCAACTTTGCCCAAGCAAGAGCATTTAGCTCCAAGTTAATGATGGAGAAGTTACCCAGAGATCTCGGGCTTAAAACAAAACAAAACCCGAATGCGCATGCACCACTGTGGTTCAGCCGCCACCACAGGGTCAAAATCCTCCCGGGCAAACGCCGCTGGACCGCGCCTCCTTGCTTCTCACACACTCCGGGGTTGTTTCCTTTCATCCCTCAAGGCCACCAACCACATTTCCCTTAGCTTGGGGACTGCTGAGCGCTGGGGACGGGAGGGAACTCAGTGTGACCTTCCCTGGATGAACGCCCCCATGAGTGGTTCTGTGCCGCCCCAGCAGTGCTGATAGCGGCTGGGAGGGGGAGTGACCCCCAAAATAGAACAGCCCAGAAAGAAACACAGACTCTCACAAAGGCCCTCAGATAGCTGCCTGGAAAACGCTGTCCAGCGGCCACTTTCAAAAGCCCCAACGGAGGGAAACAGGAAAATCATTCTTCAAAATATAATAGATTCCTTTATTACGTAGCTCTACAACAGCACTCTGAGAAAAAGATCATGGAACCTTACCCATTGTACAGATAAAGACACCAACCAGAGAAATAGAGATTAACTTAACGTTCCTTATCTAGTAAGTGGCAGAACCAAGACTCGAGGCAATTGTAATGCCAAGGCTAATATGCTTTCCTTGGCTCGTCAAGGGCAGAAGGCAGCAGGTGGAGGCTTGGAGAAGAGTGAGGGGATCAAGCTTGGACAGAGCACTGGGTGACAGGCCTGGCTCCAAGTGCTAGTTTTCGTCTCTGCATCCCTTAAAGGGCTGCGACGCTGATATGTGAGAACACATTTCACTTCTGGGAGGGAAGAAATTACAACTCCCTGTTGCATTTAATTAAACAAGATTTACCTGTAAAACTTCAGGGTTTCCCTGGTGGCTCAGTGGTCAAGAATCCGCCTAACAATGCGGAAGACACCAGTTAGATCCCCTGGTTGGGAAGATCCCCTGGAGAAGGAAATGGCAACCCACTCCAGTATCCTTGCTTGGAAAATTGTATGGGCAGAGGAGCCTGGTGGGCCACAGTCCATGGGGGTGCAGAGTCAGACCCGACTGAGTGCACACGCACGTGTGTGTGACCATTTGGGGATGAAGTGATTTAATCCTGAAGGCCTGTCCTGTTATTTCTTTTGAGAAAGAATGTGCCATCTGTTTGAGTCCTCTCTCTCGAGTTCTTTGAATTAATGTTAAAGAGATTCCTTAAAACAGGGAAACTTGCAGACACACATTCAGTATTATTTCTGAAGTTTTTCTAACAAAATATTCTGACTTCTGAGCCCAGTGAGGTCCTGGACACTCTTGCAACTGGCATGGCAACCTCCCCTGTGTGGGAAACTTGTGTGTGGTTTACACAATGTCCCTCTTTGGAGCCGGGAAGCTATTCATCTACTGTTTCTTGTTTACTCACTTAAGAAACATTGAACTGAGTGCTGTGCAGTGGGTGGGTGTTGGGGACACGCTGGTCCCTACTCTCCGAGACTCAGACGAGTGGAGAAGGTCAAGCTATAAACAGGGTCTGACGATATAAGACAGTGGGTGGTTCAGAGCACACAGGCTGGACAGACCCTTGGGTGGATCCCAGCTTCAGGGCTCCTGTGACGTTGGGCACGATCTTTCCTGGGTTGAGTTCATTTTCTCTTTTACAGAAGTAAGTAACAATAAATCTGCCACACAGGTTCCTCATGAGGATGAAACAAGCAAGTACCTGTAAAAAGCTAGGCATCACCTAGCACGTGGTGGTGGTGGTTTTGTCACTAAGTCGTGTCTGACTTTTGTGACCCCATGGACTATAGCCTGCCAGGCTCCTCTGTTCTTGGGATTCTCCAGGCAAGACTTCTGGAGTGGGTTGACATTTCCTTCTCCAGGGGATCTTCCTGACCCAAGAATTGAACCCGGGTCTCCTGCATTGCAGGCAGATTCTTTACCGACTTGAGCTACAAGCACGTAGTAATATCTCAATAAATATCAGCCTTGACAGAGGAGAATCAGGAAAGGCTTCCCAGTTCCCTGATGGTCTAGTGGTTAGGATTCCAGGCTTTCACTGTTGGGACCTGCTTTCAATCCCTGGTGGAGTTATCAGGGAATTAAGATCCTGCAAGCCACACAGCATAGCAAAAAACCAAAAAACCCAAAGGGATGATTTCCCAGAAAATGGGGCCCCACAGCAAGGAGCGGCAGCATAATGAGCAGAGCTTCTTTACCAGGGTGACATTTAGCAATGCCTGGAGATGACTTCGGTTGTCATGTTGGGGGGTGTGTGAATACTACTGGCCTCTAATGGGTAGAAGCCAGGGATGCTGCCACAATCCTTCAGTACACAGGACGGCCTCCAGGAGAGGACAGTCTTCAGCAAAGAACCGTCCAGTCCAAATGTCAGATGCGCTGAGGTTGAGAAACCCTTGTTTAGAGCATGGATTCTGTAGCCCCAAATGCCTGGGTTTTGTAGCGAATGGAAATCTTGTTTCTCTTCTCTCTTAGGTTTCATAACAGGAGGCTGCCAATGAAAGTGACAAAAGAGATTGGCAGGAGGAAAGGGGAATTCATTTTTCACACAGGAGGCTAGAGAAGTAGCTGGTGCATTAAATGGTTACAATTCAAGGCTTTGTGTACACCTAACTTAGCACAGGAAAGGGAAGGGGAGAGATGATTCTAGGGGAAGAGCACAACACATAAGCATCTTTAGGAGACAAATGGATTTTTAGAAAAACAGGAGATAAATTTTATGATAACGTTTGTCTACACAGGTATGAGTAGTGCTTTCCGTCTTCTTCAGGATGACAAATCTCCCCCAAAGAGGGATCTGGTTTAAGTTTACTTTGGAGAGTAAAAATTACCCCTTAGGGAGGGTTTATGATCATCTTCATTTCTCAGAAGTCTCTGCTTTGGGTCAGATAAGGGAATTTCCAAGAAGACTTCTTTCTGCATCTGTTCAATTTCAAATGTCTTCAGCTTAAACAAAACTTGGAATCAACTCTGAGATTCCCAGGGGGACCCAGAAGTGTAAATTCTGGCTCACTCACTTACTGGCTGTGTGACTCTGGGCAAGTTACTGAACCTTTCTGTACCTTACTCACCACATTTGTAAACTGATAAACTGAGAAAACTTAACTGAGTTATTGATCGGTATCAGGAATGTACTAAGTAGTACATTGATACTTACATAAATTCCAGTGTCCAAATCCTAAGGGATATCTTCTCCCAAATCAGGAGTAACAACCTCTTTCTGTATCTTTCACAGCTTCTAGGAAGATCACCCTCAGTTTCATAGAGTTCTAATGATTCTTTCCTTTGGTCTCCATATCTTTAGCCATATCTGAGCCAGGTCTGAATTCCTAGGTGGCTCAGTGGTAAAAAATCTGTAGGGAAGATCCTCTGGAGGAGGAAATGGCAACCCAATCCAGTATGCTTGCCTGGAGAATCCCATGGACTGAGGAGCCTGGAAGGCTACAGTTCGTGGGGTCACAAAGAGTCAGACATGACTGATCATGCATAGATGAAGCCTGGTTTACTTGGCTCCTTTAATCCAGCATGATTTAAAATTCAGATATAAGATGTGCAATGTAAAAAAACGTGACGCATCCTGGGATACAGCTGGAGAAAGGGCAGATGGGGCAAGCAAGAAGCAGAGCTAGGGAGGACCGTTACTAGCATCTCTTCTGAAACTTCTGCTTTTATTATGCATTTTCCCCCCATTTTCCCTTCTGTTAAGACTATCTCCCACATCCCCCTGACCTGTAACAATCCTCTGCTATTTTTCTTAAGAACTATCATGGTAAAGCGTTCTTGATTCTTACTGTTTTAAGGCGTTTTAGAATAATAGTCTCTGCTTGGATACTTGAAGGATAGATGAGCACTCAGATTCTTGGATTTTTTATGATTTCTCTCTTAACAGATCAAAAGGCCAGGTGGACCCATGGTGTATTTACACAAACACCTGCACGTGAGCCACTCAGAAAAGGATTAGAATCACCAGTATCTATGGCACGTGAGTCCAGGATGGAGCATATGCAAAGCAGGGTGTTGTTTTTTGTTTTTGTTTTGTTTTTTTCCTCTGAATATTTCTCCTTCACTTTTTTCTCTCATGTTCCTTGTGATTATCAAAGTCTGTTCTTTGGGCTGAATGCTTTCTGAAATTTCATCACCTGACTCCATTCAAAACTTTATGAGCTTAAGAAAGAATCCAGTAGAGTCTGTGAGGCTTGAATCACTCAAGACCACTGTCACCTTCTTTCTCAACGACAGTTTTCAGCCTCCTTTTGGATCGTTTCACTGTATTGTTTCTTGTGTCAGTCCTTGGACCAGAGAAGCATTTTTCAAAGCATCAGTGCTACCTGAAGTGTCAACTGAATCCAGAATTGTATTTAGGATATTCAAAATAAGATGAGAGAAAAAAAAAATAAGATGAGAGGAAGAAACCAGATGCACAATACATTTGAGACACGGCATATCACGATGCTGGTTTATTTTCCTTCAACAGCTAATCCAAGAAGGGTCATTAAGGTCATTAGCAAAAATACTTCCTCTCTTGCTTATAGAATCTTCCAAAACATTGACATCAATGAACCCACTTCTTATAAAAAGGCTCTGACAGGGACTGGGCTGCTTATTCCATCTACTATTCTTACAAAATAAGTTAGGGAGTTGGAATTGGTTATTGGGGCAGATTTATAGACTTTTGTGATTCACCTTCCATCAAAGCTGATTTGACAAAATAGAGCTAAAAATACCCATCATAAAACAGCTTCTTGTACAAATACGTTCCATGATTCTAAAAATGGGAGTGCACTGACAGTGTCAGAAGAATAAGGATATATATTTTTCCAGGTCAAAATGCACCCTGAGAGAATAATCCCTTGTTTTCTTTTGTAAATAAACACTCAAGAATTCTTAGTAAGTAGTCCTGGGTTCACTTGTTTTTGTTTCTGCTGCTGCTTTTTCTTTTTCCTTCCTTCTCTGTCTGCTTCTCCTCCACAAAGACCTTAAAAAGACTGACATTTCTCTTGCTTCCTTATTTCCTACTTGAGGTTCTATCCCTGAAGTTATTAGGTTTTCATAAGGTTACTAGTGTGGATTTCAGTAAAATGGTTACTATCAAAATTTGAATTTACTGTGACCCATTTTAAAACTGATAATTATGTTTTTTTAAAAGAATAATTTTATTAGTAGCTGAAATCTTGAGAACAGAGGTTATGACCAAATCCAGCATGTAGCCTGTTTTTAATACAGTCATTGAGCTAAGAATATTTTTACATTTTGAAATGATTGCAAAAAAAAAAAACAAAACAAAATCCAAACAGAGAGCAAATACAACAGACATTGTATGTGGCTTGCAAAGCTTTACTATTTGCTCTTTGACTTTCTACAGAAAACACTTGCTAACTCCTATTCCTATTCCTTTCTCTTCTGGCTTGATAGATCACTAATCTAGTTATCTTTACATTGCCCAACTGAGCTGGTGTTTTCTACCTGGTCTATTTTTTTGGTCCAAAAACACTTAAAACATTATTCCTTGGATTTATTTTTTGTGGTGACTAATTTTTGGATGTTATTCATGCATTCACATCGACAGTTTCTTCTACATTCCAGGCACTGAGCTACTACTTGGGGTAAAATAAACTGTGATTACCAATAAAGCCTAAAGTCCAGTGATTTAAAGATATATTTCAAACAAATAATAGACTCAAAGCTTCCTTTAAAAACTTACTTTTACTGTATATATGCATTCTTGTTATTTCATAACTTAAAAGTCTCTATGGTTTCGCTTTGCCTACAGGTCGGAGTGCAAACTACTTAGCCTTGGCGGGCTATTTGGGATTTCCACAATTGTCATTTTATTTTATTTTATTAAGGATTTTATTTTTCTTTTTTTTTATAAGCTTTTTTTTTTATATGGGCCAGATTTTAAAGTCTTTACTGAATTTGTTCCAATATTGCTTTTGTTTTATGTTTTTGTGTTTTGACCGTGAGACATGTAGAATCTTAGCTCCCTAACCAGGGGTTGTACCCAAACCCCGGGCATTGGAAGGCGAAGTCTTACCACTGGACCACCAGGGAAGTCCCCACAATTGTCTTTCTAATCTCCTTTCTCACGTGGACCCTACACAGGGTCAGCTTGGCTATTCATTATCACCCAAACATAAGCTTCTCTTTGCTCTATCCATTCTATTAAACATGCCAATCTCACATCTTAGAAAAATACTCTATTTCCACCAAAAATCAAATTAGCTGATAGAAAAATTGTTATGAAGGCACAGTGGTTCGAAGTGGTAAACCATACTTATACAAGTCTTATTTAATCTGCTGAACAGCTTCATCATCAAATATTAAAGGACAGTGAATTTAGAACATTGAACAGGACTAATGTGTCAGGCCTGATACTGTACATGAAACATAGTCCTTGTTCTCAAAAGGCATCCAAGTTTAGAACTCAAACTTACCTCTGTATCTCTTGGCCTCCTCCCCTCCTCATTCACTCATTCACTCATCCATTCATTCAGTAAACTTTTATGGAGCAGTAATCAAGCACACGTGAGTCATCAGGCCCCATCTCAGCCACTTGGCACATTAACCAACAATTACAAGTCCAATGACTGAGGAATGCAGGATCCTCTGGGAGCGTGGAGGCGTATAACCAGGGAGGGCTGGGGAAGGGGGCATGTTTTAGCGGAAGGTACTCATAAGTTTGATCTTTAAAAATTTGGAGGAAGTAGTTGGGCAAAGAGTAGACAGAGAAGTGTTCCAATGAGATTTCTCACTTCAGCTATGTTATCTAAGCTGTGAATATTACTACTTTTTCGAAGCACCATCCTTGCCCAAGAGTGGGAGAAAATGTTATTGAAGGGGTTGGGGTTATTTTTCCCCTTGGTTTCCCTTTTACTAGATTACATGGCTTAATAACAGAAAATGCTCTTTGGTATATTTAATCTTTTGCCATAAGTGATAAGTCCGAGTTAAATTTTTACCAGTGGGACAATGAGGTTTCTAAATGCATCACTCCACCCTTCTTATGTGTGAGCATCACTTACCTCCTGACTTCACCCCCATCTTCCTCCTGGGGCAGATTCCCTTCCCTTCCTAACTCTTGATGCTACTTACATCAGATCTTGAGTCTAACATACAGGCCCCCCAAATTCCTCAGCTAAATCATGAACAAATGAATAGAAGATGTGAAACTCCTGAGATAAAGTGGGTCCTGCCTATTTTTTTCTGCTCATTTTTATATCAAAGTAATCCATGATCAGAGCATAAACAGCTCCCCCGATATAGCCATGCAGCCATGATCTAGAAGGCCAGAGGCTTTGCTGAACATAATTTATTTTAAAAATGAGAATTTCTCTGGCCAGTTTTGGAAAGCAAAAGGCATCAGTGGCTGTTCTACTCGATAATGCTGAGATCCCACAGAGGAAATTAAATGTCATGAGATGCTCTTTTTTCGTTTTTTTTAGCAGCTATCCCAGTTATCATTTTAATCACCCAGGTAACTCCTGTGTTTTATGTCCCCTTGTCAGAATGCCAGTTGTTCATATTTTCATCCAGTGAAATGTTTTTAGTGACTAGCCTTCTATCTTGTTTTTGATTACACAGAACTCCTAGAGTTAAGTGTTCTAAAAATAATTCATCAGCTCTGCTCTTTACCCATTATACTGATCCTGTCTTCTCCCTCTTCTTGCTGCGAGTCTATATAGTACAGAGATGACTACTCTTAATCATGAGAGCTGGTAAAAGTGTTCTTCACAGAGTACAGGGCAGTATAAAGAGCATCACAGGAGAGTCACGTGAGAGAGAGAAGGGTACCAAAAGGCATGGTCCTGTGGGGGAGGGGAGACCTCCCCCTCGATGCCTCTTGAGTTCTGCAGTTGGACTAATAATAAAATTTGTACACAAGACAAATTAGCAGGAGAAAAAGATAGTAATTTTAATTCATGCACACAAGGATGCCCAATCACCTTTCAAAAAAAGTACCCATCCACCACTGACCCATTCCTCTAAGGGCCTTTCTCCCCAATAAACAATACTGCTCTGAGTGAATCAGATAGACTTAGTCACACATACAGGTAAACCAGTGGCCAACAGAGGTAAATCTAGCATCACTCCATGGGAGAAAAGTTTTAATGCAAAAAGATCAATTTCCAGTTACGAAATTGTAGCCATTGAGAAATGGGGCAGGGAGAACTCTCCCATGGTTTTTCCCATTTTTCCACATCAAGAAAACATAAAGCCATAAAAGTAGTTGCTACCTGCTTTGTCTATTCAAAAATTGTAATATTTACCAAAAAACCCAGTGTCCACTCAAACTATAATACGTAATAATACATAATAATGCAAAAGATGTTTGTAGTCCTGTTTAGTTGCTAAGTTGTGTTTGACTCTTTGCAGATCTCATGGACTATAGCCTGGCAGGCTCCTCTTTCCATAGCATTTCCCAGGCATGAATACTGGAATGAGTTGTCATTTCTTTAAGGGATCTTTCCAACCCAGGGATCAAACCCATGTTTCCTACTCAGCAGGTGGATTCTTTACCAGTGAGCTACGTGGAAAGCTCTAAAAGATGATTAAATGTACATTTTAAATATAAATACCTAGGATTTCCTTGATGGTCCAATGGTTAAGAGTCGAGCTTCCAATGCAGGGGATGTGGGTTCAATCCCTGGTCAGGAAATTAAGATCCCACATGCTGTGCAGCGAGACCAAAAAAAGAAAATTAGACAAATAAATATAAGTACCTAGAATAGATAATGTGTCTTTTTGGTGTGAGAATAGGACAGTAGGTTTAGATCCTTCTAGACTGGAATAAATTTGCAAAATTACAATACCCAGGTAAGCCAATACATTTCAAAATAAATAATGAACTTAAACTAAGTACTACTTAAAGGCTTCTAAATGATATGTTCTCCATGAAGAACTGAGACTATGGTTTTGACTAAAGGTTTTCACCCCAAACACCACAAATACGGGTGCAATTTTCTATTTGACTTCTGAGAACTTCTTCTTTCAAAATAGACCTCAAACCAGATATCAAAAGACAACTCTCTCTCCTGTCTGCATTAGACATATTCTAAACTGATTTTATTCTTCAACAAGTGACATTAAGTTCCACCCTAGAAAATAATAGTTTATGGTTAACTTTGCTGTATAGTTTCCAGACTTTGCTTCATCAGGTGAAAGAACATGAGAACCAGCAAAGCAGGGGGCCCCAAGGAGTCCCCAGACTTGCAAGTTCAAGTTCTTATATGCTGCACACTGAGCTGATTGACTCACGGCTACACACAGAAATGTGACCACTAACAGTCAGACTTCATTAGGCCTAATTCATGAATGTTTGTGGGGAAAAGCACAATGCAGGGCTTATTTTTTATTGCAGTTGTTTTTGAGGTGTAATTTACATACGATAAAATTCAATGTGTGTTTTCAGGTGTATAGTTCTCTGGATTTTGACAAATTTGGCCAGGCAACCACCATCACAATCAAAAGTCCCTTACATCAGAAAGTTCCCCTGTGCATCTTTGTAGCCAATACCCCCAACCCCTTCACTCCTGGCCCCTGGAAGCCAGAAACCTGGTTTCTGTCCCTATCACTTTGCCTTTTCTAGAATGTCATATAAATGGAAACATAGAATAAATAGGCATTTGTATCTGACTTCTTTCATTTAACAAAATGCTTTGGGGACTCCTCCAGGTTGTTGCATGTATCAATACTTCATTCCTTCTTGTTGGTGAAAAATCTTCCATTTATGGACACACAGAATTTGCATATCTATGCATTGTTGAGGGATATTTGGGTTGTTTCCAACTTTTATTTTTCCTTTTTCCCCTACTTCAGTCAGTCAGTTCAGTCAGTCGTCATGTCCGACTCTTTGCGACCCCATGAATCGCAGCACGCCAGGCCTCCCTGTCCATCACCAACTCCCGGAGTTCACTCAGACTCACGTCCATCGAGTCAGTGATGCTATCCAGCCATCTCATCCTCGGTCGTCCTCTTCTCCTCCTGCCCCCAATCCCTCCCAGCATGAGAATCTTTTCCAATGAGTCAACTCTTTGCATGAGGTGGCCAAAGTACTGGAGCTTCAGCATCACACTTATTTATTTATCTTTTTAATTGAAGAATAATTGCTTTACGTAATTTTGTGGTTTTCTGTCATACATCAACAAGAATCAACCACAGGTACACTCAAGTTTTTTTTTTTTTTAAACTTTTTGACCTTGTCTTGCAGCATGTGGGTTCTTATCATCTGGATCAGGGATCAAACCCACATCTCCTGCATTGGAAGCACAGAGTCTTCACTGCTGGACAGGCAGGGAAGTCCCATGGTTCTAGTTTTTAATGCTGATTAAAGCTATTAAAAATTTACTTAAGTTTTGGAGTAGATATCTTCATTTTTATTGGTTGAATACCTGCAAGTGGGATTCCTGAGGTGTATAGTAAGTGTGCATGTAATTTTACAGGAAACTTACAAACTGTTTTTCAAAGCGGCTGTACCATTCACATCAGCAATGTATTATCACTGCAGTTGCTCTGCATCCTTGTCAGTAATAGATGTTATCAGGACGTTGGATGTAGGCTGAGCTATAAAATTAAACATTCTGCTAGCCCCATGTACTGGGTTGAATAGTATTCTCTTCAAATTCACATTCACCTGGAACCTCAGAAGAGGACCTGCTTTGGAAAGCAACTGTAACTTTTTTTTTTTGCAGCTGTAACTAGTTAATATTTTTAGTGTTTCATTTATTAAAATTTTTTAAAAATTTGTATTAGAGTATAGTTGATTTATGACCCGGATTTGATCCCTGGGTCGGGAAGATCCCCTGAAGAAGGGAATGGTTACCCATTCCAGTATTCTTGCCTGGAGAATTCCATGGACAGGGAGCCTAGCAAGCTACAGTCCATGCGGTCACAAAAAGTTGGACATGACTGAGCACTGAGCAGCAGCATAGTTGATTTACAATGTGTCATGTTCAGGTGTACAGCGAAGGAATAAGTTATACATATATCCACTCTTTTTTAGATTCTTTTCCTAGATAGGGCATTACAGTATTGGGTAGAGTTCGTGCTATATAGTAGGTCCTTATTAGTTACCTATTTTATATATAGTAATGTGTATATGTCAATCTCAATCTCCCAGTTTATCCCTCCCCACTTACCCCTGGTAACCATAGGTTTGTTTTCTACATCTGCAACTCTATTTCTGTTTGGTAAATAAGTTCATTTGTACCTTTTTTTTTTTTTTAGATTTCACGTATAAGTGATATCATGTGATACTTGTCTTTCTCAAGTATCATCTCAAGTTAAATTTAGATAAGGTCTTATTGGATTAAAGGGGCCTTCATTCCAGTGACTGGTGCCCACATAACAAGGCCATGTGAAGACATAGAGACTTACAGAGGAAAACAGCATGTGACGATGGGGGCAGTGATTGGAGCTGAGTTGCATCAGGCTCAGGAATGCCAGAACCAGTGGAATCTGGCGGAGACAAGGCAGTATTCTTCCTTGGAGCCTCTGGAGGAGGTGACCCCCTCAACATCTGGACTTCAGATTTCAAGCTTCCAAAGCTGTGAGCGAATACATTTCTGTTGACCTAAGCCATCCAGGTGGTGGTGGTTTGTTCCAGTAACTCTAGAAAAAATAACATACTATGAATAAATTTGCAAAATCTGGTAATGCAAAGAAGTTTACAAGGTTATATTTGACTTCCATAAAGCTTTCTGAGGGTAAAGCATACTAAATGTGTGGAAATACAGTCCTATTAGGTACAAATATAGCACTAGCAGCCTAAATTACTAATAAGCATAAAAATACTTGGACTAAATCTTTAAATAGTCTATAATTTAACTTTTCATTCATTGAGTTGTACTTCTGCTGAGTACAGTGAAGTACTACTATTTATCAGTGAAAAGTCATCCCTAGAGACAGGGGATAATCAGAAATTAGGGCTAAGTCAGGAATTTGGGATTAACAGATCCACATCACTATACATAAAATGGGCTTCCCTGGTAGCTCAGCTGGTAAAGAATCCGTCTGCAATACAGGAAACCCCGGTTCAATTCCTGGGTTGGGAAGATCCCCTGGAGAAGGAATACTACCCACTCCAGTATTCTTGGGCTTCCCTAGTGGCTCAGATGGTAAACAATCAGCCTGCAATGTGGGAGACCTGTGTTTGATCCCTGGGTTGGGAAGATCCCCTGGAGAAGGGAAAGGCTACCCACCCCAGTATTCTGGCCGGGAGAATTCCATGGACTATATAGTCCATGGGGTCACAAAGACTCAGACATGACTAAGCGACTTTCACTTACTTATATATAAAATAGATAAGTATCTATTATAACAACAAGGATCTACTGTATATCACAGGGAACTATATTCAGTATCTTTTAATAACCTATAATGGAAGAGAATCTGAAAAAGTGTGTGTGTGTGTATATATATATATATAACTGAATCACTTTGCTGTACACCTGAAACATTATAAATCAGCTATACGTAAATTAAAAAAATAATTAAGATCAGTCCAGAACCAGAATCCTTGTTATTCAGTCACCAAGTTGTATCCTACTCTTTGTGATTCCATGGACTACAGTATGCCAGGCTTCCCTGTCCATCCCCATCTCCCAGAGTTTGCCCAAGAGAATCCTTGTGATTCTTAATCTATGACTGTTCAATATGTGAGACTCATATTTTGCAGAATGTTCTATAAAGGCTTAAGAGATAGACTTTGCTTTAATTTATTGTTGTGATGAAGTATATTACAACCCTAAAGATTTTTTAAATTTTTGTAAAATAATTGGCTCATTTGCCCTACCATGGTGTATACACTAGTTTTGAAAAGAAAATGACTGTTGCAGAACCAGACTTGGCTATTTCATTTAAAAAAAAATCCTATTTTAGTTTTAACTCAAACCTCTTCTAGCTCTCAGAAAGAAAATAATTCTGCTCTCAAACCCCTATTAGACTTCTTTAGATAGGTAGAAGAATCCCCATCTGTACCCCAAAACCCATGAAAGAAGCTGATTCTTCTGTTATACCATTATGCAGAAAAATGTTACTAGCTCAGTGATTATATTAATCAATAATTATATTAATTCAATAATATAAAACAAAAGAATAGCAACAGTCAACCAGTTTGTGGTTTAGGCCAGGGGTCCCCAACCTCTGGGACCGAATGCCTGATGATTTGAGGTGGAGCTGATGTAATCGTAGTAGAAATAAAGTGCACAATAAATGTAATGCATTTGAATCATCCCTAAACCATCCCCACCCCACCCTGAGTCCGTGGAAAAATTGTCTTCCATGAAACCTGTCCCCAGTGCCAAAAAAGTTGGGGATTGCTAGCATAGGTGACGATAATTGGCTGAGTAGTGATGGCAATTGGACAGAACTCAAGGCAACAGACAGGGCAGAAGGGCTGGCACAGATGTGGAAGCGGGATTTCCATGTTTTTACAATCATTCCTCTATCTCTACTATGTAAGCCAGATTTTTTTCCCTATTAGCAACATGAGTTATATCATGAGCCTGCCAGTTGACTCTAGATGTCATTACATGGAGATCTGGGCAGTGTCTCTGGCGCTCGCTGGGCCCCTCATGAGTCATTTTCCATGCTGTGCACTGTGGTTAACAGCTGCACCATGCCTGTGTCACAGAGGTGACTTGTGAATACAATCTTGTCTTCGTAAAAAGTTTGCAGAGCCAAGCAGTGCCATCTGAACAGTGTCCAACAGTATTCAACGATCCATGTAAAAGACAAGCCTGTTTTCACTATTCTGCTCTCTAATCAGCATATGCTGTTCTCTGAATGTTTTGGGAGAACATAAGGTTGGTCTATTCTGGGGGGACAAAGACTTATAATATTGGGTCACCCTGTTCCAAGTTGGGGCAATTTCAAAGGACAGGGCTTTGGGGACTTGGAACAACCTGTTCAGCTTCACTGCAACTGATCTGGCCAAACGCAGACATCAGTCTCCCTCTCAATCCCCATCCCACACGTGGAAAACTATAAACTCAAGTCATTACAAATAAAAGGCCGTGGAAGAGTGCCCAGATCCCCGCTGTGGGTGGTATGACGCTCTGGGAAGGGAGTCACTGAGGTAGGGACTGTCCCTCTATGAGAAGTTAAGAGAAGGAGAAAAAACAATGACCAAAATGTTTGCCTTGTTTAATTAACTCTCAGCAAGGCTGTCTATTCATTACAGTTCTGGTGTACCAGGGAAGTGAGCTCCAGGGGACCCAGAACTACTGGTTCTGCTCTCCATTTTAACTGCTAATTAGATGTTTACATTTAAGTTGCAACAACCAGCAGATATTATTGCCCATTGCACGGTGGTCAGAATTAGGTTTGGGAATTGTGTAGGTGGACAAATTCTTTCAGGGGAACTGGAAGTCACTGCTATAATTTATGGTAAATATAGCTGGGATCATATTGGCAAACTATGTACCTGTCTGCACTCCCTCCCGCTTAAAAATACCATCCATTACAAAACAAAACAAGACAAAAAATACTAAAAAATTAATTCATTTCAGAATGGGAATAGAAGAAACAGGATCAAGAAAGAGGAGTCAGATTCGAAGTTCAATCCTGCATATTTAAAAACAAAGCTAGGAGCAGAATCTGGTGCCTGGCATAGCTATTCAGCCTCGCAGCCTGTGCAAATTAACCCGATTCTGAACCTGGCTTGATTCTCAGGCGTCACACTATTGCAGATCCCTCAGAGACCTGACCTTGCAAAAACCAGGACAGTAAAATTAAATCCTTTTAAATTAGATTTTGCATAGTCCCATTGACCTTCTGGGGTGCTCTGGTGTTCCTCGGAGCAAAGTCCAGAGTATGGTGCTACCCATTTGTGATCAGAAAACAGAAGAAAACTGGAGATGAGAAATCGGGTAAGAGAATAGTAGCTTTTAACGAAAGCAGTGTTGAAATACATCAACCACTACTGGGGGAAGAGCGCTATGACCTCTTGCATCACTGACCACAGCATAACTGCCCGTCTAGAAAAGGCACAATGCAGAATGGCTCTGTGATCCGGCAAAGGGGGCCTTAGTGAGCCCTGGGGCGCCTTCTCCTTCCTGCCTCTGGAGCTTCCAGGCTGGGTCCAAGTCGCCCCTCACTCCCCGGGCTCCCGCCGGATCCACCCTTCAAATCCCGCAGTGCCCGCCCCACTGATTGACAGGCAGGGCAGCCACTCCCAGGAGCCCGGCTTCCTCTCTGTCCCGTAGCCAATAGGAGTCAAGAGGCGGGGCCTGCAGCCGGTAGGCGGTGCTGGTCAGGTGCAGTGCTGGTCAGGTGCTCTGCGTTGAGTTGGCGAGCAGGTGAGCGGCTGCGGGTTTGGGGGGCACTCCTTGCTCCAGCCGCCTCCTGGCTGTTGCCCCGGGTCTGCGGGAGGGATCCCTTTCCAGGCCTTCCCCCCCATTGATGCGGACTGAGCCGATCGCCGCGAGGGTAAGAGTCGGGGGAAGTGGGAGGCTGGCCTCCCCGGGACCCACCTGCCTCTTTAGGGACCCCTAAACTAGCCTTCCTCCCGTTTCCACTGCACACTTGTACAGAGCCCACGTTAGGACATCTTCTGGCCTCGGTGGGCGGGCTGGAGTTGTACAAATTGTGGACGTACCCTACGCCGAGATCCTCGGAGCTAGGATGAAATCCCGGTGAAAACGATGGGGAGACGCATCACCCTCCTCTGTTCGCTCAACAGACACCTACTCTGTTCGCTCTACATATACCTACTCATCCTTCACTTTCTCTCCTCTCCTCTCCTTTCTTGGCGCCCCTTTCCTCTAGATTTCCAAGGCTCTGTAGGGGAAGGGCTGGAGGGGCGAGGAATTGGAACGCAGCCCAGTGAAATCTGGACCCAGAACGAGGGATTCCACAGCGCCATGAAGCACTTTGTGTTGGAAAAGAAAGAAATCAGATTTCTCCCATCCCCACCCCCGCGTCCCTGTTTGTTGCTTTATGTCATCGATGTGATAATGTTGGTTCCTCTACCAAACATTCCTAAGCTTGAGGCAATGGTTAGCCTTTGTTTATTTGCGTCCCAGGAAAGCAGTTCGGTCCTGCTTATTACAGTTGCTGAATTAATTTACTACAATAGAGAAGAAGTCAGATGTTTCATGTTGTTGATTCATTTTTTAGCTTTAAATTATATTTGGTTCATAGTATCCTTTCTTGTGTTAAGTGACGGAGAAGAGAGGAAGAGGAAGAACCACCATTCTTAGCCAGAAATATTAGTAAATCAGTTCCTTATTGGAACTGATTATTCATGTTCCTTCCAGAACTGGGAAGTTTCTTGCCATTTGACGAATAGTTTTTTAAATTTAATTTTTGAGCCATTATCTGGAGATCAATACCTACAACAATTTCAGTTTAAGTAATGTTCTGGTATGCTGAAATCATGGTTAAAAAACAAAACAAAACAAAACAGAAGCAGAATGCTTGCCCCTGATAGCAAAGCAGGCATGCCAAGCAGTTTTTATTTACCAGCACTTATAAAATAGGAGGGCAAGACAGGTTCTTTTTCTGAGGTTTAAAAATGTCTTCAGCATATTCAATTTAGGAAGATGTCAAAAACTGAATTCAAGAGATTTCTTGGCACAAAATATAGTTAGATCCAGGTTTGGTGGGCTTATAAATAACTTCATGCAAGAATGAAGAGCAGAGGGGAAGAACAATAGATCCTTACTGGATCTGCAAACCCAATGAGAACTGACAAAATTTACATATGCATTGTTTTTCATATTATCTCTTATTAGCTTTCTTGAATAGAATAAAAGCTTTTTAGAAATAGAGGCAGGTGAACAACAACAATTACAACCACTTTGATCCCAAGAGATTTATTTAATCCTGGGAAGTGCCTGTTCTATGCACACCACCACACCATGAGAAGATTAAATGTTGATGAATTTTAACATTAGGGAAAATGAAAGTGAAAGTCACTTAGTCTTTGTCTGACTCTTTGTGACCCCAGGGACTGTAGCCCTCCAGGTTCCTCTGTCCATGGAATTCTCCGGCAAGAATACTGGAGTGGGTTGCCATCTCCTTCTCCAGGGGATTTTCCCAACCCAGGGATCGAACCCAAGTTTCCCGCATTGCAGGCAGACTCTTTACCAACTGGGCCACCAGGGAAGCCACTAACATTAGGAAGGTCAACATCAAATTTCAGATTTACACTTCTGTTATACTTAGTTCAGAACCTAATTGTTTTATTTAAAGAAGACTATGCTTTGATTGAGGGCAGAAAGAGAAGAGGGCATCAGAGGATGAGATGGCTGGATGGCATCACTGATGCAATAGACATGAACTTGGGCAAACTTC
This sequence comes from Aepyceros melampus, assembly GCA_006408695.1. Taxonomy (NCBI): domain Eukaryota; kingdom Metazoa; phylum Chordata; class Mammalia; order Artiodactyla; family Bovidae; genus Aepyceros; species Aepyceros melampus. The sequence continues at coordinate 457,215 of SJXQ01006946.1, read as the reverse complement.
GGGACTTGTGAGAGACAGAGAGGCCTGGTGTGCTGCAGTCCATGGGGTCTCAAAGAGTCAGACATGACTGGGCGACCAAACAACAACAACACGCTTTGATTATTTGGAGAAGGAAATGGCAACCCACTCCAGTCATCTTGCCTGGGAAGTCCTATGAACAGAAGAGCCTGGCAGGCTGCAGTTCATAGGGTTGCATAGAGTCAGACACGACTGAAGCAATTTAGCACACATGCATGCTTTGATTATTAAGACATGAATGTCGGTTACGTTTCACAGATATATTAGAGAGTCACAATTTTTATGTCACTTCAAGACACCAAGTTAATCTCTTACTATGATGGACCAAACATAAGGCCTTGCCATTGAAACATGGAGGTTTACATATGTATTTTTAAAAAATATTATTTTTGAATTTGCTAGTGCTAATTCCTGTTGCTAGGTTCTTACAGCCTGTCTAACATTAATGATGAATGTGTCCACAGGTAGTTCAGTCCAGTTAGTCATGTCCGACTCTTTGCAATCCCATGGACTGCAGCACGCCAGGCCTCCCTGTCCATCACCAGTTCCTGGAATATTTGGACATATATAAATGTCCATGAGCAGGAGCCAGAAGTCTGAGTCAACCTGAAAATGTTTCTGAAAAGTTGTATGCAAATTATTTCATCTTTTAAAGTGATATTTGGGGAGATAATTTGCATAATTTCTTTGAGGAAATATTTGGTAAATTCTTAGAAACTAAAACAATTTCTAAAGTGTGAATATATTTCTTAGCTTTGTTATACAGAGCCCCATTGTTTCTTGTTTAAGATGAAATTCTGCAACATAAACCTTCCAGGCTGTGATGTATACTATAACCGGGGTTACTAAAGCACCATCATTCTCTGTTTTGGGTAAAGTATGTAAAACAAAATTATTGCCGTTAACTTCTGTATTTTTCTTATACAGATTATCGTACACTGAAGCAATCAAGTAGTTTGAAAATGACTTCAAAACTTCTCCGGGTGTCCTTCATGCTTGCTGCATTAACACTTTCAGTTACATTTTCTCTCCAATCAGACCAGCCAAAGGTTCTGCTAGTTTCATTTGACGGATTCCGCTGGGATTATTTATATAGAGTTCCAACACCCCATTTTCATTATATTATGAAATACGGTGTCCAGGTGCAGCAAGTTACTAATATTTTTATTACAAAGACCTACCCTAACCATTATACTTTGGTCACTGGCCTCTTTGCCGAGAATCATGGTATTGTGGCAAATGACATGTATGACGCTATTCTGAACAAATCTTTCTCCTTGGATGACATGGATATTTATGATTCTGAGTTTTGGGAAGAAGCGACACCGATATGGATCACAAATCAGAGGGCAGGACACATGAGTGGTGCGGCCATGTGGCCCGGAACAGATGTCGAAATACATGGAAGCTTTCCCACTCACTACATGCCTTACAATGACTCCGTTTCATTTGAAGAGAGAGTTGCCAAAATTATTGAATGGTTTACGTCAAAAGAGCCCATCAATCTTGGTCTTCTTTATTGGGAGGAACCTGATGATATGGGCCACCAGTTGGGACCAGACAGTCCGCTCATGGGGCCTGTCATTTCAGATATTGACCACAAGTTAGGATACCTCATACAAATGCTGAAAAAGGCAAAATTGTGGAATGTTTTGAACCTGATCATCACAAGTGACCATGGAATGACACAGTGTTCCCAGGAGAGGATCATAGAGCTTGACAATATCTGGATAGAGAGCACTACGCCCTGATTGACCAATCGCCGGTGGCCGCCATCTTGCCCAGGGAAGGTCAGCCTGAACTGAGTGGTGATCTGGGGCGGGGTGTGGGCTTGCCCAGTGTGACTGAGTCGGGGAGTTTTGTTTCTGTCTTTCAAGTGTGCTTGTCTTTGTTCATGGTAATATTCTCGGATTTAATCCTTAGTCTCTGAAAAGACAAAGTCTCTTCCCTCAGAGTCTGATTTTTTACTTTTTTCTACAGTATTGAAACTGATGCTCTCTCTGTATATTTATGGTAGTGGCATGTAACCATTTTGGAGTCACTGGATATGATGAAAAGCGACAGCCTTCACTCGCAGAGAAGTAGAGATGGAAAGATACACACAAATGTGCATGGAGTCACAGTGATTTTTATGGAAGCCTTCAGAGGATCCTTAGTTAGAATCTGCTTAATAGGGAAGCAGTAGGGTAGAGGAAAGAGAGTTTTGCTCCTGCTGAGACTTAGTTTTCTTACCTATGAGCAAGGGAAGTAATAACAGTATCTCAAACTTAAAAAAAAAAATTGTTTACTTGTTTTTATTTTTGGATGTTCTGAGTCTTCATTGCTGTGTGGGCTTTTCTCTAGTTGTGGTGTGAGGGCTTCTCATTGCGGTGCCTTGTCTTGTTGCAGAGCACAGGCTTTAGGGCCTGAAACTTTTTACAAACCTTATCTCAAAGCCTCATACCAGCCTGTCATTCATTATTTCTGTTTTAAAGGTAGATTCTGTTTGAGTTTTAAACAAACTCAAAACGTTCAACATCCCCAAAAAGAATTTGAAAGAGAATGGATACCTGTATGTGTATAACTGAAGTCACTTTGTTGTGCAACTGAGAAGAATCCAACGTTGTCAATCAACTACACTCCAATATAAAATAAAAAGGCTTTTTTGTTTTTTTAAAGTTTTACATCCCCAGGGTTGCAAAGAGTTGAGCATGACTGAAGCAGCTTAGCACACTCATGCACGCATGGACATGTGTATTTAAGCTTTAGAGATTAGAGATTTCTGGTTCAATAAAATGTCTTCTCTGAAGGTGAATTTATTTTAAGAGAAGAGTATTTCTCAGTTTCCCCCACGGGGAGCCGGGGTGGGCAGGGGACTCTAAATTGCCTGGTAAGACTTCATTACCTTGAACTTGCTGACTGTCTACATCGGTAGGATGTCTGCATTGACTGACCTCTGTTACCACGGTTGCTTCCTGGCTGTAGCGGTGAGAGTCTTGTTCTGACTGCTTCTCCTCATCCTTCTGTTTTAGGCAAATTTGATGAAGTCTATGAAGCACTAGCTCAAGCTCATCCTAATCTGACTGTTTACAAAAAGGAAGAGGTTCCGGAAAGATGGCATTACAAACACAACAGTCGGATTCAGCCCATTCTCGCAGTGGCTGACGACGGCTGGCATATTTTACGGAATAAGTCAGATGACTTTCTGTGTGAGTATGTTACAGTCTTTCTCCCCATTCTGCATCGTCTGCTAAAGTGGAGGCCAACTGGGAGTTGTTTCTGCTGTATTCAACATTCTGTTTACCGATCGAATAGCTAGCTAGTGTCATACATTAATAGCTAAATAAAGATCCAATAAATATCCCAATAAAGATTTACTGGGACTTTAAAATGAGGCAACCTCCTAAAAGTGAAACATTTACTTCTCTTGAAGTCATCAGACCAAAGATAAGCACCGTGCCCTATACTGCTAATTATAACCATTATGTTCCTGAGAAAAACCTGAGTTTTGTAAATTGAATCATTTTCTGCATCTGTTTCATACTCTGGTTTCATAAGTGTCATCTCTATTTTTCTCTGCAGTTGTCAGCTTTCTAGTTTCTTTTGCCCTCTGGCTCTACAAAATATAGGCCAGCTTTGCTTTACACCTTGGGAACATTTCTAAAAAGAAGTGCATATTGGCATGAATAAAAGTATATCAAGATATATTTTCCTAATGAATACCTAGTGGTACAATTCTGGAGGTATTTCCATCGTATACATTTAGAAGATGATGGAAATCCTATTAAAATTCAAGCATACAAAATAAAGAGCTTTCTGCCATCCATAACAGAGGCTTCCCTGGTGGCTCAGATGTAAAGAATTTGCAATGCAGGAGATGAAGGTTCAGTCCCTGGGTTGGAAAGATCCGCTGGAGGAGGGGATGGCAGCCCACTCCAGTATTCTTGCCTGGAGAATTCCATGGACAGAGGAGCCATCCATAATGTGTAGTTTTCCCTTTTCATACAGCTTTTAACAAGTTAGTCAAATGGAAGTCATCCACAGGATGAAACTCATCTTTATTGTGCCTGCCATTTGCATATTTGCTCTCAGATTGCCCGCCCACCCTTACCCTGATCTGCTCTGTATCAGCAGTGACAGATCCCTACAGACTAAATTTCCCAAGCTGCTTTGTAAGCTGGTTTCTGGTTCCATTTGGCCAATAGAGAACCTTGGCAGGAGTGTGGAAGGCAGGCAGAAGCCAGGGTCTGTCCCCCATTCTGTCTGCCCCAGCCTATGACTTCATGTCCACTGTGATCCCAGCTCTGGACAACCTCCCTGTCTGTGGCCTCAGCTCCTACTGCGTAGTCCTACCTTTGGGGCTCTGGTGACCCCACCTCTTCCTTCTGTCTCTCCAGCTCTAGGGGCCATTGAGGTTCCCACTGGGGACTATTCCCACTGGGCGACTCAAGGGGTAACCTTGCCGTCTCATGTTTACTTCTGAGCTTCAACACTAGCCCTCATCTGAAATTCCCTCTCTTAAACTACCTAGCATGGGATCTGCTTCCCTGGCTGATAGAGACATTAACACACACTACCAATCAATTCACTGGGGTTTGTGTCCATTGTTACTGAATGTTGAAGGAAGCATATGTTGCCAACACTGACTAGAAATGCTCCTTGATACATTTGAGATATTAAAAAATGTCCCTTTAGGTAGAATTGGGTTCGCATCAAGTTTATTGATGAAGAGAAAACCAGTTACCTGGCAGTGGCATTTATAGAGCGTAAATGAGTCATACTGGCAGATGTATATGTGATGGGTTCAATCCTTAAAACAGGTTTTACGTATGGATAATAATCTGTAAGGAGAAGGCAGTGGCAACCCACTCCATTATTCTTGCCTGGGAAACCCCATGGACGGAGGAGCCTGGAAGGCTGCAGTCCATGGGGTCACTAAGAGTCGGACACGACTGAGCAACTTCTCTTTCACTTTTCACTTGCATGCACTGGAGAAGGAAATGGTGACCCACTCCAGTGTTCTTGCCTGGAGAATCCCAGGGGCAGAGGAGCCTGGCAGGCTGCCGTCTATCGGGTCGCATAGGGTCGGACACGACTGAAGCGACAGCAGTAGCAGCAATAATCTGTAAACCCATATTTAATCAGACCAGGAGAGCTGTATTAAGAAAGCTTTAAAAAATAATTTCTTTGGCTGTGGGAATAGTTGCCAACTTTATATGTTCAGGCTTTCATGTATTGTGCAGGTGACTCTTATGTGAGAGGAGTTGCTTAGAAAAGAACTGCTGTCTCTGAAGAGACAGAATTATTATAATTAACATAAATGTCAGTGGCTCTCTTGAAACTTTGGTTCAGTGAACTACAATTACATAATAGATGGTCACTCCTATTTTGAATCTAAAACCTTAATGGTGCTCTAGTTTATGTTACATTATGTTCAACATAATTATTTTTTCAACAAAATAATTAAGTACTGGCTACTACAGTCCTTCTCAGCCTGAGTTCCAGAAGAGAATTCAGCCCTAATGTCCAAAAGCAGTGGTTCTCAAAATGTGTTCCCTGGACCAGCATCATCCAAATCTCCTGGGAACTCATTAGAAATGCAGATTCTTGGGCCCAATGAGATCTGCTAAACTGGGAACTGAGAGGGTGGAGCCCAGAGACCTGTGTTTTTACCTGCACCCACACTCCCTACACCAGAGTCTCATACACGGTCAAGTTTGAGAACCACTGCCGTTAGGCATCCATTATTAAATACTGTCTGCTGGATCAAGCATTTATGGTAGGGGCTACCGCTAGGAAGGGCTTCCTGGGTGGCTCAGTGGTAAGGAACTGCCTGCCTGCAATGCTGGAGACCCAGGTTTAATTCCTGGGTTGGGAGGATCCCCTGGAAAAGGAAATGACAACCCACTCCACTATTCCTGCCTGGAGAATTCCATGGACAAGGGAGCCTGGTGGGCTACTGTCCATGGAGTTGCAAATATCTGGACATGACTGAGTGACTGAGCATGCATTCACTCCTAGGAAAAAAAAGTCCCTCTTCATGGGAAAGGTTTTCTAAGTCATAATGAGTTCACTTCCAAGTGTGATTTTCTAGTAAGAAGTGTGATAGGATTTACTTTGCCTTCATGATTAGAGTCTAGATCCAACTTTTCATAGACAGGAGCCCAACAATCATCCAATTACAGATTATATAATGGCACATTTCCCAATGTTACTGTTGATTAATTAAGTAGAATAGTACAGCCCCAGTCGGATGATTCCTAGTGATTCATAAATCCAGCATTATTTCCACTTGAATAAGAAACTCAAAAAAATCATAGCACTAAAAATGACTCCTTTAGATGGATTTTGCCGGGCAGATTTGGAATTACTCTGAGAAGATGACTCTCAGAGGAATTGATTTAGGATTTTTTTTTTTTCAATTCTGTATTCCCACTGCACATTTCCTAGTAGCAAACACAAGCAGTAGAGGCCGATTTGCTGGTCATTCTCACCACCTTTATTAAAATAAAGCCTTTCAGTTCTCTTTGGTTGCCATTTTATTGGCAGTAGAACCCTGATATTATGCTAGAGGCACATGCCTGTAAAAGGCAGCTTATGTTATGCAGGGGTTTTCATCCTTCAATTTTGTATCTGACTTACAATTATTCTGACTTATTAATAGCCTGAAAGTTGTTAACTTTTTTTGTAGCCGTAGTAAAGCAGACAGCGCTAAGCTGGATCCTGATCTGAAACACCAAGAGAAGATTTTACCCACAAGTCCTGATCTTTATTTTTTTGACTGTTGTTCAGTCGCTATTTTGTGTTCAGCTCTCTCTGACCCTGCAGACTGCAGCATGCAGGCTTCACTGTCTTCACTATCTCCCAGAGTTTGCTCACACTCATGCCCATTAAGTTGGTGATGCCATCCAACCATCTGGTCCTCTGTCATCCCCTTCTCCTCCTGCCCTCAATCTTTCCCAGCATCAGGGGCTTTTCTAATGAATCAACTGATAAATTATGAATTTATTGGCTTCATGACTAAGGGCACCTTTATCCCTTTATCTTTAGAACAATAACTGGAACACAGTAGGTACCTAACAAGTAATTTGGAGAAGGCAATGGCAGCCCACTCCAGTACTCTTGCCTGGAAAATGCCATGGATGGAGGAGCCTGGTGGGCTGCAGTCCATGGGGTCGCTAAGGGTCTGACACGACTGAGCGACTTCACTTTCACTTTTCACTTTCATGCATTGGAGAAGGAAATGGCAACCCACTCCAGTGTTCTTGCCTGGAGAATCCCAGGGATGGGGGAGCCTGGTGGGCTGCCGTCTCTGGGGTCGCACAGAGTCGGACACGACTGAAGTGACTTAGCAGCAGCAGCAACAAGTAATTGCTGAAAGTTAGTTTACCTGCCAACAAAAAAAATCACTTTTATGTTCCCCCGACTTGGCTCAGGGGAGTTTACCCTTCTTCCTGTGGCCTGTGGGAAAGATTTGTGATCATTTGACTTTTCGTTTCCTGAAGTGAATCGTGATGTTGACCACAGCAGAGATGATGTGTAAAGGATTCTTTTATTTAAAAGTCAAATAATATGAAATTTGCATGTAAGTCCAGCATTCGATGATACAGTTATTTCCATTTTAATACCATCTAGTTGGCTAACTTGTTCATGCATCTTATCTTCACAGTAGGCAACCACGGGTACGACAATGCATTAGCAGAAATGCATCCCATTTTCTTAGCCCACGGTCCTGCCTTCCGAAAGAATTTCACAAAAGCAGCCATGAACTCTACAGATCTGTACCCCCTGCTCTGCCACCTGCTCAACATCACTGCCCTGCCTCACAACGGATCACTCAGCAATGTTCAGGATCTGCTCAGTTCACCGACTCAAGAGCAAGTCCTAATACCCAGACCCCTCCTCACCTCCATGGTAGTGTGAAACCAAGAGAAAATGAACAAGACGAGTCATACGCTTATTTCATCGGGGTCTCTCTTGGTAGCATTATAGTTATTGTGTTTTTAATAGTTCTCATTAAGCATTTAATTCGAAGTCAAATACCTGCCTTACCAGATTTTCAGGCTGAAATATCTCAACCATTATTACAAGCCTAATGCTTCTGTGATGTGAAGATGGCATAGTTATGTCAGTGTTTAAAGGTTTCAAATTCTAGGGAACTAGCTTCAGACATTTGCACAGACCATTAAGCAGTTATGTATATATACAGGGGCAGTCACACACACAGACACACACACACACACACACACACACAGACCAAGATACACTGACCTGCAAAGGATGAAAGATGGGAAAGTGTATTTCCATTGTTCTCTCTGGCTTCTGGTAGATAAGATCCTGCTTTATTTGGACTTGGCACATACAATGTATATATTTAGCAACTTTGCACTATTTGAAGTACCTTACATATTGCACTTTACTCTCCTAATGGTACTTTTATGTGAAATGCACTTTATTGACAATTACGTCTTATAATTCAGTAGAAAAACACAAATTTTATACATGTCCCAGAATACTTGTTATTCCTTGTTCTAATGGAATGAAATTTCTAATAATTCCCAAATAATGTAGAAATATATCTCCTTACATTGGGAGAACGGGAATAAAGTGAAAACTGTTGAAAATGAAATGTGATGACCTTTGAATGTTGGATTTCAGAGAGATGGGTTCCCAAAGCAGGGTGCGTCTGTGAGCACTCCTTGTCATATTTCTTTCCATACGACATAGGTTTTCATCTTATTTCCCCCCTAAAACAGAGATCCAGATGCTGCTGGATTCATTCTCGGCATATCATTCCCATCATGACATTCATTATTGCTATTTCCTGATGTAGTCATTTTACTCTGATTTTGATAATAAAGACACCATGAATATACATTTGCTTCCTTTCAAGTCAGCACTGCCCTAGAAGGGTAGAAGGGATCAGGCATCATCTCAGCAATGTTTTCTCTTGCTCTGTAATTATTTGCTTCCTTGAAAAATAAATCACTATTAATTGTGTTAAAAATCAGATTAGATCGGAGTGTTTTGTTTCTGGTAACCTGTAGTGACAGAGCCTTTAGATTTGAGCATTTGAAGATCCAAGATTGCAAGAGAGCACAAAATATATTGGGAAAAGTGTCAGCCACATAATCCTTGAACTGTGTGGAGCTTGGGGGAAATAATTAGGAGTTTGGGAGAAAAAAGAATTAGGCAGGACCAATATTTGCAATGTACCCAGGACAACGCTAAAGGGTGCCTGGTGGCAAAATTTAGTGAGACAATACCTAGAGGTAACAGGTATTGAAATAAAAGAAGTTGAGATTATAGCCTTGTTTCCTTGAAATATTTGAATATTTACTCACAGATGCTCAGTGGAATCAAAGAGGAATCCAGGTTCACAAATAGATATTACTCCTCAGTAGGACTTTTCATTCACAAAAGACTATCTCCTCAGTAGGGTTTTTCACCTGCCTGGTCATCTCAGCTCATTCCCACCATGGAAGCTGTGCTTTTGGCCTCTTAAGTAGTCTGGTTGGGGAGAGGGTATTACCGGTGGTTTCTTAGAGGAAAGAGGAAGCCCCAGAATAGCTTTCCTTGAAGAAAACAGAAACCAGCTTATAGACATGTGGCCCATAGATAATACTATGATTTTGTGTATATTTATGTACCCACTGGCAAAGAAGTAGGTAAAATGGCAAAAGTATTCAAGAAAGAAACTATAAATTTGAGGTAAAGAACAAATGTGGCAGAGTGAAAAGTATAATTAAAGTGCTTCCTAAAATCAGGTGAATGCTTTTTAAATGATGATGCAAATAGTGTTAGCATCTAATTCTTAATACAGCCTCTTAATGGGATAGAATGAAATCACTGGAAATGTATCACTAGTATAGATTAAGAAGCTGAGACATGAGATGGTAGATAGCAAACTCCTCAGGAGGTCTGAACTCTGGATTAAACATTTTAGAATATGTGACTTATTCATATTGGCTTGCTTTATAGCAGTGAACTTATCTGTGTGATTGAGATGCCAAATCTAATGACCTGAAGATGAGATTGATCTATTTAAAGCAGTTACTATTCAACTGCAATCTATGTAAATTAATTGTTGTGTTAAATTCATTTTAGAGGGTGCTATGATGACCTTAGTGGTAAGTAGAGAGTAAATTCTGTAACACTGATGAAATCATTAAAACTCTGATCTGAAGATTTGATTGAATGGTTCTTTTATTTACAGACACTTATCTTCCTATAAAATAGCAGCTGGACAGTTTACCTGAAAGAAAATAAAATTTTACACTTTGCTGGAAAACCTTGTCTCTTATCACGTCTTAACATTTTTGTTGTTGTTCTGGTTTTACCTGCATGTCTCTCTGGCCAAACTTTTGTGTACAGTCAACACAAATCAGGACACAGAAATAAGATGGAGACTGGCTGATCTTCCTGACTGTAAGTAAAAACTTTTAAAGGTCAGAAGAATGGAATCCCCCCATCACAACACTGACATGTTTTCTCTCCATCTTCTATCAACTGTTTTGAAGCTGATTAATTGATACCATTTTCCCTGTTCGGGTATGTTTTGTAATTTCTTCTGCCTTTGCCACCTGCCATTTAAATCGAAAACTGCTTCGCAAAATGCTTTCTGACCTCTTAGAATTGATCGTTATTAGTTTCAGATTCTTACAAGAACCTAGTTATAGAAAATCTATTGTTGTTGTTCAGTTGCTAAGTCACATCTGACTCTTTGTGACCCCATGGACTGCAGCACACCTGTCCTCTGTGTCCTTCACTATCTCCTGCCGTTTGCTCAAACTCATGTCCATTGAGTCAGTGATGCTATCCAGCCATCTCATCCCCCCTCTCCTCCTGCCTTCATTCTTTCCCAGCATCAGGGTCTTTTCCAGTGAGCTGGCTCTTTGCATTAGGTGACCAAAGTATTGGAGCTTCAGTTTCAGCATCACTCCTTCCAATGAATATCCAGGGTTGATTTCCTTTGGGATTGACTAGTTTGATTTCTGTGCTATCCAATGGGCTCTCAAGAATCTTCTCCAGCACCACAATTCGAAAACATAAATTCTCTAGCACTCATCCTTCTTTATGGTCCAACTCTCACATCCGTACATGACTACTGGAAAAAACATAGCTTTGAAAATCTGTATTTTCTCTTTTTATACTATTTTTTATCACATTTGATATCATTGTTATATTCACCTCAAAAACTCATGCAGATTTTTTCTAAAACACTAGTTTTATGAAGCTAATTTAACATTGATAATCAAATGCAATAAAGAGGCAACAAGAAAGATTACTGGATTTGGGGCCTGAAACTTTTTTGTAGAATAGTTCATAACTTTCCCAATCTTTAACAAAGAAATTGGTCTTAGTTTTCATTCTCTATTGGAATCAATTTTATTCAATAAATCTGGCATTCAAACTTCAGGAAGCACAGAGTGTGGGAACTGGTTCTAGATTCAAGATCTCAGCCCAAGAGGTAAACCATCAGTAGACAAAAGTGTTTTGTTGGTATAAAGTGTTACCACTTTTGAAATGCCACAGAACTCTTCAAAGTAAAGAAAGTACTTTTTTATTTGTTTTTCCCACAGTCCATAGCTAGCAGTATTCAATGAATGTCAAAATTAAAAAAGACCCTGCTCTATTAGAAGAAGCTTTGTTGAATATGTATTAGAAAAGACATTAAATATTTTGTTAGTCATTTAGTCATTAAGGCGTGTCTGACTCTTTTGTGATCTCATGGACTTTAGCCCACCAGGCTTCTCTGCCTGTGGGCTTCTCCAGGCAAGAAATACTGGAGTGGGTTGCCATTTCCTTCTCCAGGGGATCTTTCTGACCCAGGGATCAAACCCTGGTCTCCTACATTGGCAGGCAGCTTCTTCAAAACTGAGCCACCTGGGAAGCCTTAAATACTCTAGCTATGTACAAAACAAAGTTTAAATACTGTAATCACCCTCACCCCTAGTGTTTTGTAACCAGCTTTTGAAACTTCTTCCTTTCTACTGTAAGTCAGTGAATTATAGTTCTAGAAACTGCAAAATTTATCTTGGCTATCTTTCCAGTGATGTTCTTATGTAGGGTTGCATATTTATACTATATTTATACAGTGTATATTTATATACTGCTTTAAAAATATGGTTAAATGTTACACACTTAATCCTGGTTTTAAAAAGATTGTAATGAATGCCTAGGTGGATTTTGCAGTATCACTAAGTCATGTTAACATTTATCATAGTATGCATATTTTGAAAGAAGGTGACAAATTAAAAAATCATCAAGGACATCACATGTTTAATAATTATGATTAAAATGTTTTGGTAACATTTTATTTTATTCACATAAAAATTTTAAAATAATAAGCAAAGTCATAGCTTTGAATTCAAACAATACAGTGAAAATATATTTTAAGGCACTACACATAAACTTCTTTAAAACACACTCGTGTCATTTTATTTACACAGTATTTTAAGAATTTACAATAAATTAATTACAGACTTCTCATGTCATCTTTATCCTTCATTTGTAGCTTTATATATTCACAATGAAATAAAATCCTTCAAATAAAAGAAATTAAATACAACCATCCTTAAAGTTTACCAGACATGGGCAAGAGAAGGAAAAACACCCAAGAACAAGGCAAAGGCCTTTTTAATCATTTAATGTTCCAAGAATTTATCTTTAAATCCTTACACCAAGCTTAATGGAACAGTAACACAAAACCAGTGGTAGAGAGCATTGAAGTAAGTTTTATGTTATTGCTATTTACCAGAAGTACTTGCACATTAATAAGCAGCAGAACTGTCCATACATTATAAGTAGATGTACTTATTCTGAATTCATTCACTGAAAAACCTTTATTAAAAAGTTTTCCTATTACCTTTGAGTATGGTTGTCATAAACAGTTAAATCTTTCCTGGAGCCAAATACTTCTTACAACTCAAGAAAACAGAGAAGCATGTTATCAATTATTTAACAAAATGCACAAGTGACGAAGGCTGGCTTTACCGAAATATTTCTCAGTGTACTAGAGGAATCACTGGCTTTAAGTGATCATTTTTTAAAGATACAAATGAATTAATATAAAATTCAATACAATAATACATAAACATCTCTTTGATTATTAAATAAATACTTTTTGTCCCATCAACATATACATAAAACATCTACAATTTTCATTCTAGTTCATATTTTCAGAACGGAATGAAGAACAAGACAAATAGGTCTTTTGTTCAAAGGGTTGAGACCCTGAAGGGCACCCCTTCCTATTCCATCCTCTATAAAGTCTCCTCACATGTTGGCTGCAATGGATCCGTTTCCACCAACCACACCAACACAGCCAATAAAGCTCACACCACTGCAAGGACCAAGCTCAACTCACTTAGCACTTGAGACATTTCAAAAAATCCTCACTGCTTTAAATGTGACAGTTCTGTGCTTTTTTTTTTTTTTATGGGAATTGAAGTAGAAAGAAATTTTTCTATTATTTGTCCAGATCAACTATTAACCTTTAGGATAACTTTTATGTGAGAAAAAAATATCAGAAATAAAAATCTGTCAAAAAGCAAAATAAGTCCTGGTGGTTTGGTTTATTTACTATGCTGTTTTTAACACAGTCACTTTATGCCTGCACACCCGGACTATTCATGCAGGGTATGGAAATGATTCTCAAGAACCCCTAGAACAACAGGCACCAAAGACCAGGATCAGGAGATTAGCAAGCAGTGACCAAAGGATGAATTCTGGGTTTGACGACTGGCACCATTGTTCCTGACCATGCAGATAATCAACACTGGGCTGCATATTTACTCTCCATTATTTTTGTATCTGTAAAACTGTTATCCAGCTTATTTTCTGTCGTCAAAACTTTAAAGATCACACTAGTAATATTAATTGCTTGCCTCAGCTCCTGATGAAAATGGTTCTTGAACCCAATTCTTCCTCTAATGTATAAAATCCCATCTGCTACAATTCAGTTTCTTCCTATTGATTTTGATTCTTAGAAGGCATACTTTGCAAAGCTAGGATGACAGTTATAACAATATATCACTGGCTCTGAACAAGTATGCTAAAAAAAATTATGAGCCAGAGTCGTTACTTTTCTGAATCAGATATGGGAGAAAAAAGCAAAGGCAGAATTCAGGCTGCTAAAGGTTAACAGAGTTCTGAGAGTTTATTCAGTTACTTAACATATGATTAATATAGAAGATCAAAAGATATTAAATTTCATTTTGAATTTAGCTACTCTTCAGCAGCAGCAGCAGCACTGCCTAAAAAGTAAGGCATAAAATTCCCAAAGGCAAATAGAAAAATCTTTCATTCTGACTCAATCAGAACCAGATTTGTAGTTAGGTCATAAATTTCTCTGCAGTTCTTGGAGACCTCTGGTCGTAACAGCATAAGAATGTTAAAAATGGCTAACAAAAATTCATAAGGTTTTAAAAATTATGAATTTAACTTGTGAGTTAGAAGTAACTACATGAATGTGAAGTGCAATTATAACCTTTCCTGAGAGCTGTGTTTTATGGGTTTGTGAGGGTCTGCCTCCAGGTCACTCACATCTCACCACCTCCTGTAAGTTACATGAAGTCTGTACACCCAAGCATGCAACACTCTGGCGCGCACACACACACACACACACAACTAAATAACTTACACAAAGGCATTAAGCATAAAGTGAGAAAAGCACTTTCCTCTATTTTCTTAATTTCCTCTTAGTAATACTCTTCAAAAGATAAAGCTTTCTGAGGTTTTAATAGCTTAAGGGTCTTAACAGAGACACAAAGACTCAATCTTGTTATCATGGGGCTTTCATTTGTCTTTTACAGTAGCTTTTCTTGAAATAGTTTCTTCATATGCGACATCTTTTCTGCCTTATAATCCATTTTATTAACCATCACAGAGAATTTTCCTACCTCAAGGGTTTACTTGGGATACAAACTCTATTAAAGGTACATATAAAAATATAGGAAACTTTTCTTTCCTTATACACAAAATCCACACACTTTACAAAGGTTTTTGTTGCATAATTTACAAATATAAAAATTTATTTGAAATGCACATGCACTAAATTTTAATATATTTTCATCTCAAGATGTGCCTAATCTTCATCGCCAAAAAACAAAAAAAAAAAAAAAGCACTTTCCTCTATTTTCTTAATTTCCTCTTAGTAATACTCTTCAAAAGATAAAGCTTTCTGAGGTTTTAATAGCTGAAGGGTCTTAACAGAGACACAAAGACTCAATCTTGTTATCATGGGGCTTTCATTTGTCTTTTACAGTAGCTTTTCTTGAAATAGTTTCTTCATATGCGACATCTTTTCTGCCTTATAATCCATTTTATTAACCATCACAGAGAATTTTCCTACCTCAAGGGTTTACTTGGGATACAAACTCTATTAAAGGTACATATAAAAATATAGGAAACTTTTCTTTCCTTATACACAAAATCCACACACTTTACAAAGGTTTTTGTTGCATAATTTACAAATATAAAAATTTATTTGAAATGCACATGCACTAAATTTTAATATATTTTCATCTCAAGATGTGCCTAATCTTCATCGCCAAAAAACAAAAAAAAAAAAAGAGGGAGGGAGGAGCAAAGGCAGTATTATTCTCAAAAAGTTTCTTGTCAGAGAAACAGTTGGTGCTAACTAATGATTTACTAGCAATTCTCCCTACGTTCAGAATTTTTTTGTATTAGCTAATGCAGCAAAACACAAGAAAAGACAAAATAACTGTAGCATGCCTGGTCCAAGTTCTTTCGAAGTGTATGTTTTCATAGCTGTCACACCATTCCTTGGGTGTGCCCTACTTAAAGCCACCTTGTTTAAACCGCGGCACGTGTTACCCAATCAACGGATCATCATCGTCTTCTTGGAGCTGCAGTCGGGAGAATGGCCGGGGCCCGGAGACTCTGTTCTGCATGATAATGATGAGGCAGGTCAGAGTGGTCAAGACCAGGAGCGCCCCGATAACAATCCCAATGGCTTCTGGGAGGTTAACGCACCACTGGTCCACTAACAGGCACTTGGTGTGACCAAAGGTTCCGTTGTTGGGATGTGGCTTCAATCCCAGGATGTGGCACATCATCGGATAAATATCCACCGTGTTAATGGTGCTGTGTTTGTAGCCTTTGTGAAATGCAGGACCATGGGCAGCTAGAAACGGATTCATACTAGGCAGAGAATTATCGTAACCATGGTCACCTACTGGAAAAGAAGATGATGATGTTAGTAAACAAGATCAGCCTTGCTATTATGAAAAACCTGTTTCTAGTGTAAATAACTGGATTCTTGTCAGTTTAATTCCCATCCATTGAAATTCTGATCAGTTGGGCCAAACAGGGGCTAGAAAAAAAATTATCTATTTTCTTCAATTCAGCCACCTCCTGTATTTTGCACATACACCCCTCCTTTTTCCCAATTGGTCATGACCTCGTTTTAAATCCTTCTCTCAGACTGATGGGTTTCCCAGTCCTAGCCCCAAGCATTTCACCTGTCAGCATCCAAAACTGTTTGCAAAAAGCCCCTGCAAAGAGCATCAGTGATTAAGAGAGTGTGGTTGGGTTGAAGGTTCTGAGTAACTGGGGGGAGCAGAAGTGAGTAAACCAGTGAAAGCAGAGGAAGTGAGCCAGAGGCCTGACCTCTGTCAGCTGCCCCTGGACAAGACGCAGAATGTAGAATACACCACGGGTGCATGCGTGCTGAGTCACTTTAGCTGTATCCGACTCTTTGCAACCCTATGGAACGCTGCCCACCAGGCTCCTCTGCCCATGGGATTCTTCAGGCAAGAATACTGAAGTGGGTTGCCATGCCCTCCTCCAGGCGATCTTCCCCATCCAGGGATTGAACCTGTGTCTCTCATGTCTCCTGCATTGGCAGCTGGGTTCTTTGCCACTAGTGCCACCTGGGAAGCCCATACCATTGGTTTACCAACAGCTAAAGGACACCTCAATGTCCAGAGGGCCAGGGGACTGAAAACATTACAGGAGGGATTCTTGCCTTAAATGTGACATCTAACCAGATGACTCCAGTGTGTAATTCCAGTAAAAGTCAAAGAAAAACTTGATGGTCTCGGATGTCACTCCAAAACAAGACTCTCAACTACCAGCTTTATTTTTTAAAATACTGCCTTTTAATATGCAGCAGTTATATTTAACAAGGAGAAAGGAATGGCAACCCACTCCAGTATTCTTGCCTGGAGAATCCCATGGACAGAGGAGCATGGCAAGCATAGTCCATGGGGTCACAAGAGTGGGACATGACTTAGCAGTGGTAAAGAATCCGCCTACAATGCGGGAAACCTGGTTTGATCCCTGGGTTGGGAAGATTCCCTGGAATTCCCTGGAGAAGTGCATGGCAGCCCACTCCAGTACTCTTGCCTGGAGAATCCCCATGGACAGTGGTACCTGGTGGGCTACATTCCACGGGGTCACAGCAAGTTGGACACGACTGAACAACAAAGCACACGTTTAACAAGCTCCCGCTTCCAGGTGAAGTTCAGGTGACTGAATGACGAGTCTATCAGCATTTGCTATATCATTCTTTACTTCTTTATTTATCATTCTTTAATTCTATGTTTGAAATATTTCATAACAAAAATAATGCTGTGGTCAGTACAATAAATAGCAGATTATAATGATATATATAGATATTATGATTTCAATAATATAAATGAGTATGATTGTAAATGAATACCATAAACCATATGATTTAATAATAAAAATATGCATGTGTACATAACAGAAAAAGATTAGGGTGGGGGAACTCCCGCAATTAACATCTGTCTATGCTTCTGTATTGAAGAATTATGAATAGTTTTTGTTTTCTTTTCTGAACTTTTCTGTATTTTGCAAGTTTTCAATAATGAGTATATAAGGTAAGTATTATGGGCTTCCCTGGTAGCTCAGCTGGTAAAGAATCTGCCTGCAATGCAGGAGACCCGGGTACAATTCCTGGGTTGGGAAGATCCCCTGGAGAAGGGATAGGCTACTCACTCCAGTACATCTGGGCTTCCCTGGAGGCTCAGCTGGTAAAGAATCCGCCTCCAATGCAGGAGACCTGGGTTCCATCCCTGGGTGAGGAAGATCCCCTAGAGAAGGGAATGGCTACTCACTCCAGTCTTCTTGCCTGGAGAATTCCATGTACAGAGGAATCTGGCGTGCCGTAGTCCATGGGGTCACAAAAAGTCAGAGACAACTGAGTGACTTTCACTTTCAAGGTAAGCATTAATAATACATAAATTCTAACGGCCACCAGCTTTACCCTTGCCTGACGCATCTGAACTGCTATAGATCAGAGATTGGCAGATGACAGAGGCCGGTCAAATCAGCCCTCTGCCGGTTTCTGTAAAGGGAGTTTCGCTGGGACACCCCACGTCAGTTTGTTTAGGTATTGGCTGAGGCTGCTTTCCCACGGTAAGGCAGGACTGAGTAGTTGCGACAGAGACCAGCTGGCCCACAAAGACTAAAATATTTACTATCTGGCCCTTTACAGAAGAATTTTCTGACCCCTGCTAAGGTCTATAAAATCAGATTTTAAAAACACGTATTCAAATTGAATTTAACAAACAGGTAAATAAGCTTCAGTTCAGGGGAGACCTCTTAATTCTCCCTTATACATTTCCTCAGTTTGAAGCAAGATTCTGCTTTGTTTACTTGGTAGATTTTTGTTCGCATACTTTCTGGTTCTTGCTCAGTGTTCTAAATAGCAGTAGCACTCAGGTATATTATTTCATCATGGGAGAATACTTGGACACATTTTTTTTTTAACACTAAAAAAGAAAAAGGAGTTTGAACTAGCTAATCTCTCCCTTTGTCTCTTGACTTCTCTTTTATTTTCTCTGCTTCTTCCTACTCTCTTATTTTTACAAATCAAGAGAACAATTCCTGAAAGTTACTGACAGTCACTGCAATTTTGGTAACAAAAAAGTAAAACTACTCCTTCACCCTTAAGATCACCCAGTAAGGATCAAACTGTGGTTTCTAAAAATTGCTCTCAAATGGAAACCTGAGAATCATCTAGTTGAAAATCAAACTAATTATACAATGTCAACATCTCTAAATCAAAGTACCTTGTTAATGGAAGAATGTTACAACATGTGATTTATCCCAGGGACAGAGAAGAAAAATCCTAAATAAATACTTACATTTTAGTGATGATTTATTTAGCACAATTGTCCAGCCTTCATCAGCAACCAAAATAATAGGCTGAATTCGATCACTATGTTGATAGTGAAACCTGGCAGGAATGTCTTCTTTGAGATAAACATTCATGTGAGGGTTACAGACTTTCAGTTTGCTATAAACCTTTGTTTTATCTGGAAGAAAAGGAAACAGCAAAGGAAAAAGGCATGTTGACTGATCAGGAAAAAATATTTCTAACTAGAATAACTGGAAATAAGCCCTGAACAATGTTATCTATTAAATCCTATTAATCATTAAAAAAAAAAAAACAGGGCAATACTACTAATGTAACAGTGTTGAGTGCATGAACACACACACACACACACACATCCCCCTTTCATGCATTCACATATCTCTTTTCATTTTGTGATTCTCCCCAGTGGACTTTTATACAAAGGGGGCAAATTTCACATCTAGCTTCCTAAGTAAATATAAACTAATTACATATTACTTAACTATTAATTCTAAGATCAGTAGATGAAAATTATTAGGTATATCTCACACAAAAGTGTGTGTATATATATGAGTCATGCTGATGTACACTTACACTTCAATAAAAAGATAAACATAAAAGAAATACATCAAAAAGCAAAGAAATTATCCTTTGAACCTAAACGGCCTAAGAAAAACCTCACAGGAAAAACACAGTCCTAACTCTGAGTGAGTATAAGAGTGTATGGTGGTGAACCACCTAAAGTCCAAGCTTCATTCTTTTTACAAAACCCTCCCTCCTCAATCAACTGACCCAATGAAATATTCCTTGGTTAAAAGTTTACTTACTTATTTTGGGAAGTATTGCAGCAACTGGGGTCAAGTCTATCAGAGTGTAGTACGAGGGGTCGAGGCAGACATCCAAGTTTATCACCCTGTCCTTAGAACACTGGGTCATCCCGTGATCACTTGTAATGATCACATTAAGACTCTCCCACAGTCCTAACACCTTGAGTCTGTGAACCAGCTCACCAATGTGTTCATCTACTTCTTCCAGCACTCGGCGCATGTTTTCTTTATCTTCGGGGCCGTATTTGTGGCCACTAGCGTCTGGTTCCTCCCAGTAGAGTGTCGCAAAGGTCACCGGTGGGTTCGAATTGCTCAGCCATGCGGTGACATTACTGAGCCTTTCCCTGAACGGCACCGAGGGGCTGTAGTTCATGAAATAGGAAGGCGTGGTATTGTGAATGGGCACGTGGTACCGGGCCACATGGCAGCAGCACTCGACCTATTGTCCTGAAGCTGGTTGGTCACCCAGATGGGGACTGCCTCATTCCACCAAAACGGGTCTTTGTCATTGTGGTCAGAAAAATGTTTCTTTGTGTTGACGTCATACATGGAATTAGCCACGATGCCATGGCTTTCTTCGTACAGGCCCGTCACGATGCTGTAGTGGTTTGGAAACGTTTTCGTGATAAAGACATTTTTAACCTGCTCTACCAAGACACCTTCTTTGATAAAATTCTGGAGATGAGGAAATTCATAGTTCTGCAGATAGTCAGCTCTGAAGCCATCAAAGGATACCAGCAGTAACTTAGGCGGTGAAGCGGAGGAAGAGTTCCCTCTACAACCAGTCGTAAGTCCCAAAAACAAAAGCATCAGCAGTAACTTCATACTGAGCGTGCTGAAGGGGGTAGTCAGGGTTCCTAAGATAAAAAGCAAACAATTCCTAAGTAGTCATGCTGCTTGATTTGGATTCGATTTCCAAAGCTGAGCCGTCAGGAAACGAAAACCAACATTTAAAAACTTTATATGCCAGCTTTACCTGTATCAACTTAAAAATCAAATGCTGTCACTTCCTGAAAGGTAACTGAATAAAGCTCAAGTGGGAGAAACAAAATTGCCTTTACTTGTTGAGTTATATGTCCTGCCTCATCTTCATGCTCTGAAGAGGGTATGGGCCATTCTGATACTCCACACAAATTTGACTGCCTTGCTTGTCTGCAAGAGCAGAAGTTATTCTAAAGGCTTAATAAGAACAAATGAAGAAATAAAAACAATCCTTTTACACAAAACAGAAATAATGCCAAGCCTTCAGAAGCTCCAGAGAGGAAGATTATTTTTCTAGTTTAATAGCTGGTACCCTAGCATTCCTTTTAATCCTCAGAAATTAGGGTGTGGAAATTCTACCACACTGCCTCAACATCAGTTCCTACTGAAAAATATTGGCATGCAAAAGGGGAGTAGGGAGTTTCCATGGTAGCTCAGATGGTAAAGAACTGCCTGCAAGGCAGGAGACCCAGGTTTGACCCCAGGGTTGGAAAGATTCCCCTGGAGAAGGAAATGGCAACCCACTCCAGTATTCTTGCCTGGAGAATTCAATGGACAAAAGAGCCTGGCGGGCTACAGTCCATGAGGTCACAAAGAGTTGGACGTGACTGAGCAACTAACACTTTCCAAAAGGGAGTAAGAAATAAATATTATTTGAGAAAAAAAGGCCCCACCTCACTCTGAACCTGCTCAGTATTCACAGGCCCTTGGATGCCACAGTAACTTCGGAAGAAAAGCAACAGCTGTTGAAATGCATTTCATCACCACATCCCTTTTAGACTTCCTTTCTACTGTCAAAGACTTAACAGCTGGCCCTCCATATTCACAGGTTTTACATCCATGGATCCAAACAGTCGTGGATGGAAAACCCAGAGGGCCAACTGTATTCACTGCACCAAGCCCTTTTATATAAGAGACTTGAGCATCTGTGCATTTTGGTACCCACTGGGGCTCCTAGAACCAATCCCCTGCAGACACCGAGGGGCCACTTAACTGCCTTACCTCATTCCCCAGGCTCAGAGAACTCCCTGACTTTTTATTCTTTTTTAATAATCTACTAATTACAAAAATAGCTCTCCCCAAACAAATCTCCCTGCCTTCAGTCTCTATCTTCTTTGGTCCTAAGAAAATAGGATATGTGATGTAGAGTGACTCTCCACAGCTGCTATACTTCTTCAAGTCCTCAACATCTCTTGTCTGGAGACCTGCTGCCTCTTAAATGATCTTCCTACCTCAATCATCTTCCTCTTACTCACCCAGCATCTGCTCCCAATGTAACCTTCCCTGTAGCTCTGTTCATGACATTTCCCTAATAAAATCAGTATTCAAAGTCCCCCTGCCTATATAGAATGTTCCAACACTCCTGCCTGGCATTCAAGTCCTTCCACTATCCAGGCCCAACCCACATACAAATTACTATGAAAGAGTTACAGAAATCATTGTTGTTGTTGGTTAGTCATTAAGTTGTGTTGATTCTTTTGCAACCCCATGGACTGTAGCCTGCCAGACTCCTCTGTCCATGGAATTTCCCAGGCAACAACACTGGAGTGGGTTGCCAACTTTAACTCCCTTTTACTGCACAATGCTATTACAATCTGTCTGAGATGTAATATAGAGACAATAATCATTTATGTAGGTAACTTATAACAGTTCTTCAGTAATAACCTGTGTTTCCAAACCTCTTAAAGCTACTTTCTACACATTAAGTCTTTGCCCAAACACTCTTTTAGGTAATTAAAAAAAATTCAATCAATATCTAATATAACTAAAGTCAACACCACC
Organism: Aepyceros melampus; assembly: GCA_006408695.1. Classification (NCBI taxonomy): domain Eukaryota; kingdom Metazoa; phylum Chordata; class Mammalia; order Artiodactyla; family Bovidae; genus Aepyceros; species Aepyceros melampus. The sequence goes on along the minus strand of SJXQ01006946.1, from coordinate 434,499 downwards.
AAAATTTATGGATGTGGCATGTATCAGAGGACAAGAGCTTCTCCATGTGGCTCAGGGTAAAGAATCTGCCTGTCAATGTAGGAGACGTGAGTTCCATTCCTGGCTGGGGAAGATCCCCTGAAGGCGGAAATGGCAACCCACTTCAATATTCTCGCCTGAGAAACCCCATGGACAGAAGGAGCCTGGCGGGCTACAGACCACAGGTTGCAAAAAAGAGTTGGATATGACTTTGCAACTAAACACCAACAACACAAGAACTTTATACTTCTCACATACAAAATACTCAAAATAGGGACAAAATAACAAAACAATGAACTTGGCTGTCATCTTGGAAGACTGACGAGGAGCTTGAATGACTTCTGTTCTACAACACCACAGCTTCCTGTAATGGTGTGCTTGAGACCCATACATCATCAGGTATTGTTTTGAAAGCTAAGCCCTTTGAAGAATCACTACAAATGGAATATCACAGGATGTCTAAAACTTTTCCAGTAGGGTTGCTTCTAAGAGTAGAGGGATGCTAAAACAATTCAACAAATGGTGCTGAGACAACTGGATATCCACATGCAAAAGAATATCCCTCAATTCACACCCTGCAGAAAACGGATTCAACATGGATCACAGACCACAGTTAAGAGCTAAAACTATAAAACTCTTAGAAGAAAATATAGGGATAAATCTTCATGACCTTGAGTTAGGCAAAGCCGTTTTGATACAGCACCAAAAGCACAAGTGATAATAAAAAATAAATAAATTGAACTTCACCAAAATTAAAAACTTCTACATCTGGAAGGATACCATGAAGAAATGACAACCTAAAGGATAAGAGGAAATATCTGCAAACCATATGTCTGATAAATAATGCGTATCCAGAATATATAGAGAACTGTAACAACTCAACAATAAAAGTTAAATAATCTAATTTTTTAAATGAGCAAAGGAGCTGAAAAGACTTTTTTCCAAAGATATAGAAATGACAAATAAGCACATGAGTATGTTCAGCATCAACAGTAATCAGGGAAATACAAAGCAAAACACCACGAGATACCTCTTCATACCCACTAGGATAGATATAAAAAACAGACAGACAGATAGATAATAACAAGTAATGGTGAGGAAATACAGAAACTAGACTTTTATACACTGCTGATGAGAATGGACACTGCTGATGAGAATGGAAATGGTCCAGGCACTTACAAAACATTCTGGTAGTTCTTCAAAAGTTTAAACTGTTACCATATGACCTGGAAAATCTACTACTAAGCATATGCCTATGAGAAATGAAAATATATGTCCACAATAAAACTTGTACACAAACGGTCACAGCAGCGTTATTTGTAAGAGCCACAAAGTGGAAACATCTCAAGTATCCATAAGTGATAAACAGATAAGAAGGGGTATATCCACAGGATGGAATGCTATTTGGCAATAAAAAGGAATGGAGTGATAATACATGCTACAATTTGGACAAACCTTTGAAACTCTGTGCTAAGTGAAAGACGCAGTCACAAAAGATCATTTATTGTATGATTCTATTTAGATGAAAAGCCTAGATATGCAAACCTATACAGATGTAAAGTAGATCTGCTTGGAGCAAGCAAGTGAGGAAAAATGAAGAGTAAGTGCTAACAAGCATGGTGTTATTTTGGCTTCCCTGGTGACTCAGACAGTAAAGAATCAGCTTGCAATGTGGGAGACCTGGGTTCAATCCCTGGGTTGGGAAGATGTCCTGGGTAGGAAATGGCAACCCACTCCAGTACTCTTGCCTGGAGAATCCCATTGACAAAAGAGCCTGGTAGGCTCCAGTCCACTCCAGTACTCTTGCTTGGAAAATCCCATGGATGGAGGAGCCTGGTAGGCTGCAGTCCATGGGGTCACTAAGAGTCGGATACGACTGAGCGACTTCACTTAAATGGCAACCCACTCCAGTGTTCTTGCCTGGAGAATCCCAGGGACTGGGGAGCCTGGTGGGCTTCTGTCTATGCGGTCGCACAGAGTGGGACACGATTGAAGCGACTTAGCAGCAGCAGGCTCCAGTCCACGGGGCTGCAAAGGGTCGGACAAGACTGAGTGAATAAGCACAGCATACATGGCGTTAATTATGTGAAATGTGTACTCTATAATACAGACCTGTGTGTTTTAACATAAAATGTTTTACTGTATTTCCCACACGCAAAACAACAAAAACCTGTGTCTGCCCCTCTCTCACAAAATACATACAAATCAAAAGCTTTCTTCTCCAAATCTTGAGTGAACAGGCGCGTCAAGGCACATGTGCTGTTTATGCTGAGGTTCATCAACCCCTTCTGCTGGATCCCTGTCTCAGACTTAGAAGCAGGCTCTGAAATCAAAAGGATCCTAGAACTTGAACCCTCATTTAGCAGGCAGGCGACTATGGGCAGATCTAACTTCTCCCAGTTTCCCTTCTCCAGGGGATCTCCCCAACCTAGGAATCAAACCCAGGTCTTCTGCATTGCAGGCAGATTCTTTACTGGCTGAATCACCAGGGAAGCCCTTCCCAGCTTCAGTTTCCATGTTTGTAAAATGAGGCTGCATGAAGTTTTAAACAATGCTGCCAAGTCACTTCAGTCGTGTCCGACTCTGCGTGACCCCACAGATGGCAGAGGTCCACAAATTTAGTTTCTTTTTTTATTCATCCTAGTTACAAAGCTGTTATGTTAGGGAAAAAGTCTAGACAATGACAGGCAGACTGTTATTGTAAAACTATAAAGTAATTTGAAATAATTTAGCCTAACACTTCTTCTTACACAAGATGAAGCTGAAGTTCTGTGACTGGTCACACTTAGGAAGCAATGGGTAGCTTTACCGTCTGTGCGCTTACTAATGTCAGGTTCTTGACAAGTTTACAAGTCTGGTAGCACCAAGTTTATAAGTCTAGGATTAATCTTCAAACTAATGTCTACTGCGTTCTGTTTCATTACAATGGGGAAAGGGGGTGGGGGTATTAAACTGTAAACAAAACACCAGTGAGAACTTCTCAAGTATTTTCAAGGAATTAAAAAAAAATCACTAATTGCTATATTTTAAAGCATTGGGATAAAGTCTGTAATTTTTCAAACCAAAAAAATACCAAAGGAAAGGAAAAAAGCAGAATCATTGAACTACATCTAGATATCCCAATAGCAATGCAAGTTGTATGTAGTTTTCTTCAATTCAGGGGTCAAAACACATTTTACTTATGTGGGATGACCTTATTACTTGGATCGAATGCATCTCAGGCCATTCTCACTGGCATTCTTAGCTGCTTGAAATTGGGGGAGTGTGACAGTTAAAGGATATGATGAAAGCTATTTGCCACTATTAGCCTGCCATCTGCTTCCTAATACAAATCCTTATTCTAAACACTTCACAAATACTATTTATAATCAGTTTTAAAATACAATGAAGATAGTATTGTCTATGCACATAGATAACTTAGGTGGTTTTCCCTATTATTAGTTATTTTCGTGATATTCTAAAGAAAAACTAAAGCTACGCACTGAAAGACTTTCTTAGAAACTCTAGGCTTCTAAAGTATTCTTCAATTTTCCAGCACATACATACACACACACTCATTTCTGGCATCTTCAAAACAGCTCCACTTAATTTTACTTTCTACATAATAACTTCCCCTGTGTATTCATCAAAATTTCTTCCAAATTGTATTTTGTAGCTAATTTAAAAGCGAGGAGGATATATTTATTGTTATGAGCTCCTTGTGGACCCTAAGGGGCTCATAACATTTATATATTATATATTTTAGCTATAAAATATCTTTCCCTGCTTTTAAATTCATTTAATTTCCTTAAAAGGGCTCAGAACAACCTCTAGGGGAAAGGAAGAAAGAAAAGAAAGCCGGATATTAAAAGGAGCAGTTGACTTAGTTCTGGCCAGGTTTCCGACTTGGGTCCACCAGAGGGTCGGGTGGTTAAACAAAAAACCCTAGTGGGGTCAGAGCTGGTATAAACCTGAGTCTGTTCGTGGTCACTAGCTGCGCTTCGTCTCAGAGCAGGACTGTCTCCACCTGCACACTGGGATGCTGTGCCCGGAAAAGGAAGCTTAACTGTAAAATGCTTAATACGGTGCCCGGCCGAGAAAAAGCATTTCGATATGATCTTTTTTGTTAGGTTTTCTAGGAAATTCTTCTTCTCAATTTGGCTGTGTCACGACCATCGACTCTCAACGAATACTCCGGCCAGGGCAGGTTGATCTGTGCCTTGGACCGCGTTCGGGGTCAATGAGACGCCCGCCGCTCCCGCCCCCACGGCCTGCACGGCTGTCGGGCCGGCCCCTCCGCCTCTCTCCCCGCGGACTCCGCTTCAGCCCTCTCCCCGCTGCCCGCCCGCCCAGGCCGCGCCCACTCGCTCAGTTTCCTCTCCGCTTCCCACCCCGCCCTCCGCCGCCCCCCGCCAGCCAGGCACCTCCCGGCCGCTGCGGGGTCCCTCGCGGCTGTCCCCTCGGGGCAGGTGTGTGGGTATCCGGGATCGGGGATCTCACGACCACTACTTTCAAAGCCCCCGGCGGGCGGAGGAGGGTGCGGCATTTCCGTGCGGAACGCGGGGTGCGCGAGGCTCACACTCACCCGCTGCCGCCGCGTCTCTGCAGCGCGCGGAACCGGGCGCGCGCGGAACCCGACGCTCGTGGGTCTGGGGAGCGACGGAGACCTGAAGGCGCAGGAGCCCGACCGAGTTCTTCCTGAAGCGCCTGCGCAATAGAGAGGCGCCCTCCCCCCACCACAATCAACAGCCCCTTCCTCCTCGACACCCGCGCTGCCAGGGGCGCTCCTAGGGTTCGCGGCCTCCCGCGCGCGACTGCGGAACAGGTTCCAGCCTGCGGGAACCCAGCGGGCGGCGGAGCGTGAGACAGGTCCTCGGATTGGATGCCGCAGCCGCGGTCGATGTAACTCCCTTTCCGATTGGTTGGATTCAGGTACCACCTGGGGACAGAGGCTTTGGTGGGGCTGAATTGGGTCCGGACGGAGTGTTTCCTTCTTCTCTCTTCCCAAGCCCTTTCCCTAAGCGTCCCAGGGCTGGGTGCCCTTCAGGGGACCTGAAACGCAGAGAGTCCCGGAAAGGGCCTCTGGCAATTGCCTGCGTCAGGCTTACAGCCCTTGCATTTCACTCCCAGTTAACTCCAGGCTCCTGCAGGGTTAAGTGTCTACTGGAAAAACTACTTTGGCGGCCTCAGGGCCCAGCACAAGTCTAGAGCAGCTTTAGCCAGTTCCTGTGAGTTGGGATAAGTACAGTGTGGTACGTGCTAAGTCGTGCTAAGTCGCTTTAGTCGTGTCCGACTCTGTGCAACCCCACAGATGGAAGCCCACCAGGCTCCCCCCTCACTGGGATTTTCCAGGCAAGAGCACTGGAGTGGGTCGCCATTTCCTTCTCCAATGCATGAAAGTGAAAAGGGAAAGGGAAGTCGCTCAGTCGTGTCCGACTCTTAGCGACCCCGTGGACTGCAGCCTACCAGGCTCCTCCGTCCATGGGGTTTTGCAGGCAAGAGTACTGGAGTGGGTTGCCATTGCCTTCTCCGCAGTGTGGTACAAAACAGTATAATTCTGTGTTACTGGGGAAGTAAGCACTTTAACAGGTGAACTGAGTACTAGGCAGTTTATGAGTAAGGATGCAAGAAACACAGAAAGACAGTCTTTGCAGTAGGGACCTAGGAATGGCTACCAGCTGAGGAGTGGGCATTTCTCTTTGACAGATACATGTGGGTCTGAGCTTTAGTATACAACCATTACCCAGACTCCAGAGTTAAGAAGCAGCTGCAGAGACAGTTTGGGGCTAGATATATTCTGTTGATTATTAGTTTGTACTTTCAGAGTTAATTCCAGTTTCATACCTCAAGGCTGGCCTGTGCATCTCTGAATGGAAGCATCTCAGATCCCTGAGCTGTCAGAGCTGGAAGGAATGGCAGAGGCCTTGTTGACCAGTCCCTAAAATCTGCCAGACCAGAGTTTGAATCCTCACTCAGTAGCTGAGCAATCTTGGGCCAGTGTCTCAACTTGTTTGAGCTTCTATGTCCTCATCTCCAAAATGGGCCCTTCTACAGTACCAGCCTCTTAGGGTCATTGTCAGATAACTGAGATATAGCGAGTAAAGTACTCAACACACATGGTATCAGTGATTGTTATTGCTGTGACCAGAACAATATTCAGGGAAGCCTGAGCTCTGGAGGAAATGACATGATGCCCAACTGAGCTGAATTCAATGCTCTGTCATTTGGGGTATATGATCCTGCTTGTTCATTCACTGGGTGCTTGACTGCTTAAGGAGTAAACCAAACTGCCTGCCTTAAAGATCAGATGGTTATGGAGAGAGCAGCTGGAAGAGCATCAGGAGAGAAGGACTCCCTTCATCCACTGCCCCTACCACCACCCCTGCCCTTGTGAATGGGTCAGATCAGGGAGCCCTGTGCAGTCTGGTCTCTGTAAGATAATGTGGTCAAGAAGAGAGGGACAAAATGATTCATGATGGCGTTTTGGTACCAAGCATCTGTTATCCTACAAATATTTACTATTTCAACTGCAAAGGAAAGCCTATTTCCTTTGGGCTTAAATAATAAGGATATTCCTGATCTCACAAAGCAGGAAGTTCGGAGGTAGGACAGGCTTCAGAACCGGTTGAATAGCAGCTCAACAACGTCACCATATCTTGAGTTCCTTCCTCACGTGCCTATTAACAGACTTGGCTTCTGGTTCCTCTAGTGGTAGAGATAACAGTGGCAGCAGGGATCATATGGCTCATTTTTCACTTCTGCCAAGCAACAGAAGTGACTTCTAGGGGGTGTTTTGTTTTTGGCTCCGGCAACCATCTCCTTCAATCACTTTGACTAGAATTGTTTATTTGCCCAAACCTAGGCCAGCAAGGAATATGAAATTCTCAGCAGACCAATTCAGTCTCCACGTATGAGCTGAGTTCTCTTTCCCAGTCTGCGCCGCTTCTGTCAACAGGAGTGAGGTGGAGTGGGTGTTGGAAAGGCCACCAAATGAGTCCGCTATATGAAAGTTCAAGATCATTTATGATAACAACAGGAAACACAATAGCAACAAATTTTCCATTTCCAATGTGATTTTTTTTTTTAACATATTGCTTTATTTAGGTAGGCAAAATAATAGCATTCATTTATAATGTACTTCCGGGCTTCCCAGGTGGCTCAGTAGTGAAGAATCCACCTGCCAGTGCAGGAGATGTAGGAAGCCTGGGTTCCATCTCTGGATCTGGAAGATCCACAAAGGAGGAAAGGGCAGCCCCCTCCAGTGTTCTTGCCTAGAGAATTCCATGGACAGAGGAGCCTGGCGGGCTAGTCTGTGCGGTTGCAGAGAGCTGGACACCACTAAAGCAACTGAAAACACATGTATAAAATTCTTTCAGCTCACCTTTTGAAAAAAGAATTTTATATAAATCTTAGCAATAGGGATACAGTTTAGACCCTTTTTATGTTGGAGACTGAAATGAGCTAGGAGCTACAGTCTAAATCCATCATGTGCAAATAAATGTAGTACCCCAAAGAGAACTGACTTGGCTCAATACACACAAAACAATTACAACTAGAGCCTTGCCTCCATGGCCAATGACAGGTTTGGAAGCAGCCTGTTAGAGGCAGTATCTCTTCCCCCCTCATTAACTAGACTTAAGATATATTGTTTATTCATTGCTGTTCATTGTCTCAGTCATATCTGACTCTTTGTAAGCCCATGGACTGCAGCACACCAGGCTTCTCTGTCCTTCACCATCTCCCAGAGCTTGCCCAAATTCATGCCTATTGAGTCCAAGATGCCATCCAACCATCTTATCCTCTGTTGCCCTCTTCTCCTCCTGCCTTCAATCTTTCCCAGCATCAGTGTCTTTTCCAGTGAGTTGGCTTTAAGAGGTGCCCAAAGTACTGGAGCTTCAGCATCATTCCTTCCAATAAATGTTCAGTATTGATTTCCTTTATTCATTAATGCAAAATATTTTTAAAATAATTTACCCTGTTTTCAAAATCAAAGACATAGCTCTTCATGCAGTTATTTCTCTTTTAAGTTCCTAATAATGATGCATCACTCATTGCTGGCAGGAAAGAGTCAGAAGTTAACAGGGAAAAAAGTTTCAGAAGAAAAACCATACCATCCCCCAAGAAAAATAGTTCCTGTCCACTGCTCAGTCTGATTTAATGACAAAGCTGAAACTGATGAATCAAATTTCAAGTCACTAGGAAGTCACTATTTTCAGTTTCACTTTTTAATATACTTTAGATGTTAATGTAAAGAAAATATAATACAGTTTTCTATTAAATATGAGGAGGAAAGGACCTCAGGAATCATAGTACTTTAGTAGTTTTGAAATTTCTTTTTTTTTTATTTTTTTGATGGAGCAGAGGTGTTTTAATTAACGTGGTATGTGTATAGATACTGTCTTACGAAGTTGTTATTCTTAGCAAAGATAAAGATTAAAATTCCAGACTTACAAAACATAGGCAATCCATATTAAAGAGAGAGATTTGTAAACAGTCGCTTTTACCCTAAGGTTCACAAGGAGGAAGAGGATACTTATCGCTGTATAGAAAAACTAATGAAGGAAATGCCTGGATTCTTCAGCCCCCGGGAGAGGCTTGCCTCTCCTCTTAATTCCTGAATACTCAGGAACTTCCCCAGGGACGGGGGAGCCTGGTGGGCTGCCGTCTATGGGGTCGCACAGAGTCGGACACGACTGAAGTGACTTAGCAATTAGCAATAAGGAGCAGAGAATTCCTGACAGATCCAAAACAGCACACAGGAAGCCTCCTGTTAAATGCTTCCTGACAATTCCCCTTATTTTATTATGTTTGTAAAAAAGCTCTTGACCAAATGAGTTTGGTTAGTATTAACCAACCTTATAGAAAGGCAATAGTAAACAACAAATATAATATCAAGACAATCACCAAAGTTACAGTTTCAGACCCGATACCGTGGGTAATAGTTTGAAACCATCCTCGTGGGTCTAGCCCGGATAATTGTTCAGCTAAAGTTTCCAAATTAGGGGAAGAGGGCAGACTTTTAGAAAACGTTTTAAAGATTTTCTTTTGCAGTAATTGTACATTCAGAGAGGCATTATCATGTATATTTTGTAAATGAAATTTGATTTGTTCCCAGTTGTAGGCACTATGATTGAACAGGAATAACACAAAATTGAGTAGCTTAAAGAAATAGAGGAGTTAATACAAGTATATAGTTTGCAATTAATACAAGTTACAGAACATAAAAGTCTTATTAAATTGTAAATTTTCTGTGGCTATAACAAAAGGAAGTAGGACACAGGCCTGTATAAAATATGACTGATTATAGCAAAAGAAATCGTTTAATGGAAACCACACCCACTCTATCTTCGGCAGGATTGCATTTGAATAATCTCAATCAAGTAAGATTGTAAACTATTTTGAATGCTCCTGTTAAACTACTTTAGTATTAGGCATTCTTCATGCTTCAGGAATTTTTTTAAGTATTTAATAAAGTTATGCAAGAAATAATATAAATTCTTTTGAGGCCTTCCTATGTGGAAGTTCATTTCAGTTCAGTCACTCAGTTGTGTCTGACTCTTTGTGACCCCATGAACCGCAACATACCAGACCTCCTTGTCCATCACCAGCTGCTGGAGTTTACCCAAACCCATGTCTACTGAATGGAAGGCAATGTGCTAAATTTTAGAAAAGATGAAAAAATAAGTTAGATTTGGTCCCTGTTGTCAAGGTGACTCTAATCCAGAAAGGCACGTGGAGAGAATGTGACTTTTTGGCTGTCCACAATCCATTTCCCCTTCTGGTCATTCCTCTGGGAAACCATACCGTCTTCACTCTTAGTCTTCCTGGGGCTGATGACACTCCCTTCTTCTCCAGCATGGACTTCTAGGATGACCAGCTATCCTAGTGTGCCCTAAATCCAGGGGTTTCCTGAGCATGAGCCTTCTAGCCCTGAAACCAGAAAAGTCCCAGGCAAATTGGGATGAGCTGGTCACACCTACTCTGACCCAAGCCTGGCCTGTTAGAGCCACTTCTGGTCCCTTGACCACACAACTTCATTCTGTAATGGGGACAGAATGCGGACATGCCTTGGGGCAGACTAAAAAGATTCAATCATGACACATTTGTTGAAGCAATTGAGAAAGAGTCAGTCTTTCAGCAGGAGCAGCTAAATAAGTAGAATATAAGCATCTCGTTTTATTGCGCGTCACAGGTATTACTTTTTTAAAGCAAATTGAAGGTTTGTGGCAGCCCTGTGTTGAGCAAGTCTATGGGCACCATTTTTCCAACAGCATTTGCTCACTTCATGTCTCTGTGTCTCACAGTATTTCAAATTTTAAAATCATGATTATGCTTGTTGCGGTGAACTGTAATCAGTGACCTTTGATGTTACTATTGTAATTATGTGGGGGCACTGCAGGACCACTCCCATGTAAGACTGTACATTCAGTGGACAAAAGCTGTGTGTGTTCTGACTGCCCTGCCCACCAGCTGTTCTCCCATCTCTCTCCCTCTCCTTGGGCCTCCCTGTTCCCTGAGACACAACAGTGTTGAAATTAGGCTAAATAGTAACCCCACAATAGCCTCACTAAGTGTTCAAATGAAAGGAAAATTCTCACTTCTCTCACTTTAAGTCAGAAGCTAAGAAATGATTAAACCCAGTGAGGAAGGCAGGTTGAAGCCAAGATAGGCTAAAAGCTAGGTGCTTACAAACAGCCAGGTTGTGAAAGCAAAGAAAAAGTTCTTGAAGGAAATGAAAAGTGCTGCTCCAGTGAGTGCATGAATGATAAGAAAGTGAAACAGCCTTTATTGCTGATATGGAGAAAGTTGGAGTGGTCTGGATGGAAGACCAAAGCGGCCATAATATCCCCTTAAACCAAAGCCTGATCCAGAGCAAGGCTGTAACCCTCTTCGAGTCTATGAAAGCTAAGAGAGGTAAGCAACCTACACTGACATATTTGAAGCTAGCAAAGCTGGTTCATGAGGTTTAAGGAGAGAAAACTTTTCCATAACATAGAAGTGCAAAGTAAAGCAGCAAGTGCTGATACAGACATTACAGCAGATTACCCAGAAGCTATAGCGGAGATAAGTAATAAAGGCGGCTCCACTAAACAACAGATTTTCAGTGTAGATAATATGGCCTTCTATTGGAAGAAGGTGCCATCTAGGACTTCCGTAACTAGAGAGAAGTCAGTGCCTGGCTCCAGAGCCTCAGAGGACAGGCTGACTTTCTTGCTAGAGGCTAATGCTGCTGGTGACTTTAGGCTGAAGCCAGTACTCAGCATTCCAGAAACTGTAGGGCCCTTCAGGATTATGCAAATGCTACTCTGCCTGTATTCTATAAATGCAGCAACAGGAACTGGAGGATAGCACATCTGTTTTAAAATGTGGTTTACTGAGTATCTTAAGTCAATATTGTTGAGAATCACTGCTCAGAAAAAAATATTTCTTTCACATCTATTGATAATGCAATAGATGAAGGGAGCCCTTCTCTCCTGATGCCGATCCAGCCGCTATCTCCATCTCTGTCTGACCTGTACAGCAGGCAGTTCTGCCTACTCTTTAAGCAGGAATGCAGTGAACGAGCACACAGGACACACGTAATCTTATGCCTCAAATGCCAGCATGTTGAAATTCAACTCAGTTGGACAACATGTAATTTCCCCAGAACTCAGCCTCCCTCGATCATTGTTCAAGTTGAGGAACATTGTTCTGGTCACAGCAATAACAATCACTGACACTCAGCACAGGTGCTGAGTACCTTACTTGCTTTATCTCGTGCATTTGACAATGACCCTAAGTAGCTGGCATTGTAAGAGGGCCCATTTTGCAGATGAGAACATGCAAGCTCAAATAAGTTGAGACTATTGGCCCAAGATTGCTCAGCTACTGAGTGAGGACTCACACTCAGGTCTAGCAGACCTGGTCAACATGGCCTCTGCCATTCCTTTCGGCTCTTATAGCCCATGGACCTGAGTGCCCCAGTTCACTAGTGCACAGGCCGGCCCTGGGGTGTGAAACTGGAATTAATTTCTGAAGGTAAAAACTAGTAATCAACAGACTATATTTAGCCTCAAACTGTCTCTGCAGCTGCTCCACTCCTGGGTTTTGTTAATGGCTATACACTAAAGCTCAGATCCATGGGGTCAGGGCCCAGAAATGCTGAGGCACATGCTCTAACAAAACAATTCAGGTGTATTACAGAGGAGGATGGAAAAAATAGCAAGACTTTTTATAATTATACCCAAGATTTCCATATAATTTCATATTTGCTTTGAGATACTTTGGATTGTTTCAGGCTAATTTTCATTCCTGAAAATACCTATCCTTTCTTCTTTGCCATGAGCAAAACTGGCTGGGCCCTTTCTTATTTCTGCTCAGTCATCAATGTATTCAATAATCCATCTTGTTTAACCTAAGGCATCTGGATCATTTGTGTAGTTGGCCTTGTTGGACAGAGGTAAATACGTACCAGAGGGCGCGGGAGCCCTGGATAGTATATTGCTTTACTGGCTCCCCTTAAAATAAAAGATGTACTTGTTTGATTGGCACAGTTTATCAGAAATAAACAGAAGCCTGCTTCTGTTTCCTAGAAGTCACTTTTCTGGGAGTACAAAATCGGTGAACAAACCTGAGTTGGGTTATTGCCTCCTGAAGGTCAAATCATACCAGCACAACAAAATGGGATCTTTTAAGAAATGTCACTATAGTAAAACTCAGAAGTTTAAAAAGAGAAAAGGCCTTTACAAAGCCATAGAGCTGGATGAACACCCAGAGCAGCTCCTCTGTGCTGTGTGCCAGGGCCGAGCCTGAGTCCAGACCGATTCTGCAGACACAGAAACGGGCAAGGGAGCCAGCAAGAGCTAAATACTTGGAAAGAAGAGAAAGTCACTTCTGTACGCAGTGCCAGCATACCATCTCAGAGAAGAAGTCGGTGGGTTTCTGGTCCCTTTTCCAGAAGTCCATGGAGTCCTGACTCCTCACCGCTGCTGCTGCTGCGGTGATAATGGTACCGTTGCTGACCCACCCAGGGCACCCAGACCCACCTCCTTCCCCAGGACACTCAGCATCATGGTTTCTAACCACCCACTCAAGCTTCCCAGCCACAGGCCCCAGTGTCCTCAAGGATCACCTCCTGCGGTCCAGCCTCTTGGGATTCAGTAGAGTTACCAACCTGCTCACCGAAATCCCATATCTCCTTATTTTTCCCTCTCCTTGTCACTCGTCTGCAACCCTCAGATGTTCTTGGTGCCACTGAGCTGTTTTGCTCTCATCCTGGATGTTTTCCAGGGTCACCCAATGTTTGCCAAATCCCTCCAGCAGCTTTTGAACTTCAGATTGCTCCTCTACATCTTCCGTGTACTCACAGAGGATTCAACCCATGTCTGAATCTCTCCCAGAGATTCAGGGATGTCAAACCTGTATTAGTTTACTGGGTTGCCTTTACAAGTACCACGGACTAGGTGGCTTAAACAACAGAAATTTATTTTCTCATGATTCAGTGGCTGTCAGCAGCGTTGGTTTCTTAGGAGGGCCTCTGTATTTGACTTGTTAATGACCATCTTCTCTGTGTCTTCTCATGATCCTCCTCCTGATCTTCTCTTCTTGTAAGGACACCAGTCATATTTGGATTTGGCTCACCCTTAGGACCGCGTTTGGCTTTCATGATGTCTTTAAGGTCCTATCTCCATAGACAGTCACATTCTGAAATACTGGGGATTAGGGCTTCAACCTCTGAACTTGCAAGAGACACAATTCACAACCTACTCAAAGAGGTGGCTGGTCCAGTGTGATCTACCTGCTGGCAGGTGTGCCCGCCACCCCAGCTGGTCAGTGTCCCACGCTTGCTGGCCAGGGTCACGTGGGGGTCCACTAACATCACCCACCTGCTTGTGATAGAAGCCACCCCATGCCTGGATGGCCAGCCTTTTTTACTTTTAGTTTATATTATGCCACCGTAAGTCCTTTGTGGAATAGGGTGAAGTTACATATAAAGACATTTTACAGCAGCACTTATTCTTGTATTCTGGAATCAGGCTTTAAAAAAATTAATTTAAAAATTCAGCTACACTTTGAGCTCTGTGTTGTCTTTCCAACCTACAATTTGAAGTTGACTGGAGTCATTTTGAAAATCAAGAAGCAAAAACCTAGGATGTGAGTCTACTGTTGCCTCATTCTTCACCCAATTCCATACACATTAAAAAAAATTTTTTTTTCATGTGTATAGAACACACCTGGAAGGAACCTAGAAATATTTCTTCCCTGAGCATGATATGTAATATATGAAATGATTATTTCTAGGCTGTTTAAGTTTATGAATGACTGCAGAAAGTTAAAGCCAAAAAGGACCTCAGAGACTATTGAATCAAATCAGCGATTTTGACGTGTAAGAAGCTTTAATTATCTATTTAGTTCTGAATAGCAAATTTGAAGCACTCATATCTTCCCTGAGGACATTATAAAGCTGTCAGAGTATATTGTACTCCTTTTAACAGTCTTCTCAGGCATGTTCGTACCTGGTTTGGGTATTTTAGAAGCTCCCTGAGCAGTGGAGTAGTCCTATAACCTGACTGTCTTCCACGTGGACAGATTCATGTGTCTGTATTTGTTCAGTGAGCAGATTCACCTGGGATGCACGGCAACCCTGGGTCAGTTATTTGAGTGCAGAGACTTTTCACCTCTACAAGCTGCATTTCAAATCCCAAGGCGTCCATGGGCATTCATTATTTTATGGAGGATTAGGTGGGAAAGGTAGAAGGTCTCAGTTCAACTCTTCATTCAGTGCATCTTTGAGGGCCTACTGTGTGTATCCTCTCTGTTAGCCTAGGCAAGAATAACGAAGCATTTTGCTTTGTTGTAGGACCTTATAATCTAGTTACTTATCAATCTCATCTTCCCTAGTGGCTCATATGTAAAGAATCTGCCTGCAATGTGGGAGACTCAGGTTTGATCCCTGGGTTAGGAAGATCTCTTGGAGGAGGCCATGGCAACCCATTCTAGTATTCTTGCCTGGAGAATCCCATGGACAGAGGAGAGTGCTGGGTACAGTCCATGGGGTTGCGAAGAGTTGGACACGACTGAGCAACTAACACTTTCACTTTCACTTTACTCATCAGTCCAGTTAGGAGACTGTCCCTGAGCAAATGCCTGGATGGTGGTCAGGTGCACCATCTTGGTTAAACATGGAAATAGGCCACTTCCTGGTCTTAATAATGTGGCAGAATGGCTTTAGTGAGAATGAAACTTAAGTGGCTTCTCCTGTTTGAGTAAAGGAGGCAAGCATAGACTCAAAGTGTGAAAGTTGGTCTGTGACTCCATCCTACTTGCTGTTCAGGTGGGGAGGCTGAGGCCGAGAGGGGCAGGTTCAAGATCACAGACCCTTACTGTTCAACCCAGAACCTCCGCCTCGGTTCTCACTGCAAATCCTGAGCCCTCTTCTCTGTCCACATCCTCAGGATGAGCTCTGTCTTTAAGCAATAGCGCGGTGCCCTGGGGCAATTGTGCTGACGCAGCTAACGTTGAGGTCCAGAGGGCAGACCTGTGGGGGATTCTTACCAACATGCAGGCATGCTGGGAAGGTGTAGGGCACGTCTCCTGGTTTGATTCATCTTAAGGCAGAGTTTAGGATGGAGTCACTCTGAACTTGCTCCTGAGCTGATAGCTCACTGTGATCCTAGAATCCCACACCCGACTTGTTCCACAGCACTGTGCTGGACTGCAGGATTCGGGTGGATGGAGAAGAAAAGTACCAAGAAGCAGCATCGGTGGTCAGCCGGCACTGCCTCTGTCCTGGTGCTGACGCCTGCAGGGTGTGCACACAGAAAGAGCAGAGAGTGGCCGGTGACCTGAGCTCCATGCCAGCTTTCCTACAAGCCTTCTGGATTGTTCTTCCCTGCCACCCCTGCCTGGTGATGCCCATTGATGTGGCCAAGGTACCTGGAAGCACATAGCTTTGCCACCTATCTTTGTCTTGCTTTTGTGACCATGACATATATATATATATATATATATGTGTGTGTGTGTGTGTGTGTCTTTACATCCTTTGTGTATATATATAAAAAGAGTATATATCTTAGGATATAACTCATTAAATGGACCTGTTCACGATGGGGAGCGAGGTAAAGAGATGAGCCAGGCTGCGGATGTCAGGAGGAAGTTCATTCTGGCACACAGAGCCCTGTCCTGGGGAGGGCCACTGCAGGCTTTCCGGCTCTGTTGTTGGGTTGGGACTCAAGAGTGGGGGATATGAGAGGGCGAGGGCAGGCCCCCAGATTAAGGGGATCTGACATGCTGGGTGTGTGACGTAGCATGGGCCCACCACCAGGTCTGTGGTAACACCACCAGGGTTCAGCTCTGGTCAGACCCAGACCAAAAAGCAGAGTTGACGCCAAGGTTTAAAATAGGGCTGGGAAAGAGCTCATTACAACCCTCCTTCTTAAGCCAGCTTTCATTGCAGAGACTGAGAACGGAGGTGTGTTCCAGGCAGTAAAAGGAGAGACGAGAGGAGGGAGATGAGGCAGGAATGACGTGATCCCGGACATACGGAGCCTGAATGAACTCCGTTCACACCTGGGCCTTCAGGCCCGTTCCCTTGGCTGGCTGCTGCTCTTGGTCAGACCTGCAGCACTGCTTGCTTACCTTGACTTATCCCATCCCGAGGAGCTATCCCCAGGCCTTGTGCTTAGGGAATGTGAAACTGGAAAGAACTAAAGTGGGAGGCATGTCGCAATCACCACAGCGGGTGTTTTGCTGGTGGTTTTGCTGGCCAGTGTGCACCAATGACCTTGCGGTCGCCTCTGGTGAGCAAGGGAGGCTTCAAGTATGTGTCTTGAGGCTGGAGGTAGGTGAGCACAAGATGGTTAAGAAGGATTTTTCACTGTTTATTTTATATTATTTGATAGCCTTTGAATTCCTTTATCCTGTATCTGCTTTTGTATAATTCTTATATGAATTAGAAGTGTATAAAATGACTTGTAAAAATTAGAATGAGATGGAGCTATGAACAGCACCAGTCTGCTTGGGCCCCAGGAAAGAGCTGTGGAGCTGGACCACAAGGAAGGGCGAGGCAGGTGAGAGGGGGGTACAGATCGTAGCCTGTGCCAAGGCAGATGGTGTCATGGGCCAGCCTCCGGTCACACCACAAGGCAGCGGCACAAGAGCACAGGCAGGGAGCTCTTGCCACGCCTGTTTCCTCATCTTTAAGACCAGTGTGTGGGCGATGAGGTTAGTCCAACCAGCTCAGCAGGATTTGGGTTCTGTTGTTTTGTTTTGCTCTTCCCTAGTGACTTGGTATTTCCATGCCTTGTAGGTGTGATGTAGTGATTAGATATTGAAACAAGTGGAAGGATCAAAGGCAGACAAAAATGACTAGAGGCACATTGGGATGAGTTGAAGACCTGATACATATCAGAAGGACCTACTTCGACCTGGCATCTCTGGAGAGCTAGAAATAGGACCTAATAAATGCCGTGTTTCCAAGAAAAGACACCTAGTGGCATTTTGTCGGTGGCAGAAGAGAGGGATCAGCCATGTTTTTGATGGTCTTATGAGTTTTAAATAACCGCAGGAAAGCCTTGGAGACTTTTCTTGAGGTATAAATCTCTTCCTCGCCTTTGAAAAAGTCCCATAAACAAAATACTATCGAAATGATCATTATTCTGCCAGTCATGTTAACGAGGAAATGTACATGAAAAAATTTTCTGTTCCCTCTTCTCATCAAGGTAGGCCCAGGGAATGCCAGCTCAAAGGCCAAATTATCCATACGTGCATCCATAATTAAATGCCTGAACAAAAGCATACATCTGCAAGTTGTTATTGAAATATAGTTGGTTTACAGTGCTGTTTTAGTTCCAGGTATACAACACATTTGGAGAAGGCAATGGCACCCCACTCTAGTACTCTTGCCTGGAAAATCCCATTGACAGAGGAGCCTAGTAGGCTGCAGTCCATGGGATCGCGAAGAGTGGGACATGACTGAGCGACTTCACTTTCACTTTTCACTTTCATGCATTGGAGAAGGAAATGGCAACACACTCCAGTGTTCTTGCCTAAAGAATCCCATGGACGGGGGAGCCTGCTGGGCTGCCGTCTCAGGAGTCGCACAGAGTCAACACGACTGAAGCGACTTAGCAGCAGCAGCAACATACAACACATGGTATATATATTATATATATATACATACATATATATTTTTTCAGATTCTTTTTCCTTATAGGTTATAATAAAATATTGAGTATAGTTCCCTGTGCTATATAGCAGGTCTTTGTTGTTTATTTTATATGTAGTAGTGTGTATTTGTTAATCCCAAACTGCTACGTTAACCCTCCCCTCCTAACCTTAAGTTTGTTTTCTGGGTCTGTTTCTGTTTTGTAAATAAGTGCCTTTGTATCCGCTTTTTAGATTGCACTAAGTGATATCATGTGATATTTGTTTTTCTCTGTCTCACTTTACTGAATGTGACAATCTTTAGGTCTATTCATGTTGCTGCAAATAGCATTATTTCATTCTTTTTATGGCTGAGTAATATTCCATTGAGTATATATACACCACATTCATCTGTTCATCTGTTCATCTGTTCATATATACATCCATTCATCTGTCAGTGGACACTTTTATTTTCCTGTCTTAGCTCTTGTAAATATACTTGCAATTTTTACACTGATTTTACTGTAGAATTAACTTCATAGTTTTCCTGAATTTTAGATGTGCAAGGTCTTTGTATAAATAAATAAATAAATAAATGCACACACACATATGTACACCCATAAAGTAAGTAAGGTGTTCTAGAAATGTAGAAAAAAGAGTACAATTCTTCCATAATCGTACCACCCAGAGATAATCACTTGTGACAATTTTGTGTGTGTATGTGTGTTTTCTTTTGTATATGTTTCAATTTTTTTCCTATGTCGATACATCAGAAAGACCAAAAGCAAGATTATAGCTGTACAATCTTCACCCTTTCAGTGTGCAGTGATATTGAAGCAAAGCCTCTGTTCTGCTTCCCAGAAAGTCCAGCTTCCGAGAGAGGTGGCCTTATTCACTCTCTCTTTTTAATTAAAAAAGATTTTTTTTCTTTGGCTGCATTGCACGTGAGATCTTAGTTCCCCAATTGGGGATTAAACCTGCGTTCCTGCATTGGAAACGCAGAATCTTAACCACTGGACCTCCAGGGAAGTCCTGTTCGCTGTCTCTTATTCATAACCCTGGGGCTGCTGCCCTGCAGTTGAAGGGGTTATTCCACAGTGTCCAGGAGGGAGAGCTTGGAGAACTGGGTCTGGTCATTTTTCTGCTCGATCTACTTGCTGTCGGTCGAACACCCTGAAGGCCACGAAGAATTGATGTTTGGACAAGACCCCAGCTCTAGGGGAGTGAGTGCCCATTTAGTTCAGTGGGACACTCCACCTTCTTCCTGGAGCTCAGTGTTCTGGCTTGACTGTTACTGGCCTGACTTTTTAACCATGTTCTGTCTCTTCCTCTAATAAGAGAAACTCTGAAATCTGTCAGTTCCACAGAATTTCTGTCTACCTCCCCCGTTACAGACCCTGCACCCACATTCCCCCCAGCCTCAGGCAGCCAGGGCTAGTTCCCCACACCTGGTCACCAGGCTCTGGAAGCTTCTCAGGGCCAGCTCCATGCTCGCACCCAGCCCTGCTCAGCAAGCAAAGAACAGTTAGCACATTGTTCTCCGTCTAGTTCACAGTGTGAAACCTTCTGGGCCAGGCACAAGCTCCCTCCGCCCCCTCTCCTGGGCACTGGACTTTCTGGTGCTGACTCCTGGCTGGGGACCGAGGGAGGGCGGAGGCAGGGAGCAGGCTCATCCATCCCCCGTGTAGCAGCACCTTCCACCAGCTCAGCCAGGCTGGGAGCAGCCTCCTCATCCATAATCCTGACAGAGGCCACGGGTTCTCCCAGCCTCTAGCAGACAGAAGAACTGTAACGAAGGCGAGTATCATTCTAATTGTTTCTTTTTTACCATAATGACTCCTCCCATACTGCTTTTGAAATCTCACATGTGAATATTTTGCAAGCATGCATTTTGGCATATGCTCCTAACCCACACTTAGCCCACCTATAAGATAATCCACTGGTAGCATTCCCCTAGATGGCAGTTTCCATAAAATTAAAATAGTTTCTGCCAATGAAATCTTATTAATCTGGAAACCTGAAGCTGAAGTTTATTCTGTTTTAATGTGAACTGATCAACCTATCACACTTTGATATATGTCTCTAACTGGTGGGAGAAGAAGATACCCACAAACCTTAAAAACCTTTGCCCAAAAACCATTTTTTCAAGTAAAATTATATTTTCTTTGCAGTCCCTTTGAAGACTTTTTAACTTTGAAAATTTATAGTCTAGTTATGTGACCCATATTAAACTCACTAGGAGAGCTTTAAAAAAGTACAGATGAGGGACTTCCCTGGCGGGCCAGTGGTTAAGACTTGCACTTCCACTGCGGGAGGCTTAGGTTCGATCCCCGCTCAGAGTACTAAGACCCCGTAAGACACACAGCACAGCCAAAATCAATAAATAATAAAAAGTACAGATGTCTAGGCCACCCTCCTACCCATCATCCTATTTGGATCCAACTATCCTAGGGAAACCCAGCATCCCTATGGCTTTAAAATCTCCCCAGGTGATCCTAGTAGACAGCCAGCTTTGAGGACCAGTGTTGCAGTCAGTCAGAAGAGGTGCCTACACTCCACTGGATGGTCCAGAAATGAATGACATCACTAATAGCAGTGAACAAAGACAATGAGTGACATCACCTGAAACCAATGAACAAAGAAGGTTACCATTTCAGATTAACTCGGAAAGATTATGGGTTAAATGAACAAAAAGTACTAAAGAGATATTGATACACAGAATCGCAAACGTTTCTAAGTAAACCGTGTCAGCGTATGTTGAATTTTAACCACCCGGACGTTTCATTAGGGTGCTTGTTAATCATGGATGGCCTGGAATGATGAAATTCAGGTCTCAGGTTTTTCCTTTCCGGTTTTCCCAGCCACTCTGGTTGCCCTGGCAGCTTCAGTCTCTTGTTAGTCTTTGTTTCTCAGGAGGCTGAGACTCTGTACGTGACAGAAGGTCCCATGTGGACTGATATTTCTAAGCCTTTGCCGTGATGCCTTCTGTCTGTCTGAACATACACCTGAGTTTTTTCTCTCTACACAGGTGTAAGCTGCACAGTGCTGTCAGGGCCTAAGTGGATGTTAGAGGCATCGACTCTGAGCTGGGGTCAGGGGTACAGATAGAAGCAGACATTTCTCCTCACTGTTGTTGGTGGTTTTCTTTTAAACATTTTTTCATGAAAAGTTTCAAGCATTCAGAAAACTTAAAAACACCCGTATGCCCACTGTCTTGATTCTGTGGTATAGTTGTCCCTTCAGCAGTGCAGCTTTGATCTACATGGATCTGCTTATACACAGACTCCTTTTCAAGAAATAGCACTATGGTGCTACATGGTCTGCAGTTGACTGAACCCATGAATAATCAGATTATAATTGGATTTTTGGCTGCACGGAAGGTTGGCGTCCCTAACCCTGGGATTGTTCAAGAGTCAGCTACAGATGTTTCTGCACTTGCTTTACCCTCACATTTAGCTGTCTGCTCGCCCATCAGTTCATCTTATTTTTTGGATGCATTTCAGTGTCAGTTGTCATTAGCACACTTCACTTAGAACATTTTAGCAGCAGCATATCAATAATGGTAGTACAGAATTTGTTGAGAGTTATTTTCCTTTTCAGATAAAAACAAACAACAAAGACGAAAATGTACAGATCCCAAGTATGCGGTTCTGAGCTTTGACAGATACACACACCTCTGTCGTTTAGAGTCCTGTCACAGCACACAATGTTCCATTCCTCTGAAAAATTCCCTGGTAACCCTCCCTGTCTCCCCCATCCCCAGGCAACCACTGTTCAACTTTTAAAAAGTTATAGATTTGTTTTGCCCTCTGTAACATCATATATTAATAAAAGGAATAAAATAATATAGTAAGTACTCTTTTGTATCCGGTTGTTTCACTAATGTGACGCATGTAAGATTTACCTCTGTTGTTCTGTGTATTGGTTCATACCTTTTTATTAGGAGCCTTTGGCCCAACTTTGACCAAGAAGCATTGACCACAGAAGCCTCAAGACAGGCCTGGCAGCAGCTTGGAGCCAGGCAAGGCCACAGCAGGCCTCTCTCACGGATTGTCAGTGACAGCAGCCAGTGGCCGTGTCACAAAGACACTCGTGCAGCTCCCTGAACGGCATCTCGCGGGAAGGAACTGGGGCCTCCTGCCAACAATCAGACGAGGGAGCCGTCTTAGAAGCAGCTTCTGCAGCCCTAGAGAAGCCTTCTGATGGCTACAACTCTACCTTATGTAACTGTAGCCTCATGGGAGGAGAAGGCAATGGTATCCCACTCCAGTAGTACTCTTGCCTGGGAAATCCCATGGATGGAGGAGCCTGGTAGGCTACAGTCCATGGGATCGCGAAGGGTCAGACATGACTGAACGACTTCACTTTCCCTTTTCACTTTCATGCATTGGAGAAGGAAATGGCAACCCACTCCAGTGTTCTTGCCTGGAGAATTCCAGGGACAGGAGCCTGGTGGGCTGTTGTCTATGGGGTTGCACAGAGTCAGACACGACTGAAATGACTTAGCAGCAGCAGCAGCCTCATGGGAGAGCCCGAGCCAGTATTCCATGACATTGAAATAGTGGCTGGCACTGCACAGGGCAGGCTTCCCAGGTGGCACAGTGGTAAAGAATCCCTCTGCCAATGCAGTAGATGCAGGAGACTTGGGTTCAGTCCTTGGGTCTGGAAGATTCCCCTGGAGAGGGAAATGGTAACCCACCCCAGTATTCTTGCCAGGAAAATTCCAGTAATGAAGGAGCCTGGCAGGGTACAGTCCATGGGGTCACAAAGAGTTAGACACAACTCAGCAGCCGAGCACACATATGCACACACACACACATGCTGCACAGGGTAGATATACTCTGATTTATTTATGCATTTACCAGTTTAGACACCAGGAAGATTTTCAGTGTGGGCCTATTGTGAATAAAGCTGTTTTGAGCATTCTTGTACAGATCTTTTTGTGTTTTCATTTCTCTTTGGTAAATAGAGGAACTGCTAGATATAGGGTAAGAACTGAACTGAACTGATACATTAATTTTGTTTACAAAAAGACGACTGGATCTTTCCTTAAAGTAGGTATACTATTTTACATCTCGAAGATGTTTTTATGAGAATCGAGGCGCTCAGACATTCTTGCCAACGCTGGTGTTGCCGTAATGTTGGTTGTGTAGCCCTATCTCATTGTATTTGTACTTACATTCTAACTTTAGATTTTCTAGTACGTGTGAGTTAACACTGGCCATGTGCAAAATATGCAAGGTGTACACGTGCCTAGCTCCTGAAAGCGTAGTCCATGAACCCATACTATTAGATTGATTATCTGGGAAATGCAGAGTCTCAGGCCCCACCTCAGGCCTGTTGTATCAGAATCTGTATTTCAACAAGATCCCTGTATAATTCTTACACATAAAAAAAGTTTAAGAAGCACAACATTAGGGGATTTAAAGATAATAAGATACTGTTATCTTCCTCAAGAAATGGGGCAAGATAGAAAGTATTGGCAGTCCTGTGGATAAGACTCCGTGCTGCCATGGCAGGGGGCACAGGTTAGATTCCTGGTGGAGGAACTAGATCCTACTTGCTGTGTGGCATGGCCAAAGGATTTAAAGAAAGGGTGTTGGAGAAGGAAGTAAGACGAGGCTGTTACAACAGGCAGAATATGATGCTCACAGCAACAGACATGGAAACAAGTCTGGAGAGATGGGACAGGGTTTCATGGGGAAGGCATCGCCTATCCAGGTCATGAGCGATAGATGAGAAAGAGACAGGAAGACATGTATCCTTAGCTGCACTGTAGGTTAGTTACCCTGGTAAAACCAGGAGTTAGATTGAGAGATAGTGGTGGGAGAGAGAGCAACCTTTGGACTAGAATGACCGTCCAAATAAGAGATGGAAACTGCAGTCACCCCATGATTCCTAATCCTGTAAACTGTACCTGTACAAGGTCGTGTGTACATGTTTATTCATTCAAGGAGACTTCTTAGCTTTTAGTTTGAGACCTTAGAATGTAGAACTACTAGTACAGATACTATATGCCATGATTATTAGCAGCGACAGCAGATTTTCTCGAATGATAGTAAGGAAACTGCAAACATCAGAAATTCAGGACACTAAAGTGCCACTGAATATTGGTATGGAAGTTGGGTACAAATAGAATTTTACATGTATAGAGACAGATGTGTGTACACATACACAAAATGAAATCAGATTTTGTTGTGAACAATCCAGAATTTAGATAACACTACACTTTTTTTCTATTCAATTTGAGCATTATCCATGTTAGGAGCTAAGACTTGGGGTAAAGTGCTAGCTACTTGGAGTAAAACAAATTAAAATTAGTTTGTAGATTGACTCTAGGAGAAAAGAATTACTAAAGAGAGAGAAATTTTAAAGGGGCTGCAAAGAATTTTTGTAATTGATACTGTTTTAAAATGCTATCCCATTTGTTTTGTTTGTCTAACAAGTGTAGGAAGGCATCATTTGAATTTACTAATAGTCTCAGCTGCTGCTACTGCTAAGTCGCTTCAGTCGTGTCTGACTGTGCTGAGACGGCAGCCCACCAGGCTCTCCCGTCCCTGGGATTCTCCAGGCAAGAACACTGGAGTGGATTGCCATGTCCTTCTCCAGTGCATGAAAGTGAAAAGTGAAAGTGAAGTCGCTCAGTCGCATCGGACTCTTAGTGACCCCATGGACTGCAGCCTACCAGGCTCCTCCATCCATGGGATTTTCCAAGCAAGAGTACTGGAGAGGGGTGCCATTGCCTTCTCTAATAGTCTCAGCTGCTGCTGCTGCTGCTGCTAAATCGCTTCAGTCGTGTCCGACTCTGCTAAGAAACTGAAAAGAACTTGGATTTGGCTTCTCTTCTTAACTGTCTGCCTGACCTTGGACAAATTGGTTTCTCTAAAATTGTTTCCACGGGTGTAAAACAAAAAGATGAGCTGCCCTCGGGTTGATATGAAGATCTCCTTTCTCCTTTATTTTAAAATTTGATACTCATTAAATGAACTGTAAGGAATTTTAAAACAGGAGGGACTTGAGCTCTAATATGACACGTATAGATAAAATATTTTAAACATGTTTTGAATTTGAGGCACCTTATCCTCAACGAAAAATAATTAAGAAGTGGGAAAAAGCCATAGGCCAGGAATTCTGTCAACTGTAAGGATTATCTAGATTTTTAGCCGGGAAGAAGGATGAGGTGGCGCCAGGTCGGTGCTGAGAGCGGGTAACAGTGCCCCCTGGTGGAGTATGAGTGAAAGGAAACATTCAGAGCCGCTAAACCCGGCTGCTTGTTTCTGAACTTGAGCCTTCTTACATACTGGGCTTGCCTTTAGTGAAAACATACTCATTTTTATTGCATGATGTCATTCTGGTTCAGTAACAGACATCTGATATTTTCCCTGACTCTACAGAGACGCATTTACAGAGTTTACATTTTCAACTTTTTTCTTTTAATGATCACAGTAATCTTGAGCTGTGGAAAAAGTTCAGCGTCAGCTGTGAGGGGACGGGGCCCTAATCTTAGTGTTATAAACACGCACCAGAAAAGCAGCCTGAGCCGTGACTTTCAAACCTGTAAAGTGGACTGGGTAATACCTGCCTTACTGCACACTTGGCCAATCGTGCAAAATGCTGTCTGTAAATGTCTTTCGGGTTGCACTTAATACAAAAATGCAAAATACAGTTATGTTTTAAAGGAGGTATCAGGGTTATGGAAAGAACGTAACTCCCAAAATGCATAATAATAAATGCAGCTCGGAGTAGAACTAAGTTCCATTAACATATTAACATGTCATGATGTTACTTTTACTCATTTTTCCCCCTCCGGAATCTCTTCATTATGAGCTCTCAAACCAGTGCAGCTTAGTTGTGGGAGAAGGACTGGAAACTTAACACTGAACACGCTGTCCAATCTGCCAGGATTTGAGGCTTCACACATACTTTTTTCATTTAAATTTTCCACCAACAGTTTGAAGAAGGTGTTATTTCCATTTTTACAAATAAGGAAACCAAGCTTCAGAAAAGGTAAGTGGGAGAGTAGGGTCTATTTGGCACCAGTGTTTCCCTTACCCCACGTTGCTGGAACATTCCCCCTTCATCTTCATAATTTTTGTAAATAAGAAACAGTTCAGTAAACCTTAAGTTCGTTTTTTTTTTCACCCACAGTTCCATAGTTTCGTTTTTCTGCTTCCCAAGTCTGCCCACTCCTCACTCAAATGTAAATTAAAACCAAAAGAGAATTTCAATGTGTAGATAAATTGAGTACATTATCTGTAGATAGGGATATTTAAAGGAAATCATAGGCAGTCTTGAGATCCCATGGATTCAGTGAGCTCTGCGCTGCTGTGAATATCACCTGATGTTGCTACAGAGTCACCATGTCACAACCTGGAAAGTGCACAGAGGCAGGAACGATGAAAGAGCTTCCCATTTTATTGTCTGGTTAGTTGGGCCCATCACTTGTTTAAACAAAATCCTTTGCCTTTTAAAAAGTCATTTGGCTTAACAAAGAAAAAATGTCTTTGAATCTTCTACATTGACAAATTATATCAACTAATATTTGAATTGACTGAAAAATAATGCTCTTATATAAATGTACTTAAATTCCATGTATATATACTGTATAATGTCAATATTTTTAAAGCAGAATACAAAGATAACCATAATTCCAATTAACAATATATGGATAGAAAAGGAGTAAGAGAAAATTAACGTAATTACCTTTGGATAGTGGAATTACAGCTGATCCTTAATATCTTTTTTATAATAAGCATGAACTACACTTATAATGGAAAGAAATCTCCTTAATATAAAAGCACAGACATCGTTGATGCCACAGCAGGAACCTAAGAGCTCAAAATGATGGCTGTGTACTTATTTCCAGGTAAGTGTGTTTCTTGTGGAATAACTTGATGGCAGTGGCCTTGGGCGATACAGTTTGGAAAATGTAAAATTGAAGCACGAAGGGACGGTTTACTCAGGCTTTCATCCCCAACCCAGTGGAATCATTCCGCATGTTTCATCTTCAAAGCCCACAGCCCTCTCTTCACCTTTTCTGGATGGTTCAGAGGTACAGTTTGCATTAGAGTTGTTACAAAGTCTGCTCTGTATTTGCTATACAGAACCCAAGGATAAGGAGGGCACTTGTACTCTGTTTCACATAGAGACTGAGCATCCGTGGCTGGGGCCTCCCTGGGGCGTCCTGGAACCAGTGCCCCTCAGATTCTGAGTGTAGACTATTTAGAGAAGTACCCAACGTACAGAGTGATGACTCAGAACATGGCTGAGATAGATAGGTTACTTTTAGTTTTATAATACCCAGCCAAACTTCCCGGATGTCTTTGGAGGAAAAAAAAATCCCCAAATATTAAAATCCTGGAACCCTTCACACCACAAAGTAAAATCCCCAAAGATGGAGAAATGTACTGGAAGAAGGTGGGGTGAGAGCTCAGTGCAGTGGAGTTGTCTGTGGTGGAAAGAATGCACATTCCCTTCAGGCTGAAGAATGCAAAGCAGCCCAGTAATGCTCCATTAAATGCTGAGTGAACTTGGTATTTCCTCAAGTCCCTTCAACGAGGAGGCAGCGTGCCTTTCCCCTTGTCTGCCAAAGCCCAGCGAAGGGCATTCCCATCTCCCCTCACCTCTCTCTGAAGCTGGCTCTCTGGGCACTTCTTTGGGCAACTGCCAGCCATCTGCCTCCAGTCACTCTTCTTTTGTACCAAAGGTTCTAGAGAAGTGATAGAAGGTTCTAGAGAAGTGACAGACAGCTACTAAGGGGTCAGGCTTTGGTCATGTTGGAGACAGCAGAGGGAGGAAGTGGAGGGAGAAAGCAAGACACAGTCTGAATAAAGAGGAAGGGCAAGGGGAGGACCGGGGGATGTCACTGAGGGTGGGGCTCTGGGGTTCAGGGTGTTTTCCCAGCCTGGGTAAGTCAACATGGCCGGGGCAGGGCAAGGATGAAGCAGGGGTGCCCTGCCTGAGGGCTTGAGGGTGTGTGGTTCATTCTCTTTAAAAAATGATGTCATTTCTCCGTGTTCAATTTCTTTATCAAATTTATTTAAGCAACCTTGTTGTCCCTTCCATTCAAGTTAAATTCAAGTTTGAGCAAAGAGCATTCCATCTCTCATCTTCCTAATATTGAATATTATCCTTCTTTCTATTTTCTTTGTCATTTCCTCTAAGTAATAAAACATCATAAATGGCTTTACTCAGGCTTCTAGGACTTCTAGGTCTCCTCCCAGATTGTATGATCTAAAGTAGCACTGAGGCAGGCCAACTAAGGTAATGACAAGTCAAGACATGGAAGACTTCACAATTTGAGAAGTAGGAAAGTTTGGTGAAATTTGAAGAGATACCTATGGCAGGCTGTGGTGGCAGAGTCAGAATCATGAGGAATGAAATTCAGAATATTGGAACAACTAGAGGAAGGTTAAAGAAATAAAGCTATTCAGTGACTGGTTGGGAATGGTGTTAGATGGAACTCCAAGGAGGCGAGAGTGCCAGGGGAGCGGGGCACGTTCACAGTTAGCACAACCATCCCAAGTTCTCAGATGCCTTCTACCCGCTCCTGGTGTCCATATTGAAATGTGGTGGTTATATTGGGAAGTGTCAGTAGACCACATTGCTCTAATAAGCAACACCAGCTACTGGGAAGTGGTTTTCTCTGAGCACGGCTCTCTGTCTTAAAGCCAGGTAGAGTGTAAATCATTGTGGAATTGAATGACTTTCTGTGTTATGTGTCTGCTCATCCTCCATATCATCCTGTGAGCATAAAACTCAGATTTCTGACCTTGGCATTCAAGGTTTTCCGCAATCAACCCCAGTATTGCCAACTTCTCTTGTTTTTTCCCCCCAGAATCCACATACTCCAGCCAGTCTGGTTTATCTCCACCACTGTGAATTCTTGATTCAGCATCACATCTCATACCTTAATCACCCTTCTCCACTTCATTGTCTGGGCCTCTTCTACCATCTAAGATACTCACTTTCCCTTTTCCTTACACTCAACCCAGGGGACCTTGCCCTCTTCTGAAATCCTGCAGCCCTGAGATCACTCCCACTTATCTCAAAACAAATTTCAGTAGATTAAAATCATAACAACTTTGATTAAAATCATAAGATCAAAGGTTTTGTCTGACTACAGTGAAATTAAGCTAAAAATCAATGGCAAAAATATAACTAGAAAATCTTCAACTGTTCTAAAATAGATCGATACATTTATAAGTACTCATGGATAAAGGAATACAATCTAAATAGAAGATGAGAAGTAAACTGGATGGTAAGGAAACTAAATCATATCAAAACCTGTGGGATGTAGATAAAGCTGTCCTTAGAGGAAAAAAAAATTAATGCATATATTAAAAAAGAAGAAAAGTTAAATGCCAGTGGTATGTGTCCATCACAATTATCTTGGAGTATAAAACAAACAGCAACAAAAAAGTAAAACCAAAAAGGGGATAAGAAAGGAAATAATAAAGATAGGAGCAGAAATTAATCAAATTACAAAGAAATAAACAATAGAGACTATTAATAAAGTCAAACATTTTTTAGAAAGCAATAGAATTGAAAAATTCCTAATAAGACTGATCAGGATAAGAAAAGGCACAAATCACTGATTTGGGTTTTTAAATTAAGGGTATTGTCTCAGATACTAGAGACATCATATAAACATCATGTGAGGATATTACCTTACTGATTCTCTGTGTAGACTTTGCTACTGTGAAGAGATCATGCTTATTATCTTGAGCAAATATTCAGGTCGATGGTGCAGTTATGCTTGGGGGGTAAATTAATAAATTGGCCTTTATGCTGATAAACTGATATTTGTTCTGTTTTGTTTTTTAGTTTGGTTAAGATGACTCAGTTCTCCAATGTTTGAAAAGCCCTGTGTAAACTTACCAAATTGAGTCTTTGTATATGCAATGCAGAAGACTAGACACTGGCCCCACAGTTATCTAAGACAATGGGCAGGGCTGCTGTAGTCCCAGCTGGATCCTTTCTGTGGAATAGCTAATTTGTAAATTTCCTCAGTTGTGTGTGCACATCCGATCATGTCTTATGTATATTTATATCCTATATCTAGTGGAATGAGTAGCATTTTGCCCAGTGGAGGCACCATATGTGTAAAAGCATTGGGGCAGGAAATGGGATAGTGTATTCAGGGAAGAGCAACATTTCTGCTGCACAGTAGGACATTCAGGGGAGTGCAGAGGGAGATGCTGGCTGGACAGATAGACTTGGTTCCATTGTGAAAAATATTGGAACAGACATCTTCCTGAACATGTTTTCACTGAAGATTTCCAAACATGGGTGTGATATAAGCAAACTTGTATTTCAGAAAGCACACAGGATCTTTCTTAGAACTTCTCGAGAAAATGAATGTATGTCTTGTTTCCTTCCCTAGGTTATATGTCACAGTCATATGGGGCCCTCAGAATACTTTCTAATTGATTAATTGACTGAGGGACTCTTCCTTTTACAAGCAAACGAGCCAACTTGTTTTATACAAAGTGCTATGGGAGACCCAGCTTCTTCCTGCAGAAGTTTATAATATAGTAAGAGAATTGATGCTTTTGAACTGTGGTGTTGGAGAAGAATCTTTTGAGTCCCTTGGACTGCAAGGAGATCCAACAAGTCCATCCTAAAGGAGATCAGTCCTGGGTGTTCACTGGAAGGACTGATGCTGAAGCTGAAACTCCAGTACTTTGGCCACCTCATGTGAAGAGTTGACTCACTGGAAAAGACCCTGATGCTGGGAGGGATTGGGAGCAGGAGGAGAAGGGGACGACAGAGGATGAGATGGTTGGATGGAATCACTGACTCAATGGACATGAGTTTGGGTGAACTCCGGGAGTTGGTGATGGACAGGGAGGCCTGGTGTGCTGCGATTCATGGGTTGCAAAGAGTCGGACATGACTGAGCGACTGAACTGAACTGAACTGAATGAGGAAGAAAATGGGCCAGGAGTAAAATGGCTTGAATTCTAGATTCATCTTCTCCATTTCAGTTATTTATAAAACAAATATTTAATAAGCACCTATTATGTGTCGGATATCTGTTAGACTTGAGGTATGCACTGATGAGAAAAAGAGTCATGGGCTTTCTGTGTCCAGTGGAGGATAAATATATCAAAAAATCACAAAAATTGATTGAACAAATAATGTACTGAATACTATGTGCCAGGCACTATTCTAGGTGCTTGAAACCATAATGAAGAAGCAGAAACAGATCTGTGCCCACACAGGACTTATACTCCAGTGGTAGAAGACAAGAAAAACTCAAGACATATAATAAATCAGTAATGCATATATCTTGTTAGAAGGTGATATGTATTATGGATAAAAAATAGAAAGGTAAAGGCTTTTAGTAATGGGGAGAGGGCAGAGGTAGGAGTTGGGATGGGTCATCATTTTACCCAAGACAGTTGGAGTGGCCTCATTGAGAAAGGGACGTGTAAGCAGGAACTTAGAAGAGTTAGGAGAGTTGATTATGCAGATATCCAAGGGGAATGTATTCCAGGCAGAGGGAACAGCCAATATAAATATCCAGAGTGTTCCAGGCACAGCAACAAGGTCGCATCCTCTGCAGCAGAGTAAGCCAGGGGGAGAAGAAGGGGCATAGGAAAGCTGGTGTAGATTTTCTAGGGTTTTGTGGGTCACTATAGGGGTTCCCAGGTGACTTAGTGTTAAAGAACCCACCTGCCAATGCAGGAGGCACAGGAGACTTGGGTTTGATCCCTGGGTCTGGAAGATCTCCTGGAGGGGGAAATGGCAACCCCTTCCAGTATTCTTGCCTGGAGACTCTCATGGACAGAGGAGTCTGGTGGGCTACAGTCCATGGAGTCAGAAAGAGCCAAACATGACTGAGCATGCATGAACGCACATGGGTCACCGGAAAGACTTGGAGAAGCCATTATGTGAGTTTCAGCAGAGAGAGAGAGATGATCTGATTTATGCTTTAACAGGATGACCGGTTCCATATTGCAACCTATAACTGAATCGTGATAGGTATGTCCTGAGATGGGCTGACAAGGGGGCTGAATGTATAAAATACCTGTGTGATACTGGGCCCTAAGTTTAACCGGCCTCCTTGGACACACTGAGTCATCTTGGTAGGGACCTGGTAGCATGCGAAGTACATAAGCTCAGGTTGTAGGACACTGTTGTTTGGAAATGATGCAGGATGGCACATAATCTAGAAGGATTCTAGCAGTGGAAGCACATAATTCTCAAAAGAAGCAATACGGCATCCAGAAGAGTGAAAACTAGTTCTTCAGTGAAAAAAAAAATCTTCTTTTTTTTTTTGATGTATAAAGCACAAGTGTATATACAGTATG
This sequence comes from Aepyceros melampus, assembly GCA_006408695.1. Classification (NCBI taxonomy): domain Eukaryota; kingdom Metazoa; phylum Chordata; class Mammalia; order Artiodactyla; family Bovidae; genus Aepyceros; species Aepyceros melampus. The sequence goes on along the minus strand of SJXQ01006946.1, from coordinate 402,062 downwards.
TCAACAGATATGTAGTATAAGGGCAGTATTTTAATTACATGGGGGAAATATCTAAAAAGAATCTTTTAGGGACGAGGTGGGTTGAGAGGTTATATGATCAGGAGAAAAGGTTGGAAAATACTGACTTAGGAAGGGAGTGAGTGGCAGGAAGATCACTGAGCTGGAGGTTAAGAAATCACAATCGAAATCAGCTTAGTATTAACTCACTGTGAGAACTTGGACCACTTGCTTCCCCTTTCTAGGTTCCAGGCTGCCTTCAAATGTAAAATCATTTAGAATGAATGACCGTTTAGGTTTTCTCCAGTGCTAAGATTGTGAGAAGGATTTGAACTGGGGCTCCACTGAGTTATAAACACCTGACTATGGGAACTATGGTAATCAGTCCAGTATTTGGTCCTAAACAAACTTCACTTTTCAATAAAATAAAGGGGTAGCATCGATAGACTTTAAGGTCTGTCTCTGGCATCTTTCCTTTGATCTATTCTTTAAGCTATCCACAAAGCTAGATTTCTAGAAATCCTTCTCTAGTTCACTCCAGAAGATTCTCGAACGCAGTACTGGAGGCAAGGGTACAATGAAGTTTTGTCAATAAGATGCTCATCAGGTGCTTTCAAACCTGTCAACCAGGCAGGTTACTTCTCAATTTTCACATGATTTCTGGACATTAAAAGTCCCTTTACAATTCACTTGGGTTATTATTTGAAAGAAAACGATGTACATGGTGTGCTGAAGGGAAGCAGGAATTAGCAGACTAGAGTACCAGGTTAAAAAACAAAGAACCTGTGTGTTCGTGGCATCTGTAGATGACATCAACTAGACAGCTTGTGCATACAGTTCTTTGCTTTAGAAGTCCTTTGAGGACAGAGACTGTATCTGCTAACTCAAGCGTTTAGTGCCCAACTAGTATCCTGTACCTAAAAGGGTTGTTGTGAAGGTGTGTTGACTGTGATGGCCACATGCAAGTTGAAGAGAAAAAAATAAAACCCAAGCCATAAATCTTTGAGTGCCTTAGCCTGGGTGATCTGTACTGATGTGCCCATAGGACAGAGCACTTATCTTCTTTTCCTTCTGCCATTGAATCACCACATGGTGTTTCCAGATAAGAAACATAAATCGCATGCATTACCTGACTGGAACATATACAGCTCATTTATCACAGGGCATCAATGCTCAAACAGTTGTTTTGAGTAACAAATTCAGCTCTTCATGGATGAGTTATGATTGCACAGAATTGTTTTCCACTGAACAGCAGAGACTTCTTGAATGTTGTCAGCATTTGGAGGTAGTTGGAAGAAGGAGCCCTATTTAATGACAAATGGCTAACTATTCAGAATTTCAATGTGTACCGGGAAGATATTTCAACCTCTAGTTGATCCAAAGAATCTTGGAGTTGCTGGCAATGAGAAAAACCACAGAGGCTGCTTGAAAATACCCTCAGACATGAAGGAGTTAACTGACTGTGTAAGCTTTATCTTATGTCCAATGGACTTGTGGTTTACCGACTAAAGTCTCCAGTAAATGATTGTTAGAGACCTGTCATTGATAGCTGTGGCTGGTTGCTGTGTTTCAAAAGTCTGTTGATTCCTCTGCGAGGCGGTGCAGCATCCTCTGGCCCTTTCCTCATCTCAGATCTACTCGGGTCTGCTTGCGCAAGGATCTGTCAGATCAATAAACATGAATGATGAAAACTACAGCACCACCATCTACAACAGAGTCCAAACAGAGAGGGTGTATGAGGATTCAGACCCAGCAGAAAACGGAGGTCCCCTGTACGATGAAGTCCATGAAGACGTGAGAAGGGAAGACAAGTTATATGTCAATGAGCTGGAAAGCCAAGAATATGAGTCTGTGGCCGTGTACACTGTTGGGCGTCAGGGGAGAACCTCGGCCTCTTTACAGCCAGAAACTGGAGAATATGTCCTGCCTGATGAAGCATATTCTAAGGCTCAGGACTCCCACCCAGGGGAACCCACAGAGGACAAGGACATCTCCTTGGAAGACTGTTCTCACCAACCAAGGACCAGGAGTCTGACCCAGAGGAGCCCCAGGGGTCTGACCCAGAGGAGCCCCAGGGGTCTGACCCTGAGGAGCCCCAGGGATCTGACCCAGAGGAGCCCCAGGAGAATGGAAGCGAGATGGAGGCAGACCTGCCTTCTCCTTCGAGCTTCACCATCCAGAATAGCAGAGGCTTCTCCACCCGCGAGATCTCCCCTACCAGCAATTCTGCTGATGATGTTTCAGAAGGAAACGAATTGGCTTCCGCAAGCCCCGAGATTAACCTCTTCGTGAAGGTAAGGAGTGCTCTGAGACAGGCGCAGCTGCGCGTGCAGATGGCCTGACTGGTGCTTTATTTTGCTCTGAGAGACCAGGGAAAGATGCTTGGTGTCACGGTCCTTGGATGTCAGTATCTATTCAAGAGTAAGGCTGAAGAAATGAGTCATTCCACGGTTTACCCAGAATGGCTCAAAATTACAAGAATCGGAAAGTACATTTAAAGTGTGTGCCTTGTGATCACTTCTCTGTACCATGGGCAAAGCATTTTTTCAGAGTTCCCTTTTGAGGGTACTTCCCTGGTGGTCCAGAGGCTGGGACTCCTCCCTTCCACCGTAGGGGGCATGGATTCGATCCCAGGTTGGGAACTATTACCCTAGATGCTGTGGGGCTTGGCCAAAAAATAAATAAAAATTTTTAAAATGGATGCCAGAAAACATCCTTGATGAGCAAAAAATCAAAATTAAAAAAAAAAGTTCGCTTATGAGTGAGCAGAAATTGTTGCTCAAATCCTTTCCTTTGTGACAGATGCCAAGTACCATTTTCCTGTCTGGTTAAATTTCCTTCATCAACGTGATTTTGTAAAACAAAACTACGGTTTGTGAAAGTCCAGACTACAGTCGAGCACCAGTGTTTCCTCCTGGGTGTTTCTAAGTTCACAGATATATGGTCTAAATATGGTCAATAAATGTTACCTCTGTTACTCAGTTTGCCCTTTTGACACCAATATAACTAAAATATCTGATGAGATAAACGATTTCACTAGTAGTAAGACACTTAGTGTCAGGGTTAATGTTTAACCCTTGGGATATTTAAACAAAGAACTTTGATGATCTTTGTATTAGACTGATAATCTAATAAAGATTGCAGTTATGAATATTATCAAGACATAAAAAAACATTTCAGGGCTAAACAGGTCATCTTTATGGATCAAGATTATTTTTTCCCCAACATCCCCCCACCCAAATTCATACTGACACAGTTCTTTAATGTGAAGATATCGTATTCGTAAATCCTGCTAATCCTGGCTAACAAAACTGATTACTCTATAAACCTATGAAAACCCCAGTTTACACTCATTTCTCCCCTTTCTGGTTTCCGATTAACTCCTCTAATGAAATGCACTAATTGTATGTATTGCTAATTTAATATATAATTATTTCCTACTCTGTATTTTTCCCTAGTTGTTTTTGGTGTATGAATCGTGTCTCTTTTATTCGACCACGCAGGTCCTTTTTCAAAAGCACCAAGCAGAGTGTTAGATTTGTATTTAACTACCTGGCAAACCTTGCCTGGGATTGTGTTGAGCATTTGGGAGGGAAGATGGGTCTGTAGACAGAGCCTTTTCTCTCAAGAAATAACAGTGTGGTACAGGAGACAGACTTGCAAGTTGTGAAGTCTTTTGGAATTTTAGTGAAATAGAGGAGTGAGCAAGTAAAGTGCTGTGGGTATCCTGGGAGTGCCCGAGGGTGCAGGAAAGAGTCAAGAGAGGCTCTATGGAGGAGGCAAAGTTCAAACAGGGGCATTCAAGTCACCTTCCAGCCTTTATATCCACTTACCACTGTGTTAGTTTCAAAAAAGAAAGAAGCAACGTTTCAAAAGTGAGGACTGGGTATATTTTCCTCAAGACCAAGGCATCCATGTAACTCCCTACAACCATCAGCATCCTGAATCATTATCGTCCTGATTGTTGAAGATGAACTATCATTGTCATGATCACCATCATTCCAGGCACATCAGACCATTATTTGTATATTTGGCAAAGTGTTGATTCATCAGAAATTAGCCTGCCACCACCATTGAACCAAACAGAAGTAGGAGGAAATAGAAGTATTGGCATCTCCAACTGGTGCTAGCCACAGGAAAAACTATTTGATAGTAACATGTGGTTTCTAAGTTCTTAAGATCTGTAGTTCCCTAAGCAAATATTGGATCTAATTAACTCTAAGTTTGCTAAAGGGTTATACAATATAAAATCAACCTCAGCTCCTATGTGTGAACTCCTTTTAAGAGATGATAGTCAGCATCATTGAGAAAGTGAAAGTGAAGTCGCTCAGTCGTGTCCAGCTCTTTGCGACCCGTGGACTGTAGCCCACAAAGCTCCTCCGTCCATGGGATTCTCCAGGCAAGAATACTGGAGTGGGTTGCCATTTCCTTCTCCAAGGGATCTTCCCGACCCAGAGATTGAACATTGCAGGCAGACGCTTTAACCTCTGCACCAAAGGACAGGCTTAATCTCAGCTTCTTAACCCCCACCCCACCCCCACTGCATTTCTTTATTCCGTGAAAAGTGGAAATGCATAACATGAAGACAAGTGACTGGTCCTGCCCGGGAGTGGAGGGCATGAGCTCAAGCTCCATGCTCCTCCCAGCTCCAAGGAGTGGGTGCTGGAACCCCTGCATTGGATGGGGATCACCATTTTCCTAGTGGGCTTGTTGCTGGGGTTCTGGGGTTGTTCTCCTACTGGGCTGCTTTGGGCTGGACCACTTGGGCTGCTGATGTTCCATTAATGTCCCAGCTACTGTGAACCCAAAAGGCTTTTCACCCTCTTTTGACTCCCTGTATGAATTCTTCTTGCACTTCCCAGGTGCCTCAGTGGTAAAGAATACACCTGCCAATGCAGCAGACATGGGTTCCATCCCTGTGTCAGAAAGATACCGTGGAGAAGGAAATAGCAACCCACTCCAGTATTCTTGCCTAGGAAATCCCATGGACAAAGTCTAAGCCTGGTGGGCTACAGTCCATGGGGTCGCAGAGTCACTCAACAACTGAGCAGCTTGGACTGCAGCTATACTGTACTCATTTGTGTATGTTTCTACCTGTCTGGACAGATCAGAGAAAATGGAATGCAAGTTAATAACTGTGTGTTCAACCAACCTCATACTGAGGCTCAGCCACTTCCGGGTGTTGATCAATGAATTAAAATACATCATTTATTTATTCATTCAACAGATAGTCATTGGGCCAGGTTCTGGGTGTACAACAGGGAAGAAAACAAAGTCCAGGCTCCCCTGCACTTTGCTTCATGGCAGGAGAGACAACAGATGGACACATAAAGAAGTAAATATGAAATATGCCCAGCGGTGACAGTGCCATAAAGAAACATAGAACAGAATAATGGGTATGTTAATTTCCTGCAGCTGCCCTAACAAACTGCTGGAAACACAGTGGCTCCAAACCACATGGATTTATTCTCCAGCATTCTGGAGGTTAGAATCAGGAGTGAGTCTTGGGGGGCTGAAACAAGGAGTCATCAGAGCTGTGTTCCTTTTGGAGATTCCAGAGAGAGTTTGTTCCCATTGCCCTCCCCACCGCCCGACCTCCTTCCCCCCTCACCCACCACCCACCCTTGCTCCTAGAGAGGGCTTCCCCGGTGGCTCAATGCAATGCAGAGATGCAGAAGACGTGGGTTTGGCCCGTGGGTCCGGAAGATCCCCTGGAGGAGGAAATGGCAACCCACCCCAGTATTCTTGCCTGGAAAATCCCAAGGACAGAAGAGCCAGGTAGACTACAGTCCACGGGGCCACAAAGAGTCCAACAGGACTGAGTATCTGAGCACAGCATAGTACTCTTCTAGGGGCAGTGTTCATTTTTCACTCATGGCTCACATCACATCTCCCTTTATCCCCAGCTTCCAGTTCACCTTTATTTTTTTTTTCCTGGCCATGCTGTGCAGCATGCAGGTTCTTAGTTCCCTGACCAGAGACAGAACCTGAGCCCCTTGCAATGGAAGCATGGAGTCCCCAGCTTCCCCTTGCCTTCCAATCTGATTCCTCTGGTCCCTCTTATAAGGAAAATTGTTAGTTTGGGCCTGCAGATAATCCAGGATAATCTCCTCATATGAAGTAAAGTCAAGTCACTCAGTCGTGTCCGACTCTTTGTGACCCCATGGACTGCAGCTCCTCAGTCCATGAGATTCGCCAAGCAAGAATACTGGAGTGGGTTAATTAATCACTTTTGCTAAGTCCCTTTTGCTGCAGAAGTTTCTGGGAATTAGAACAGGGGCGTGTTTGGGAACTGTTGTTCAGCTTCCCACAGTGGGACCGTGAATGATGCTGAGTAGGGGAAGGAGGAGGCGGTGTGGCCGGGGGTGGGGTGAGTGAGGAAGGAAAAGAGAGGTGAGGGTGGGCACAGGTCACCTCGAGGCCTGATGAGCCATAGAAAGTGCAGGGGGAGGGGAGGGAAGGGGGCTGGCATCAAAGGGTTCCGCAAGGAACATTCGGACTGCCTCTTCAGTGATAGACTAGAGCAGAGAAAGAGTAGAGGCAGGGAGGACAGGCTGGAGGCAGCTGGAAAACTAGGCAAGGAAAGATGGTGGATTGGACAATGGTCACCGCAGGGCAGGGTTGAGATGGTTGGGAAGAGAGAGCCCAGAGGTTTTGCTGGCGGGTCTGATGTGTAGCAGGAAGGAAGGAAGGCGCCAAGGCTGACCCTAGGGGGTTAGACCAGAGCCACTGGGTGAATGGAGATGTAATTTCCATTTCACCTGTGAACTCCTCCTCCAGGAACACGTGATCCAGAAAATGGGGATCACGCAGTCTTTCATATACTCCTCCCTCACTTCCTCCCTCCTTCCCTTTCTTCCTCTCTCCCTCCCGCCTTCCTTCCTATATTTACAACATACTGCATGCTGGACACTGGGTATAAGAGATGAAAGCAGCACATCCCAAGCGCAACTCTCTGTTCTCTGGGGAAGACAGAGAAATACAATTCTTTTTTCCCCCTCTCTGGTCTGGACAACTCAGCATGCGGGACTTTAGTCCCTTGAACAGGGACAGAACTCATGCCCTCTGCAGAGTTAGCCTGGAGTCTTAAAACAATGGGCATCAAGGAAGTCCGAGAAACAGAGTTCTTGAAAATAAGAGGAAAGAAAGAATTTCTTCCTGGTCACTGACTGAGATCCAGTGAAAGAAAGGTCTCCAGTGAGAGCTGCAATCCATGTCATAGGCGATCAAGAGAGACTGTCAGTTCAGAATTTGCTGATAGGATTGTAAGAACTGTCTGCCACTTTCTGCTAAAATTAGAAGACCTCATAGACATTGTCCTAACTCTGTGTGTGTGTGTGTGTGTGTGTGTGTGTGTGTGTGAAAGAGAAAGAAATAGAGGGACAAGTGGGACAGAGACTAGGGGAGGAAGGAAATAGAGATATAGATGGAGATAAGAGATAGACAGGAAGATGGAAAAGGAAAGAGAGAGAGAAAAATTATGGTATTTAATGCAAAAGAAAAAAGTATTCTGATTATGACAGTTGCAAAGAAAAAAGATACAAATGAACACCGTTTGTCCTGCACATTATTGATGTCATTGATCATGGAAAGCAGAATATATATATATATGTTGTAGAGCAGGTTTTGAAGTCAGGTTGCATGGTTTGAACCCTGGTTTAGCAACTTAATTTCTGTTAGGTTGTTTATCAGTTTTCTGTTTGGTAAAATTGATGTCATAATGTTATGCTCCTAATAGAGTAGTTATGAAGATTGAATGAGGGAATCCATGTAAGTCACTTAGAATACTATCTGACGTATAGTAAATGCTCAGTTCAGTTCAGTCGCTCAGTCGTGTCCAACTCTTTGCGACCCCATGAACCGCAGCACACCAGGCCTCCCTGTCCATCACCAACTCCCAGAGTCCACCCAAACCCATGTCCGTTGTGTCAGTGATGCCATCCAACCATCTCATCGTCTGTCATCCCCTTCTCCTCCTGCCTTCAATCTTTCCCAGCATCAGGGTCTTTTCAAATGAGTCAGCTCTTCACATCAGGTGGCCAAAGTATTGGCGTTTCAGCTTCAGCATCAGTCCTTCCAATGAACACCTAGCACTGATCTCCTTTAGGATGGACTGGTTGCCTGAGTTATCATTTTTGTGATGAATTTGAACCATCATAAAATAATAACTTTTATTTTAGGCACAAAGCCTTATAGTTAGTAGACATCATAAATATTCTGTTCGCTGATCTTAAGGTGACAATGTTAATATTGTGGAAAGCGCACTGGTCAGGAAATTCTAACACTTTTTGGTCAATGATTCACTATGAAGCATTCCTGTGCCCCAGTTTCCTCACCTCTGAAATGCAGGCCCTTCCGGCTCTTACAGTCTTAGACCAGGGCATGTGGCTCCAGCTCTGTATCAGTGTCACGTGTCTGGCACATGTGTTATCCTCTCAAGGAGACTGTTTGATAATGATTAGGATCTCCCGATTTGGGTGTGACTAGGAGGGCCAGCAAGAAATCAACATGCCTTTTCACTCAGCTCATGCGAAGTCTGCTCCTTGGAAAGCGCATCCTCAGGGTCTGTCTCTGACGAGGCTCTCACAGGGCCCCCACGCAGTGTGGCACGTCTTATGCACGGAGCGAAGCTGGGGAGCACCATTCACAGAAAATGATAATGGTGTCCTTCTGGAGTCAGGCAACATACAGGCCCCAGTTGTTTCTTAACTCGTAGCCTGGTATCCAAAATAGAGTATTCAACCTAATCCACGGGCTGTTAGAATACAGTAATTAGGATAAAAATTATTAAGCAGTATTTCTATTGAAGGTAACCTAGTTTTCTTCAATGTTATTTTATATATTTCATCATGTGCACTGTTTATTCTTGTAGTAGTATGCTATAATTATACTATAATTATAGTTCCTATAATTTGTAAATGAATAAATGCATGTACATTGTGGATACATGGTTAAATTCTGCATTGATAGATAACTGCTCAGGTTTTACAATCTTTTTAACTCACAAAGTTTCCTTTCCTTTCTGTCACCATCTGGGGTTTGAGACTCTTTCTTCAGCCAAGATCGGGGAGAATATTTCCCCTTACCTCCCGGTTCCTTCTTGGCAGTTTTCATAAGCAACACACTGAGTCCATTTGCCTTGGAGGCAAACAAAAATCCCCATCAGAGTGGAGGAATTAAGAAATGCCACTGAGGAAATGAGGGACATGCAGCTGGATTTGCTTACTGAGATGTGACTCAGGTGAGGTGCCACGGGGATGTGTCAGGCCGTGGACTCCACAGACTCAAGGGCACAGCAGATACACACGTGTGTGCGAGGAGGTCTGTGAGGCTGGAGTGGAGGGAAGAAGCCCATCGAGGCAGCACAGATGCTGAGGTTGAAGAACCAGGAGTACACTCTTTTCATTTTTTAATTATGTCTTTTATTCTCCTTCTGTCTTTCGGTTGTCGTTTGTTTGTTTCACTGGAGTGTAGTTGACTTACAATGTTGTGTTAGTTTCAGGTATGCAGCAAAGTGATTCATATATAATTGGGTTTTTTTCCAGATTCTTTTCCCTTATAAGCTATTACACAATATTAGGCATGGTCTTACACGGCACACTGGGCAGCTTGGATTTTATCCTGAAGGCAGCTGAGAGTAGCGTGATATTGGAGGAGAATACCATGAGCAAAGCAATGTTCAGGGTGATGGATAAGCAAATTAAAAAGCACTTCCACTTAACCGTGTAGGACAGGACCAAACAAACATCTACTAAGTTTCGTTTCGAAGATTAAGGTGAAACTTTTAAATGTAAATATATTGTGTATAATGACAGTCTTCGTTTTTAGTTATTTATTCATTCAGCTGAGAGTCTGGGTATATCCAAATATTTATATCCTGATTTCATCCAGCTGAATTTCTGAGAAAAGCGACCACGCGTGTTGCTGGTTTATGTGTTATCTAAATGTGTATCTTGGTACTTTATGTTTTGTTAGGGAAAAGTATAACATAGATTCAGCACAAAGTTTTGATTGATATTGTTTTAGTATAGTTTGAAATTAAAACAAAAAAAATGTGTTTGTGAGATCTGTCTTAGCCTGGCTGAACTACTCAGAAGTTTTATATTTAGAACCCTGCAAGAGGCTTCCTGTTCACCACCCCTAGGGAGGGCCTGCTCTAATGTCAGTAATCAGGACCCACAGGTGTGTCCTTGGAAACATTTGTGACAAAGTGCAAGTCTGAGCCTGTTGCTTGTGTCCAGCTCTCCCTTTATGGAATCCTTGAAACATGAATATGGAGCAAGGGGCAGGTTTGAATAAAGATGTCTATTCTTGTCACAATGTCTTCATACGAGTTCTGGGGACATAATCAAGTCCTGGTTTTTATTAAAAATCATCTTCTAGGTGACCATTGGAACTAGTTTCCTCTGTGAATCAATGGCGTCAATCAAAGAGGGAACAGAATCCTAGTGCTATGACAGGAATATTGAAAACCAGAGGCGCTAAATAACTTACCCAAGCCTGGTGGCAAATGAATAGCAAAGCCAGGGCTTTGACCCTCGCCCTCCCTCACTCCCATCCAGGGCATTTCCTTCTTACTGGCGTTCCTAACCTGGGGTGCTAGATATTTTGAATATGCTGGAGGAGGTTCTGTTGTTGTTCAGTTGCCAAGTTGTATCCAACTGTGTGTGACCCCATGGACTGCAGCACACCAGGCTCTCTTGTCCATAACCATCTCTCAGAGTTTGACCAAGTTTGTGTCTATTGAATGGGTAAGGTGGCTCAGTTGGTAAAGAGTCTGCCTACAGTGCAGGAGACCCAGGTTTGATCTCTAGGCTGGGAAGATCTGCTGGAGAAGGGAATGGCTAACCAATCCAGTATTTTTGCCTGGAGAATTCCACAGACAGAGGAGCCTGGTGGGCTACAGTCCATGGGGTTGCAAAGAGTTGGACATGACTGAGCAATGGCAGAAATTGAAGAAGAACTAAAGAGCCTCTGGATGAAAGTTAAAGAGGAGAGTGAAAAAGTTGGCTGAAAGCTCAACATTCAGAAAACTAAGGTCATGGCATCTGGTCCCATCAATTCATGGCAAATAGATGAGGAAACAGTGGAAACAGTGGCTGATTTTATTTTTCTGGGCTCCAAAATCACTGCAGAAGGTGATTGCAGCCATGAAATTAAAAGATGCTTACTCCTTGGAAGGAAAGTTATGACCAACCTAGCAGCATCTTGAAAAGCAGAGACATTGCTTTGTCAACAAAGGTCCGTTTAGTCTAGGCTGTGGTTTTTCCTGTGGTCATGTATGGATGTGAGAGTTGGACTATAAAGAAAGCTGAGCACCGAAGGATTGATGCTTTTAAACTGTGGTGTTGGAGAAGACTCTTGAGAGTCCCTTGGACTGCAAGGAGATCCAACCAGTCCATCCTAAAGGAGATCAGTCCTGGGTGTTCACTGGAAGGACTGATGTTGTAGCTGAAACTCCAATACTTTGGCCACCTGATGCAAAGAGCTGACTCGTTGGAAAAGATCCTGATGCTGGGAAAGATTGAGGGTAGGAGGAGAAGGGGACGACAGAGGATGAGATGGTTGGATGGCGTCATCGAGTCAGTGGACATGGGTTTGGGTGAACTCCGGGAGTTGGTGATGGACAGGGAGGCCTGGCGTGCTGCGGTTCATGGGGTCAGAAAGAGTCAGACACGACTGAGCGACTCAACTGAACTGAGCAACTAACACAGGGGGTTCAGGAGCATTCTAAAACTCCATGCATTTTTTTTTTTTTTTTGTGAAAGGTGATCTCAGGAGGGTCCCTTGACGTTGTCTGTCTCTGTGATGCATTCTGCTTCCCTGTCTGGGTCCTCACACCTGGTGTCTCCATGTGGTAGGGGGAGAATGACAGCTGAGTGGTCCAGCTGACTCTGTCCATTCTGTGGAGTTGGCTTCTTGCTCTAAGCCTTTTATAATAACATCTCAAGAAATCATGGGAAGAAACACTTGCTAAAGAGTTATAAAAGTGTATTACCTGGGTCATCATGGAGGGATCATATTAGCTCTGAAAAGGGAGATGATGTGGTATTCTGAAATAAATACCCCCAAATTAGAACCCACCTGTTTTCCAAGAAAAATTTGGGACATTTTTTTCTTGAAAGGGACTGCAAAATTAATGGCAGTCCCTGCATCCACACCTCATCCCACCACCTTGTAAGCCATGTCACCAATTGTATGAACTAAAACTTCTGAATAACAGTTTCTGCTTCTTTACCACCTAACAGTCTAGTCAATTTCACTGCCTAAATTGTTCTCTCCTCTCCATCGTGGCCACCACTGGCCATAGTCATCTTGGCCACAGTTATTCAACTGGTCACTCTGCCTCCAGACCCATTTTCCTCCTAAGAAGCCCTGCACAGTCATCAGATTGGCATCTGACCAACCATTCCCTGTTTCTGGCTATGGAGTGGCCAGCCACTGCCCCCAGGAAAAAGGCTGGCATGAGAGAATGTATCGAAAGGTCGTCATGCCCCATCAGGCTTTTAGCCGAGACCTCATCACCGACTACTCTCCACTCGCACTTTGCCTTGAAACACGTTGACTCGTTTTACCCTGCACCTGCACGCTCGGTCACATCTGACTCTTTGCAACCCCACGGGCGGTAGCCCTCCAGGCTTTTCTGTCCATGAGACTATCCCGGCAATACTGGTGTGGGTTGCCATTTCCTTCTCCAGGGAAAGCTTCCCGACCCAGAAATCGAATCCAAGTCTCCTGCAGCTTCTGCGTTGGCAAGTGGGTTCTTTACCACCGAGCCACCTGAAAGCCGATTTCCCTGCACCCTTCATGCCTTTTCGCGGCCCTGGACCCTCGCCTAAGCTTTTCTTGGCCCCTCAAGGCTGGATCTTACCTCCAGGTACCAGTCTGCTAACGCTGCCATAACAAAGTACCACAGACTGGTGGTACACAGATCTGCATTTTCTCACAATTCTGGAGGTCAGAAGTCTCCAGAATTCTCCAGGGCGCTGGAAGGCAAGAATCGAGGTGTGGCAAGGTTGGTTTCTACGGAGGCCTCTCTCCTTGACCGGGAGATGCTGCCTTCCTCCTGCGCCTTCCTCTGTGTGTCTCTCTGTCCTGCCTTCTTCTTATACGGGCACGAGTCATATTGGATTAGGGGTCTGCCATAATGACCCCATTAGGATCACCCTAATGATCACGTTTTGACTGGATTACTTCAATAAAGACTGTCTCCGATGTCGTGCCATTCTGAGGCCCTGGGGATTAGATTCAACATACGAATTTTGGGGAGACGTAATTCAACCCAAAACAATGTGATAATTATCTTTTTACCTCTTTCTCACATAAAAACAGGATTTTGACTCAACTCATGTTGAACAGTAACAGGTTTTGGAGCCCAACTGACTCTTCTCCCCTTTTGAATTCATTTACCATTTGCACAGCGCTTCCCAGGTGGCGCTAGTGGTAAAGAACCCACCTGCCAACGCAGGAGACGTAAGTGATGCCAGATCTCTTTGATACCTGGGTGCGGAAGATCCCCTGGAGGAGAGCATGGCAACTCACTCCAGTATTCTTGCCTGGAGAAGAATCCTGTGAACAGAGATGGCTGGAGGGCAATGGTCTTTAGGGTCTCGAAGAGTGATACAAGACTGAGTGACTTAGCGCGCGCGCGCGCACACACACACACACACACACACACTCACACACAATTTGCATGATTCAAAATTCGAAAGGTATAAAAGACAGTCCCTCTTCCACCTCACTCCCTCAGGCATTCCATTTCCATTTTCTGAGGTGATTTATTCTATTGTTTATTTTATTCTTCTATGCTTCCATTTTACACAATCCTGTCAAATATATGTATGTTCATATATTTGAAATTATCTTTTTTCCCTTTTAATACAGATGGTTCTATACTATCTATCCTAGTATGTACCTTCCTTTTTTGAGTGTCAGTTTTGTTGGGACATAATTTACATACACTAAATTCAGACAATTTTAAGTGCACTCTTCTTTGAATTTTGAACAAATATATACAGTTGTATAACAGTCATCACAATCATGATAAGGAATATCTCCATAATCTAAGAAAATTCCCTCTTGACCCTTTGCTATGGGTCCCCTCCCAGCCACGTCCTGAATCCTGGAAACCACACATCTTTCTATCATCATAGTTTTGCCTTTTCAAAACTATTGCTTAAATTGAATTAATCTCTGTAACCTTTTGTGTGTGGTTTCTTTCACTTAGCATAATGTTTCTGAATTCATCCAGTACATATATCAGTAGGGGATCCTTTTGCTGCTAAGTAATATTCCATTGTGTGACTGTACCACAATTTGTTCATTCATTCAGCAGTGGACGGATACTTGGGTTCTTTCCCAGGTTTTGACTATTATTAATAAAATGGCTATAAGTCTTCACATATAAGCTTTTGTGTTGATTGTGTTTTCATTTCTCTTGGTCAAATACCTAAGGGTGGAATTACTGGAGCCTATGGTCAGTGAATGTTTAACCTTATTTAAAAAATCTTTCAAGTTCTTTGCAAAGTGGCTGGGAGAATTTATGAAAGATTTCTAATTGCTCTTTTCTAGTACTTGGTATTGTCAACCTTTTACGTTGTAGGTGTACTGATAAATGTATAGTGATCTTTCATGGCAGCTTTGATTTACTTTTTTTTAAATGACTTATGATATTAAACATCTTTTCATGTGGGTATTAGCCATTGTTGCATCTTCTCTGATGAAGTATCTGTTCAAATATTTTGCTTATTACTGATATTTTACCATTGTCATATTAATATTATTGAATTTTAAGAGTTTCTTATATAGTCAAGATACAACTTCTTTATCAGATAAGTATTTTTCACATAGTTTAGAGAGACTTTTCCTTTTCCTAAGGGTGTTTTGAAGACTGAAGGTTGTGATTATGATGAAGTCCATGTATCGATTTCTTTCTTCTGTGGTTTGTGCTTTTTCTGTTCTAAGAAATGTTTGTCTACTCCAAAGTCACAAAGATTTTCTCCTCTATTTTCTTCTAGAAGTTTTTCAGTTTGGGGTTTTATGTTTAACTTTAAGATCCATTTTGAGCTAATTTTCCATCAGGTTTAATATGGATTTTCCATTAAAAATATGGATTGCATCTATCTACCTATCTGTCTAGCTCTAATTCTATCACTGTCTCTCTCTCTCTGTACCTCCATCCTGTCTGTTGTTTAGATCTGTGAATTCTAGCTGCCTTGACCTTCTGAAATATCAGACTTTGCTGTCTCCTCAACTCAGAGAGAATCAGCCTCTATCGGGGTTCTATGTTCCTGTCTCCAGTGTCTGAAAACCATCACTGCACATAGTTTGTCTGCTTTACCTGTTGTTTAAAGAAAGTTTCTATTGTTAAGTGGAAATCTGTTTCCTTTTCTTCCATCTTGTCCAGAATGGAGATTGTCAAAATTGACTTTAAGATCCTCATTTCACTTGAGTTGCTTCTCCTTTCTTTCAAATATTGGCCCCTTGAAGTCAAGTCTGAATTGGAGTTTGGAATATAGTCATAAAGCTCAACTAGATTAAAGTCTAATGATAATGACATTAAAGTGATATGGGAGTTAGCTATTGCAGATATGTTGGCCTTCAGTCAAAATCTGCTTGCTGACCTTCCATTTTTCCATTTTCTTCTAAGACTATGTTGTCTTTATTTTGCACTTTAAGTTCTGAGTAATGAGGGGACAGGGAAATAGCTAATCATTCATCTACAAAAGTCAAAATACAATGCTATCTTCTCATCTTTTAACTTCTTACCATTCAAGCCTCTGGTGATTCCATGAGTTCCCTTGAAAACCCGTAGGTAAAGAGGACTTCACTACTATTAAAAGGGAATGCTATTTTAAAGCTATCTTCCAATACCCAGGCCTGAAGAATCCAGGTTGATTTCGTGTATAAATTGTATTGTGTCCAGAGGAAAATTCACTGACTGGCAGCTCTTCTACCAAATGACACGCCCTTAAAAATATGAGATGACTCCTTGTGAGTGGAACATGTTTTCAGCCCTGAAACCAAGTATTCTGTGTAATCTTGTAAGGACAAAGATTAGAAACCCGGGCTTAAAGCCATGCCCCATGTTTATGCTTTATGAGCAGAGCTCTCTGCATCCTTTCATGAGCCTCTGGGTTTGCAAAAGTGCCAGCTCTTCATTATTGCCCAGCTTGGTGCAAACAGTAACACAGCAACAGCTAACATAAACAAGAGGACGCATTGTTTACGAAACCACTAATGTTCTGAGGTTTCAGTGATAACAATTGCAGGGTAAATATGTAAGGTGATAATGAGTAACTGACATGCGGGCTTTTGTTAATTGGAGTACGACTGCATGTTTTTCCCATCTACAGAAGTATTTGTGTCCTGTTCTCTTATGGTGGCAAGAAAGGAAAGGATTTGGTGGATAGTCTTCTTATATTTACAATAGCAACCCTCTGTTAACTGTCTTGGTTCTTCTAGAACTGTGTGGTTCAAAACACTAGCCATTAGCTCCATGTGGCATTTAAATTTAAATTAATTTAACTGAAAACAAAAAATCTCTTAAAAATTCAGTTCCTTAGTCATGCTATCCACATTTCAAGTGCCAGTCAGACATCTGTGGCTACTGGCCACTATATTGAAAAGTACACCTAGAGAATATTTCTGGCATCTCAGAAAGTTCTATAAGACAGTACTACTGTAGGGTGATCTGGGTTCAGATGCGGCATGAAGACTCATCAGCTATGTGGTCACAGGCCCTGCCTTGGGTCTTTATTCCCTTGTCTAAAAATAAAAGGTTCAGCAACTGGGTTTAGTGAAAAAGAAGAGTGATCCTACCCCAAAAATAAAGAAATCACCAGTGAAAATTATTCTCCTCGATAAATAGTATCTGTGCTGTAAGTTCATATGAACCAATTGTTTTCAAATGGCAACTGACTAGGCAAAGCTCTACAGCTCATTGTAGAGCTTGTGAATCTCAGTAAAGCTGTCAGTATCCACTGGCCATGCCCAGGCCCACTGAGGATCTCTCTATGGTAAGTGTTATCCCTCAAAGCAGCAGTAACTTTGAGGACTGAAGATGTTGCCCCATCAGCCACTTGGACCAAATAGCATTAAGTCTGGAAATTAGACACAGAAATCAAGGTCCTTCTCCTCAGTCAAAACAACTTGCCAAGTCAAAGCAGAGGGGATTATCTGGGGTGGGGCAAGGGGGCTGCTTACTGAGAAGATATGAGGGTGAAGGTTGAGTGATTTTCTTGTTAAGTGTGGTGAGCTCTTGATCCATTATAAACAATGTGTAGCTCCAAGAATGAGCTCAGGCCAACTGCCTGTTCCTCCCTGTACAGCCCTTAATCCATCTCCAAACAAACGGGCTGATGAGTCTTTTATGAAGCCTGTACTCTGCACTTGGTGTGCAGGTGTTGTGAGCAATAGAAAAGCAGTCTAAACTGGGGACCTTCACTGGTGAGGCTCTGACCTGCTGGCTAGAAGGAAGGATTAACACCCACTGTAAAGTATTTAGAACTAACGAGAGTTGAGAGAGAATCAGTTGCAAGAATACATGATACACGTTATCAATTAAGCACTGAAGGCATTCAGAAATGGAAGAGGGCTGGACTTATCAGCGAGGGCTTCATGGAAGAGGAAGACTTCAAACTCTGAAGGAAATGTAGGCATGCAGGTGGCAGATGGGACCTGGGACCAAGGCTGAGATGCTAGGCCTCAGCAATCACATCATCCTTCTCAATCCTATGTCACTGAGAGTCAGTTTGCTTAGTGGCTACAGCAGAGCCCTGGAGCTAGACTGTGTGATTCACATCCTGATCCTGTCTCTTATTAGCTATGTAGGCTTAGGCAATTTAATCTTTCACTGGATTATTATGAGGGTGAAATAGGTTCATATGCGTAAAACTGAGGGTTTCAACATATGAATGTGGGAAGTATACAAATACGGAGTCCATCACAGGCATGGAGGTAGAAAATACCTTTATAGGGAACATTCAGTGATATAGTTGGATTGGAGCACAAGAGGAGCTGAAGGTGGAGGCACAGGAGAAGCAAAATTAAACCTTGGGATTGTCCTGGAATTATAGAAGGTCTAAAATGACACCTAGGACTCTTAGATAGTATTTCATCTGTAGCAGGGAGTATCTAGGGTTTTAAAACTAGGAACTTGCAAGGTCAGAGCTGTGCTTTGGGAAGATGATTTCAACAGCAGTAGGTTTTACAGGCAGCCTTGCCCTTATTATCCTGGAGCAGAGAAGGAGGTAGAAACATTAGCAGATTAAATACCAAGCTCAGAATCTCCCAACCAGACCTTACAAACTGCTTTCCTGAATATCCATCAGTGCCTTGTTTTACTGATAAGAAAGGACATGCAGTTTGGAACATACACCCTCCCTGGGATGTGCTCGTGAAAACTCAACGTGAGGGACATCTTCTCCGGACCTGCCCCCAACCAAGACTTTCCAAGTATTAGTCTCAAAGCAAAACCAGTCCCTTTTATTTAGCAAAAGATTTTGAATGGGAACTATTACCACCCCATTGACCAAAATAACTTTGGCCCATTTCTTGCTGACTGCTGGGTACAGAGCAGGGCTACCTCATCTTGTATTTCATGAAAGAGGCATCCAGTTCTCAGAGGCTGTAAATCCTCACATCTCATTAGAGAGTTCTTCAGGCTAAGATTACAGAAGGCAATGTCTCTCCCCTGGGTAAAGTTTTCACCAGCCCTTCCTGAAGCAATAGGTCCCAGCATCCTCTGCGGACAACTAAAAATAACCCCAGTATAAAAACCCCAGCTCTCAGGACCTCTGAGAAGACCATTTGCCGAGAGAAGCAATCCAGCCTGTGATGAAGCATTGCCTCGGTCTCCTAACACATCGTCAGACAGATGGGATGTCCCCCGAAGTCACAAATGCCTAGTCTCAACAATTGCAGTGGCTTTTCTCGGTGTGATCGAAGCCTGCTTTCTAATTATGATGGACAGGGCTCTGGGATTACTGAGTGGAACCGCTCAGTTGTAGGTGAGAACAGTGAGGGCTGCCTTTCTCAGGGCCGTTATCACTTGTCTATCCACATTCTTTTCATTCTTTCCTTCATTCAGCAAGCATAGATTAAACGAGGCTCAATTCCTTACTTTCTGCGGTGTCGCTTCTCAAATATCTTCACTCTACACAACAGAACTCTACTGCTCTCTTTCCTTATCCCTTGTTTGCATTATGCTGCTGACATTGCACTTTGTTACAGCTGGTCTGCCCTATTATTAACAGAAGGTTGACTGGAACTTCGCCTGTTTGGGGTCTGGCTCGTGAATGTTTGTGCTGAGTACATCACGTGTCAGGCATGGCCCTGCCCTCTATTTTTTTTTCTGTAATTCATCTTAGTTGGGTGTGTCCTTCTGGATTTGACCTCTGCTTCTTGTTACTTCCCTCATGTTATCTCTCTCTCTCTTTTTCTAAGTTTTGTCAAGTGAAAAAAAGCACAACCTAAAAATTGAGAATTATGTGTTATTCCATGGACTTTCTGAGGACTTTGGCCCAAAAGACAGCCTCTCAGGTAGCTCTGGGGGACTGCTCTGAAAAAATAAGGGAGGAGCCAGAATATACAGTTTTTGCAACAAGAATCAGGTGGTCAGAACATCAAAAGATGACCATTAATTAAAAAGAAAAACAACCCAGATACCTCAAGTGAATGAATTTAGTCTTTTTCTCCAGCCAGGAAGGTGCAAGAGGCTGGGCTCATTGAAATCATTCCTTTCACATGCACCTTAGCGGTCTAGGGCCAGTTATCTTGCTTTTCTCCACCCTGAGTCTCCTCAGGGCTGGAGAGGCTCACGGAGTGACAGCTGCAACATCCTATGTTTACTGATATGGCAGGCAGCATTTGAAAGATTTTCTTTGTTTTCCAACTCTTGTTTCATTTTTCATAGTGACATTCTCAGCTCTTCATAACTCTAGTTTTATTTTCTACGTGTGCCTTTTTAGGATCTTTCCACACTATCCTACAAGGGAACAGAGACAGAGGAAGCCACTTCACAATGAGTAGAAAGGGAATGGATCTCCAAGTGCCTGAAAAGGGAAGGACTGGGGGCACTTCCACACGCACATTGGAAGCACCTTTCCCCAGCAACTCAGAGAGCTTCCTGGGGAGAAGAAAATCCCCAGGGAGCTTAGCTCCCCAAGCAGGAGTAGTACATATACCTCCTGCACTAGAAGCACAGAGTCTTAACTTCTGAACCCTCAGGGAAGTCCCAGGGATCTTCCATCTTCAGCCTGGAGGCAAACTCCACTGAGACAGCTGTTCTAAGATAGACATTTAGTGAGTCACTCCAGTTGAGCCCCACGCCGCACCTCCCGCTCCCTGTGGATTTGGCCAAGTTTGAGCCTACAGCTTCTCTGGGGTCCCGGTAGAGCTATGGCCCCCACCTCCTCTGCAGCCCCCTTGGAGTTTCTTCTGTGCTATAATTTGTTCTGTTCTGTGTCGTCAGTCAGTGTGCGCCCAGCTGCCTTCTCACCTCCAGAAGTTTGTCTAAATTCCATGTCCCTTGGTAGTCTTGTCTCATTTCCCTTATTTTTGAGATTATCCCTTCTGTGGATCTATACTGTTATTTCAGCAGGGTCTCAGGAAGGTCTGTAGGCAGAAACCTGTCAATAATATTTTATGCACAAAGGTTCTAAATATAGCTTTGAAACTATTGAATTTACAAGTGTTTGAATAAGGCTCTTTACCTCAGAACTTCTCAGCCTTTTCATTTGCAAATACATACTGGAAAAGCTCTATGAGAGGGTGCAGATGGAGTATTTCCCAATTATTTGACTGCAAGATTTTCTTTTTTTCAGGGAAATCACACCATGCTTCATGAAATACACTGTGGAAAATACTGGATTAATGTACTGGCATTATATCAGCTCTGGGACTGAAATACGTGAGACAATAACAATGTTTGCTGATTGCTTCTGCAGAAGGGGGTCGAGAGGATGAGTCCTAAGTATCACCCTCACCCCTCTCCCCCAAGTTACAGATTTACTTCCTGGTCATGAGACCTAAATTCAGAGACTTGAGACCAGGGAAAAAGAACCCCCAGGCTCATTTCAGACCAGCGTAACTACTGCATGCCTTTAGTCAAATTAACGTCTCTGAGATGCATTTCCATATCTGGGAATAATATCTTCTCTTCCTACTTTGTGAGGCAGTTGTGAGTATCAAAAGATAAAATACACGAGACAGTATTGATAAAATATAAAACACATAACAACTACAGGAATTATTGTTGTGGTGGTGAAATTCAGTCACCATGTCACGAGGATTAGAATGTGGAAAAAAAAAAGTGAAAATGTTAGTCCCTCAGTTGTGTCCTGCTCTTTGTAATCTGCCAGCCTCCTCTGTGAATTTCTCCAGGCAAAAATACCAGAGCGGGTTAGCCATTCCCTTCTCCGGGGTCTTCCTGACCCAGCGATGGAACCTGGGTCTCCTGCATTGCAAGATTCTTTACCATCTGAGCTACAGGGAAGGTCAGTTATATGAGCCACCAGAGAAGTCACGAGGGAAGAACATGAAAAGGAACATTTGCACATTCTCTAAACACATCCTAGGGCTGGTGACCTCATCCTACATTTAGAGTCACGGGTCACAGCAGGAAACACTGAGGAAAAGAGGAGAGAAACCCTTTTTTGTCTGTGCTGTGCTTAGTTGCTCAGTTGTGTCTGATTCTTTGTAACCCCATGAACTGCAGGCTGCCAGGCTCCTCTGTCCTTCCATGATTCTCCAGGCAAGAATACTGGAGTGGGTTGGCCATGCCCTCCTTCAGGGGATCTTCCCAACCCAGGGATCAAACCCAGGTCTCCCGCATTGCAGGAGGATTCTTTAGCAGCTGAGCCACCAGGGACATCCAAGAATACTGGAGTGGGCAGCCTCTCCCTTCTCCAGGGGATCTTCTGGACCCAGGAATTGAAAAAACCGGGGTCTCCTGCATTGTAGGTGGATTCTTTACCAGCTGAGCTACCAGGGAAGCCCCTTCTCTATCTGTACCCAGAGCTAAATCAGTTTATCCTCACTTTGCTGGTGAAGACCTTTGAGGTAGAGAAACAGACTTGGGGATATTTAGATCTAGGGAAGATCATGGATGTCATTTAATTCAACTTGCTTGTTTGAGATGCATAGAAACTATGATCCAGAGAGGTTAAAGAATTTGTCTCCAATCTCATGGAGATAATAGTAGTGAGTGCTAGCAAACTGGTCTCCAAGTTCAACATAACTTAATCTGACAAACATTTACCCAGCCTCTGGTACAAGCTTGCTGCTGCCCCAAGGGCTGAGGGACCCACAGGTGGGAGCAAGGTTTCCACCCTGAAGGAGCTCACAAGTGCTCAGAGGAGAGAGTAACAGCAAACACTAGAGCAGAGGAGGGCTGTTCAGTTAAGTGTTCCAGGAGTTCAGAAAAAGGGCCATTGTTGATGGTGGGAGAGACACATATTTTTGTAGTTAGTATTTTCTATTTTCAGAAATTCTACCCCCACCTCAAAGATTCCTTAATGGCAGGATTATGTATATATACATACACACATGTATACATATGCTTTTATTTTATATACATATACAAATATAGATACACATTTTAATTTCACGTACATATATAATATATGTGATTTGGGAAGGCTATTCTTCTTATTTCTCCTGTTTTGATTATCTTTAGAAAAGTTCTTTTGTGGCTCAGATGGTAAAGAATCTGCCTACAATGCAGGAGACCCAGGTTCAATCCCCAGGTCAGAAAGATCCCCTGGAGAAGGGAACGGCAACCCACTCCACTATTCTGGCCTGGAGAACTCCACAGACAGAGGAACCTGGCAGCTACAGTCCACGGGGTCACAAAGAGTCAGACATGACTGAGCAACTCACACACCCAGACTAGTTTGAGATGGATACAGCTGCAAGTTGAAGAATCTGTTGTAAATGTCGAGAGAAGTTTCTTGACCTTAAAAAGTTCCAAGAGAAATGGGGACCTGCTGGTGGAATCCATTCTCCCTAAAATATGTTTGTTTTCACCTGAGCCAAAGAGACCTAGAGCCCATCCATGTTCCTTTAGTGGCAAAGAAATAGAAGAAAAAACACCCCTTTCCCTGGCAACACAGTTTATTTAGTATTGAAATCCTATCCCTGTGTTTGGAAAGCCCATGCATCTATGAGTGTTTTAATTTCTAAAGTTAATAGAGTGGCAAATTGGTTTGGGATCGGTTACTACTAACTCTGCCCTAAAATGAGATGATTCAATCTCAGCAATTAGCAGGCCCTCTCTCCCATTAGGAGGCATGATGACATGACATGGTTGAACATCTCAGGATGCCAACCAGAACAGGGCCTCTGCAAGGGGGTGTGGTACAGGGACTCATAGGGACCCAAAGAAATATGGAGACAGATTAAAGGGCAACTAAATAAACAGCCTGCTGACACCTGTGTGGCTCAAAGATGGTTTGCTGTTGAGAATGTGTGGGCGAGAGTCATAGTGCGATCTCCTAAGACTGGGAATTCTTTCTGAAATTATATCCCATAGAACACACATCCTTGACATACTCCACCCAAAAACAGATCCTCTGGCTAAAGAAGTTTGAGGAACATGACCTACTCCTTCCTCCTCTTGCAAATCCACAGTGCGCAACAGTCTATAAAAACAGAAAAAAATCAGTCAATAAAAATTGAACCTTGTTTAACCCAGCATTTTCCAATATTTTGGAAATAGAAACTATAACATCCCATATAGTGGAATCAATACATCTTAATCTTTCTGACTAAAGCTATTGATACAGCACACCAAAACTAATTGATGACAAAGAAAAGAACACTTAGTCTCCATGAAATCTACTTGAGATGATTTAGTCAACCCAATGTCTTTTGTCTCTTGATGAAATTAGTTATGCCTACTCCTACGTCAGCTTTTGCCTGGATCTGAAGGCTCTGTTGAAAGTGAGTCTCATCCCTGGGTATGTTGGCTTCCAAAACCCACGCTTTTAACTGTGTGTTATTCCACTAGATATGTGGGTGCATTTAAACCTCTTCTCTCAGAAGACCATGTAATAGTTGGGCACTTTATTTTTCCTACATTATCCAACTTCCCTGCTAGAAATGGAAAAAGAAGAGAGGAAGGAGGAAGGAAGGAAAAAAGGGAGGGAGGGAGGATTAAGTTCTTACAGAAGCACGGGTAGGACTTCGCTACAGGACTACCTCTAAGAGCTTGTAACATATATTTCTTTATCACACTTTCCAGCAACTATCAAAACTCCCTGGGAGATGTTAGGCTTGGACGTAAGTTAAAAACATCATTAGAAAACATCCCCAGGAAGGCAAAGATGATTATGAACTGAAACGGTCTAAGGTGACTCTTCAAAGATTGTCCTGTGGAGCAGCCCCTAAACCATTCCTCTCAGCCTTCATTTGCAAAGCAAAATAGTATTAATGTAATCAGCCTCTTACCTTTATCAAATTGACCTTGCCCTAGGACTTGCAGGGATATTTATACAGGAGGCCTTTAGGAAAATGCCTTTGAACAACCAGCTTCTTTGTTTTCCTCCCTTGCCTCTGACCACTCTGGTTTTTGAATTCTCAAATTAAATTTTGTATGACTTTTAGCATCATTTGCCAACCAAGAAGAGTCCATTTTTCTTGCTGTTGCAAGGAAAATATTCCTGCACCAAGGGTTAGGTTAGGAGCAAGGATAGATCCAGGGTTTGTGAGACCTTTGGTGAGCCTCTTCAACAAACAGATCCACATTTACAAATATAAAACTAGACACAGAAGTATGTGTTTACAATCAGAAAGGAATTCAAAGAAATGAGAAATTTAAAAGAAGCTATCAGAAAGAGACTCAGACTTCAAAAACAAACTTATGGTTGCCAGGGGGAAGAATGGGGGAAGGGATCGTTGGGGAGTTTGGGATGGGCATGTACACCCTGCTATATTTAAAACATAATCATCAAGGTCCTACTGTATAGCACAGGGAACTCTGCTCAATGTTGTGTGACAGCCTGGATGGGAGGGGAGTTTGGGGGAGAATGGATGCGTGTACATGTATGGCTGAGTCCCTTCTCTGTACACCTGAAACCATCACAACGTTGTTAATTGGCTATACCCTAACACGAAACAAAAATTTTTTAAAACAGAAGCTGCCAAATACCACCAACATTAAAAAAAATTTCAGAAAAGTAATCATGCTTTAGTAAGTCCTTAACACACATCTGCAATACTTTTTTCTTTGCATTTTGCTGAGTACACATACTTTGCTTTCGTAAATATTCTTTTTTATGGGAAGGAAAAAAGATAATCTAATCCCTCCACCAGCACAATCAATCAATATTTGATTTTTAGTATTGATAGTTGAGATGCAAAGATGCAACTAGTTGTACAGTTACTACAGGCTTACATGCTACAAATACATAAAGTCTATTTTGGCTATTTCACCTTAAACACGTATAGTGAATTATTGCATCTGCTGCTTTCTTGAGTACATTCCTGGTGGGAGAGAACTGCTGTTTGCCAGGCATTGGTGAGAATGAAGTCCTCTGTTGGCAAATTTACACAAGTGATAACTGGGAGAACTTACCAGAGACGAGCTTGTAAGTCTGTGTACCTCAAACCTTGATTCTCCTCCATCACTCATGGACCTCTAATGCCTCCCCAATTTAACTTTCCACTGAGTGAAGTCCTCAAAATCCCCATGGTCACTTCCGTATCACCTGGTACTGGAGAAAAGGTAACAGAGGTGAAGCTGTCATGGCAAAACACTGGTCTCAGCCAACTGCAGCTCAAATAAACATCTTAAGTTTGCAAATTTAAAAAAAAAAAAAAAAACAAGAGCAGGTGAGCACTCCGGCAGGTCTTTTCAGAGCCTTGGAAGAGAGGAATGCAAGGTGGCAGGGAGGGTGTCAAGGATTTTGAGTTTTGTTAGTGTTGCAATATGGGCTTCACTGGGAATCCACCAGTCAATGCAGGAGACTCAGGAGATGCAAGCTCAATCCCTGGATCAGGAAGATCCCCTGAAGAAGGAAGTGGCAACCCTCTCCAGCATTCTTGCCTGGAAAAATCCCATG
The DNA here is from genome assembly GCA_006408695.1 of Aepyceros melampus. Taxonomy (NCBI): domain Eukaryota; kingdom Metazoa; phylum Chordata; class Mammalia; order Artiodactyla; family Bovidae; genus Aepyceros; species Aepyceros melampus. The sequence continues at coordinate 376,002 of SJXQ01006946.1, read as the reverse complement.
GACGGAGAATCCTGGTGGGCTATGGTCAATGGGGTCGCCAAAGAGTAAGGCATGACTTAGCTACTAAACAACAACGCAATAAAAACTGTGTGGGTTAGGTCACAGGGTGCTAAGGTTCTTCCTATACCAACCAAATATATAGACCCACATTGTCTCTGCGCTGATCTTTCAGCAGTCACATCCATGACAGCTGGCCATCACGGACTCCACACTTGCTCCAGACTCTAGGTAAGGACGGGGGCCTCCCGCCGGAATCCCTGCTGTCAGTTAGGAAGCAAAGCCTCCTCTGCGAGAGATCTCACTGCCGTCACGCCCCTCTCATCCAGGCTGTCACGTAACATGGAGCAGAGTTCCCTGTGCTGCACAGTAGGCCCCTGTTGATTATCCATTTTAAAAATAGCAGTGAGATCTCTCACTGCTACTTAAGAAAATCACCATTACTAAAGCCACCCTAAATGGTGTGTGTGTAGTGTGTGTATGTGTGCGCTCAGTTGTGTCTGACTCTTCATGATCCCGTGAACTGTCAGGCTGTCAGACTCCTCTGTCGGTGGAATTTTCCAGGCAAGAATACTGTAGTGGGTTGCCATTTCCTTCTCCAGGGGATCTTCCCCACCCAAGGATGGAACATTGTCTCTGCGCCTTCTGCATTGGCAGGCAGATTCTTTACCACGGTGCCAAACAGACTTTGCTCCAAATGGCCTTGCCTGGGGAATACACTCAACTGAAAGTAGAAGACACAGTTTTCTGGTGAGCAGTGAGAGTCTCTGGTGATCACACTGATGACCACACGGGCTGATGTAAAATGTCTAACCTTGGGCCAGGCAGTCAATCCCAGGTGGTCAGACGGTAAAGGGGCTTCTGACCTTTCACTCTCTTGGCAGTGTTGAGACAAGGGTCACAGGTTGTTCTGTATTAATCTTTCATCTTGTTTCCTTTGTTCCAGGGGTAAAATTTTTGAGCCTGTCTTGCTGATAACTTTACCTTGACTAGGAAGGTCTGTAAGTGAGACAGACAAGATGGCAGCAGAGGCTATCAGAGAGAAAGGAGCCTTGGAGATAGTCCTCATGGCACAGTGGAGGGAATCACAGTCCCAACGGGCAAAATTACAAGTCAGAGTGAAGAAAATTGGTGCCCTTCTTGGGAAGTGAGGCAAGAGTCCTCTCTGGAAATCAAGTCCACTTTGTTTCTTTACTTTAGATGCAAACTGAAGTTCACTCAAAGTCTTTATAGAGAAGACAATTCAGAAGACTAAGGAGTAATTCTAGCATCGTCTTTCAGCTCTATCTCCCACTCCCTACTCCCACGTACCTATCCCATAGTGTCTATACCTGTTTGTATACAGTTAAGGTATAATATTAGTAATACCAAACATTTATATTTATTGCATAATTATTCAGAGCTTCTAATGACTAGGCCATGGTAGATATTTCATGGATATTATTTAATAGGGAAGAAGAAGATGTGGAAGATAGTGGGATCTTGATACATACAATTGGTAATACAGTATGATTTCAATTTTGCAACATGTAAAAAGATAAAAAACTTGGTGTAGAACACAGAGAAGGAAGAGAATTGTTAACAGGGATTGTATTTGCATAGTCAACTTATAAGCACTTGCCAGTTTTTTCTTCTTTATATCTCTAGTTTTTAGATTATTTCCAATGTATAGATTGCTTACTTTTTATTTTTTTATTAATTTTTATTTTTACTTTATTTTGCTTTACAATACTGTATTGGTTTTGCCATGCATTGACATGAATCAGCCACGGGTGTACGTGAGTTCCCAATCCTGAACCCCCCTCCCACCTCCCACCCCATATCATCTCTCTGGATCATCCCCATGGTAACTTTTAAATATTAGATATATTCTTTGAAAAAGAAAATAGGATTACCTTAAATTTAGGTAATAATGAAATGAAATACATTTTATTTGGCTTAGTGTTTTTTATTTAGGTTATCTGTTTGATAAACAGAGATCATGAAGATCAGCAACCTTGGAGTTACTTATTTATGGAAAGTGTGGTAGGTGCCAGTGGGGTTCTGGGGAAGCTGAAAAGTGAAAGTGAGTCGCTCAGTAGTGTCTGACTCTCTGGGACCCCAGGGACTGTAGTCCACCAGGCTCCTCTGTCTGTGGAGTTTTCCAGGGAAGAATATTGGAGTAGGTTGTCATTTCCTTCTCCAGGGGATCTTCCCGGCATCATTAATGCCATGGACCTAATGGCATTAAGTAAATGGACACAAAAGATCCCAAGATTGAATGGTAGACTATCTTGTTGCCTAGAAGACTATTGGTTTCTTGGTGCCCAGAGTCATGGAAAATGGTACCCTGGAGACCCCAGCTCTGTGCGTACTTCATGAGGTCACACTCACTCTGAGTCAGTCCAGGGTGAGTCATGTTTCACATCTGTGAGTGGAAGGAAGGAAAGGAAGCAAGAGAAATAATAATAACATGATTGTTATTGTAGTAAATAAATTTCAGGGTGTCAGACCAGGTGGTGAAATTATAAAAACCATGCTTCCTGAAAAGGAATAATATTGAATCAAGATTTTTACAACATTTTAACAATATTGTTGTCAAAATTGTTTATTTTCTGACCTCTTGAAACTGTCTATTAAAAAGAGGCAGCTAATTACTCTGGCAAACTTTGTGGAAACTTGACACAGAGTCTTGGGAGTAGCATTAATAATGTAAGAGGGCATTTTGCTCTGAGGAGAGTAGGGGTGGCCAGGTGCGGGGAGGGCAGGCAGCTGCCTCCCTACTGCTCTAGGTCAGCAACCTCAGAGTTACTTATTTATGGAACGTGTGCTAGGTGCCAGTGGGGTTCTGGGGAAGCTGAAAAGTGAAAGTGAGCCGCTCAGTAGTGTCTGACTCTCTGGGACCCCAGGGACTGTAGCCCACCAGGCTCCTCTGTCCATGGAGTTTTCCAGGGAAGAATATTGGAGTAGGTTGTCATTTCCTTCTCCAGGGGATCTTCCTGACCCAGGGATTGAACCCAGGTCTCCTGCATTGTGAGCAGACTCTTTACTGACTGAGCCACCAGGGAATGACTTCTAGGGAAGCTGAGTGCCCAAGAGTGAAGCCGTCAAACTCAGCAGATGAATTCCCACAACCTTGATGATTTAGGAGAGAGTGTTGTGTTTGATTTTCATTGTCTGGTGATTTTTTTTTTCAGATCCATTTTGAATTCCAGCTGAAGATCTCACAGTTTCTTTAGCTCCAGTAGGATAAAACTTAGATCATAGCTTTTATTCATTGTGCTGTAACCCTAGGAATGGCTAGAGATGTTCTTTCACGCCTTCAGTACCTTTATGGTCCCTTAAAGACAAACCCTGTAGGATATATAGATGACTGTTTAATGAGAGAATCCAGAATCCAAAACATGCTCACTCAGGTCGCCAAAGGTATCTAGATTCCTAGCACCAACAAATAGGTCTGTTCTCCAGGTGTGCAGTATGAATCCATTTACATTTTACCTGTGCCCTGAAAGTTCATAACAATAATGAAGGCAAAGAATTCAGAATCATGACATTGTGACATTTCTAGAGAGGTATATAAAGCATCTAGCCTGGTACCTGGCACACGGAAGGTGCCCAGTGTATGTAAGCTCTCACCACCATCACTGATATTCCCATCACCGTCACCATCCCACCCAGTAAACAGCAACCAGCTCTGTTAGTGCTAATGAGGAAAATCATTAGGAGCAACTTGGGGGCTGGCCAGGGAGAGTCACAGGGCAGAAAAATCCCAGTGAATTATACCTTTTAAAATATATTCTTGCCTATCAATCAGAAACTGTGCTCCTTGGAAAAGATAACTATAAGGCAAGAGAGATGTGCAACCAGAATTGTGTGTGCAGGTTCCGGCCTGATAGATAACATGTTTTTCCCATCGAAAGGAGCAGGTGCTGGAGCTAAAAGGTGTGGGATTGAGGTCTGGATTCTAGCTTTGTCTCTGCTGCTAACAACTTCGAGACTGAACAACTAACTGACAAATAGCAGAGTGACCTTGGCCAAGCACCTTGTTCCTCTGGGACTTCTGCGTCCTTAGCCGGGAAATAGAAACTTAGACTCCACACACTCATTCCCCTTGGGCGTGAACAGGCTCTGTTTTATGATGCACTATCTATTCGATACTTCACTCTTTTCTTCATGGTCCTATTTGTGATAAGAAACAAGAGAACAGCGCCCTCTAGGGGTTTTCAGAGGCATGTCTGTATTGAGGATGGAGAGTAGGAAAAACACCTGGGTGGATATCCAGGCTCTGTCGTTCCTAAGGCCTTTGTTATCTGCCTGCTTCTTAAGTGCTCATTGCATCCTTGTTTCTATCTTGATGGAACTGAAATTGAATTTGTTTTGAACAATTTGAAAAATTAAAAAAAATTAAAACCATATACAAAAACCCTAGATAAAAATGGGAGGTAAAGAAACTCAAGTTAAGCAGGAAATTATTGGGAAAAAAAAGTATTAAGTCCAACTTAGAAAAAGAAAATATTATTTATTTCAAAGATAAGTAACATTTCAAAAGGAAATACAGTCTTTTTCGTGTTACCATTGAGCAGCTAAGAAAATGTTCAGAATATTTAAGCAAGGTAAACTTTTAATTCAGTTCAATCGATCAGATGTGTCCGATTCTTTGTGTCCCCATGGACTGCAGTACACCAGGCCTCCCTGTCCATCACCAACTCCCAGAGATTACTCAAGCTCATGTCTATCGAGTCGACAATGCCATCCAACCATCTCATCTCTGTCGTCCCTTTCTCCTCCCATCTTCAATCTTTTCTAGCATCAGGGTCTTTTCCAATGAGTCAGTTCTTTGCATCAAGTGGCCAAAGTGTTGGAGTTTCAGCCTCAGCATCAATCCCTCCTATGAATATTCAGGATTGATTTCCTTTAGGATTGACTGGTTGGACTTGCAGTTCAAGGCACTCTCAAGAGTCTTCTCTAACACTACAATTCAAAAGCATCAATTCTTTGGCCCTGAGCTTTCTTTATAGTCCAACTCTCACATCCATACATGACCACTGGAAAAACCAAAGCTTTGACTAGACAGACCTTTGTTGGCAAAGTAATGTCTCTGCTTTTTAATATGCCATCTAGGTTGCTCATAGCTTTTCTTTCAAGGAGCAAGCGTCTTTTAATTTCATGGCTGCAGTCACCATCTGCAGTGATTTTGGAGTCCAAAAAAATAAAGTCTCTCACTATTTCTCCATCTATTTGCCATGAAGTGATGGGACCAGATGCCATGATCTTAGTTGTCTGACTATTGAGTTTTAAGGCAGCTTTTTCACTCTCTTCTTTCACTTTCATCAAGCAGCTCTTTAGTTCTTTGCTTTCTGTCATAAGGGTGATGTCATCTGTGTTTCTGAGATTATTGATATTTCTTTAAGGTAAACTTTAGTACTCTATGAAAACAATATTTAATTTTTTAAAAGTAAGAGTTTAGGGGAAGTCCATTTTCATTTATATGTCTTGAGTTTATTACTCTTCCTGACATGTGGCAAAAAGAAAGAAAACGTTCTTTCCCAAACACAGAATCATAGACCTGAACTAACCCTCTCATTGTATAAACTAGTTGGTTCTCAATGCTTCTGTTTCTGATCTAGAGCTTTCCATACTTTCTGGAAGAGTACATACAATTGGAATAGCAATGATTGCATTCAATACAAATAATAGTGAGCATTAACACTCTGTGCCGGGCACTCTGCCATGTTTTACATGGAACCCCTTACAATCCTTGCAACAGCTCAATGAATTTGCTACTCTTTACCATTTGTTACTATTACCAATTTGCTAATATTGTCATTACTATTTTATAAGTGGAAAAATGGAGGCACAGAGAAATCAGTACCCCCCAATCTCACAACTTAGCAACATCTGTGGGCTTTTTACATTCAATCACAAACCTAGGTTTGTGATTAATTCAACGCTAGGTTTGAATTAATTCAAATGAATAGATACATACTTAGATCAATGTATGTGTGTTAGTCGCTCAGTCATATCCAACTCTTTGAGAACCCTGAACTGTAGAGAACCGCCAGGCTCCTCTGTCCATGAAATTCTCCAGGCAAGAGTACTGGAGTAGTTGCCATTCCCTTCTCTAGGGGATCTTCTCAACCCGGGGCTGAATCCGGGTCTCCTGCACTGCAGGCAGATTCTTTATCATCTGAGACACCACACAAGCCCATTTAGATCAACACTACTAGGTTTTTTATATTTCTTTTGGCAGTGGTGGTGGGGGGGTTGGTTGAAACAAAGTATTTTTCGGCTTTGAAAGCTCTTTCTAACCGCTGTGAGAATAAATGAGAGTTGGGATGAAGACTGAAAGAGAGGTGGTAAATGGACTCCAGAATCAGCCAGTTAGGGACCAGTTATTTGAAGTGAAATATACCTCGAGTTCAATCATGACCCTTCCTAAATTAAGTCTGTTGAGCAAGAATGTAAAAAGGGAAAAGCATAATTCATAAACCTTTATTGAGCTTATGCACATGTATTTATATTTTTTTCTATTCTTTTTTAGAAGCGCACTGACTATAGTTTTGTGTGGGTCTAATATTGATTTTTCTAATATGCATATTTCCTTATGTTTCACTTTAAATAGTTCATAATATTATTTCATCATCTTGATGTATCATTTGTTTAGTCATTTCCCTGTTGTTGAGGCTTTGGGTTGTTCACAGTTTTAAATAGCACTGCTATACCACTTCCTTGTGGCTCAGCTGGTAAAGAATCCACCTGCAATGTGGGAGACCTGGGTTCAGTCCTGGGTTGGGAAGATCTCCTGGAGAAGGGAAAGGATACCCACTCCAGTATTCTGGCCTGGAGAATTCCATGGACTGTATAGTCCATGGGGTTGTGAAGAGTCGGCCCTAACTGAGTGACTTTCACTTTCACACCATTTCCAGGTCATTTTTAATTTGGGAGATACTTTTCTGATGTATATTCCCAAGAGTTTAATTTCTGTATCAAGGTGTACCATATATTATATTTTCTACTATATATTGCTAGATTGCTTCCTAGAAAGACTGCAAATTAAATTACAAGGCCAATAGCATTGAAATTTTAATAACTTAATTTTTCTGATTTATCCACAGAAAATGGTAATTTTAACATTTTTTTTTTTGACCATACCACCATCATGACCACTATCCCCAACATCTCAGCCACTACCATCATCATCACAATATCCAACACAAGCAAAAACAGAACCATTACTATCATCAGCTATAATGGTTTTGTCCCACAATAACTCTTATAAGTATTGATAGCCTCTTGTTACTGATTAGAAAACTGATGTTGAGAGTTCAGGACCCTTGATCAAAGACACAGCTGAAAAGTGACAAGATCAGGATCCATGTCTCTATCTGTCTGACTCCAAAGCCCATTCTCTGAACAGCCAATGCCCGTGCTTTGTTTAGTCCATGTACTCTGGTGTTTCAAAGTTCTTTTGCTTTCATTTCTTCAGTTGCTGTTGAGTCTAAACATTTTTCCTCGTTGTGATTTATTGTCTGCATTTCATTGTGTGTAAACCCTCCATTTATTTCCTGTGACTTAATTTTGAATGAAAGCTGAATACTGATCTTAAATAATTAAATCAATTTTCTATTTTCTATGGTAAGGATTTTCTTCAACATTTATAATGTATAATTTTCTCACTTGCATTTTTTATCTTTTAAGCCCTTTTGTTTTTTTATGTTCATGTTGTTGACCAGTCACTCAGTCATGTCCAACTCTGCAACCTTGCCGACTGCAGCAGGACAGGCTTCCTTGTCCTTCATAATCTCCTGGAGTTTGCTCAAACCCACGTCCATTGAATCAGTTATGCCATCCAACCATCTCATCCTCTGTTGTCCCCTTCTCCTCCTGGCTTCATCAGGATATTTTCCAATGAGTTGGCTCTTCAAATCAGGTGGCCAAAGTTTTGGAGCTTCAGCTTCAGCATCAGTCTTTCCAATGAATATTCAGGATTGCTTTCCTTTGTAATTGACTGATTAGAACTCCCTGCTGTCCAAGGGACTCTCAAGAGTCTTCTCCAGCACCATGGTTCGAAAGTATCAGTTCTTCAGCTGTCTAATTATATATTGAGTCAAAAATGTTTCTTCCTTTTTTAATTGGAAAGAATATGCTTATTTTCTTCTATTTTTCTTTTTATGTTAATCATTTTACTTCAACCAAAATTTATTATAAGGTGCGAATCTATTGTGTTCTCCTCACTGTGACTTGGTTGCCCCATGTAGTAAATAATAATTATTCCTCAAATTTGTGTATTCCATTTGTCCATAGAATAAATTCTTATAATTTTATCTACTTTTGAAATATTTATTCTATACTATATTTTTGTTGCTTTTAATGCAATATCATATAGTTTTGGTAATTTTCACTTGTTTTATAATCTAAAAGCTAAATCCTTTATTAATCCTTTAGGAAAAAATAAAATATTTTTATATTTTTCCTCACTTTTCTTCTGGAGGAATCTTAAAACCAGTATTTCAGATTTTATAAAATCTAAAACATAAAATAAAAAATATTATGAAGACTTAAATTGTTATCATATGAATAGAGTTTGTTATCTGAAGGATATTTGGCTTTCCATCCATGAATAAGCTTTAATTTCTTATTTATTCATAATATTCTTTTTTCTTTTGTAGATTTTTTTCCTTTCAAAGAAATTTTCTCATTTAGAGTGAAATTATTATCTAAACGTTAAGTGGTATTTTTATCACCTGTGTGTGTGTGTGTGTGTGTGTGTGTGTTAGTCACAGTTGTGTCCAACTCTTTGTGATGCCACAGGCTGTAGCCCTCCAGGCTTCTCTGTCCGTGGGATGCTCCAGGCAAGAATACTGGAGTGGATTGCCATTCCCTTCTCCAGAGATCACCAGAGTACCTACTTTGTAGCATTATTATATTCGTCACCTAAGTATCAGGATACAACTGATTTTGGTGAATTTTCCTTTTCCCGACTCATCAACTTTTGCTGTAACTGCAAAATCTAGGGAAGTAAATGGTTCAGATTCTGAAACAGTTTTCTGTATTACTTGAAAAACAGCATTCAAATTAGTAAAAACAATGACATCTTGTTTAAAGCCAAAATACTTCAGAAAGGCAAGACCCCTCTATGAGCCGTTCTGGGAGAGGGAGAGAGAAAGAGACTCCTAGCACATGGATACTCACTCAGTAAACAGCTCAGCCCACTGTAGCCACGTTTTTATGACACAGTGATGCAAAAGTAAGTGAAAGTCGCTCAGCCATGTCCAACTTTGTGTGACCCCGTGGACTGTAGCCTGCTACACTCCTCTGTCCATGGAATTCTCCCGGCCAGAATACTGGAGTGGGTAACCGTTCCCTTCTCCAGAGGATCTTCCCAACCCAGGGATCAAACCCAGGTCTCCCACATTGCAGGCAGCTTCTGTACCGTCTGAGCCACCAGGGAAGCCCACAGTGATGTGAACGGGAATTTTGATGCCAGTGAATTTCCCTTTCTCCAAGCTCCCTTCTTTTGCATTGTCCGGGATGCCTCTGTGCTGACTTTGGCAAGGAGTAGCAAGCAAGACTGGGCTGTAAGTTGGAAAAATGTTTCCAGAGAAGGGCTTCTGAAGAGTCAACCCATACCACCCTTGTCTGCCCCCTTTCTCTCAAAGATGGAGTACTGTTCCTGAGTACTAAAGGAACTGGCAGTATGAGGTCCCACCTGGGTGGGCAGCACCTCTCCTAAAGGCAGGGTCATTAAGTTTGGAGACTAGATTTTGCAGTCACAGCAAAAATAGATGAGTTCAACATCCATTCATGTATTCAAAAAATATTTTGAGTCTAATATTTCCTAACTATGGATCAAATATCTGGGCTTCATTTTTTTTTTTTTTTTGTCATTGATAAAACTAACAGGGGGAAAATGAAGGAATTTCACCAGGTGAGTTCCTGGTCCTGTTCACTTTAGAATTAGCATGTCTGATATCTAACTTCATTCCTGGAGGAGGAAATAGCGACTCACTCCAGTATTCTTGCCTGAAAATATTCCCTGGACAGAGGAGCCTGGTGGGCTACAGTCCATGGAATCACAAAGAATCAGACAAAACTGAGTGACTAAGTGCGTGCGCGCGCACACACACACACACACACACACACACACACACACATGTCTGATATCACAGAATGGCTACCCCAAGGGGCTGAATCAGTGGATTCTGCCAAATAAAAAATACTGTTATTTGTAAGTGAGCCCTCTGAATACAGTAAACCCCAGACTCTATCTGAAGGTTGACCTCTGTCTCAGGTCTCAGCCTCTACTCCCAGGGTTCATTGTCACTAGCTTAATCTTCTCCATACAATTTCAGTATCTTTCACCCACTCGGCAATCTGCCTTTTGGTGAGTTCCTGTCTGTAACGCAGTACCAGTCCTTCCTGTGATTCTCCAGTTATATGGCCCCACTGTGCTTTCAGCCACCCACCATGACCCATTCCCCTAGTACACACCCAAGATGAGCAAGAACTGTTTAGCAAACCGAGGGAGCCCTCTGACAGCTCTGTGGATGGTCCATCCGCTTACTTATTTAGTCCTTGTGTCTTCATTAATTTCTTACTGAGCATAATCCATGTACCCAGGCTCTCAAAACTTTCGGCTCAATGTTACAACTGAAGTTCTTTGTTCTTTCAAACTGGTCAAGCATGCCACTCAGTCAATAAACTGTGATCAAAAGCTTGCGTTTTTGATTTTAGAACCAAACTGAGGTTTGGATGTCCATTTGCAATAGGGCTTTTTAGCACTGCTGTGAGTAAGGAATCGGGAATAATAATTAATAGTTGTCAATCAGAATGACAGGGCTGTTCTTCTTTTGAGGGAGTCCCTTAAATATTCATGAGGGAAGCAAAGGAGATAAAACATAACATCTGAAAAATATATTAAGACCTTCCCCGTATACACAAATATTGAATCATTGTGTTGTACATCAAAATTAAGATGATACATGTTATGTGTAAACTATATCTCAATAATTTTTTTAATGTTAAGACTTGAGGTTAGAGTTGTTATACTAAGAATGAAAATTTTTTTATATTCCCTCCCCAATTGTTCTTCCATAGGTATCTTAAAATCACTTTTTCTGCTTTTATAGAATATACTGTGGAGACTTCAACTGTTGTCTTATTTTTAATTTTAAAGGGTAGGCAGAATTTGGAGAGCAGGGTAGGCAGTATTTGGAGGGCAGGGGTTCCTAAGAATATGACTTCCTGTGTTATTTTCAAAACAAGTTATTGTAACTCTTGTACTGCAAACACATACAGTTTATAAACTTTTTGGAATCCATCAATAAAATAATTGGTTTTCTGCCATGCCACTGAATTTAATCAACATCCATTCATTTATTTAATAAATACTTCCTGAGTATGATTCTAGCACTGGGAGTGCTCCATGGGGAAATAAAAGGAACTGTAAGACATCACTCTAAACTCAACAACATTGCAATCTTGTTGGGGAGGAAGATTTACAGAGCGAAAGGAAAACTAATAATAGAACACAGTTTAGGATTAAACAATAAGGGTAAAAATAAATAAATCACCAAATGCTAAATAAATGCGAAATGAAACAATAAAAGTAACTCTGAGTTTCAAAAAGCATAAATCACCATAGACTGAAAGAGTCAGAGAGGCTTCCTGATGAGGTGGAACTGGAACAGTTGAGCTCAGAGAGGACATAGGCAAGTTTGAGTGGAAAGGTCTCTAAAAGTGAACGTGTTAGTCCCTCAGTCACGTCTGACTCTTTGCAGCCCCATGGAATGTAGCCCACCAGGCTCTTCTGTCCATGGAATTCTCCAGGCGAGGATACTGGAGAGGATAGCCATTCCCTTCTCTAGGGGATCTTCCCAACCCAGTGATCGACCCGCATTGCAGGCAGATTCTTCACGGTCTGAGCCACTAGGGAAGCCCAAATAAAGGGCTAAAAAAGGAGCTGACTGTGACTGTGACGCAACCACCGGGTTGGTTGGTGCCACCATCAGACAAGTGACCCTTAGAGTGACTTGACTAATTGTGCAAACTGACCAGTTTTGGCAGCCTAAGTGAGAGTCCCAGGTAGATACAGACAGAGCACAGGTTGATGTAAGGTAAATCAATGCTAGTTTTTCAAACACAAGTCTGAGAGATTCAATGTCCAGAGGCAAATAGACCTGAAGAATGGTAAGAGCTGGAGGCACTGAAAGAGGCGTTGAGGCCGAGTTACCTCATTTAAAAGGAACTGAAGCATCAGCCAGGTGGTCATTAAACAGTACATTATTTAAACAGTACATCTTAAACCAAATGACTGTACTGGTCACTTAAAGTGCATTTTACTTGAAGGAAAATATTCTGTTTCATTAGCTTGTCTTTGTTTTTTCTTCTTCCAATATTAGCCAATAAGTTGAAAATTCCTGCTGGCTTTTGAGGAAAAGATCACAGCTCAATACAAACTAGGAAAAAGGAAGTGACTGCTAGGAGCCAAGAGATCCGAATGCTTGACCTGGTTTTGCCATGGGCGCCCTTTGAAATTTGAGACCTGTCACTTTCTGGATTTGCTTTATACCCCATAAGATGGGGACAACATGGACCACTTTGGTTATCTTCCAGGGTTATTTGGGTTTGAAGTAAGATAAATTTGAAGCAAACTTTTTAATGTGTTGAGGACCTACTTCTAATCAAGTACTTTTACATTCTTTATGTCATTTAATGCTGAAGGACAAGAGTCCACCTTAAACATGACTTGCCCTGTCATAGATAAGGAAACTACAAATTAGAAAGGTTAAATGATTCATGCAAAGCCTCGTAGCCATTGCAACCGCGATTCTCCCAACTTTACTGCTCACTCTTCCCTTTATCCCAATGGATACAGTTTAGGCCCACACAGCATGCCACCCAGCTGGGAATTCCGCTTGTTCCAAGAAGATCTGGGACAGAAAGGTGAAAGGTGAAATGCTGAAAGAAGGACTGAGACAAGCCTTGAGGTGGGATTGTCTTCACACTGAACTGTCTGATGAAGCTACAGTAGAAAATGGGGGTGGGTTTCTAGGCTGTGACATGGAGTGCCTCCAGGATGGGCTACAACTACCTTTTTTAAATTCCCCAATATGTTCACCAGCTCAGCTTGAAACACCCGTGTTACAATTGTTCCCTGGCTCAGGGATACCTGGCCAGGAGGTCTTACCTTCATTCTGTGGGACTAAAAATATTCTCTTAAAAGCAGTTGCTTCAACTTTGGCTGCAGAGTCTTCCCAGGTGGCTCAGTGATAAAGAACCTGCCTGCCAATGCAGGAGACATAAGAGACGTGGGTTCAATTCCTGGATCCCATGGACAGAGGCGTCCGGTGAACTACGGTCCGTAGGATCACAGAGGGTCAGATACGACTTAGCAACTAAAACAACGATGACTTTGGCTGCATGTTACATCAGCTGAGGAGCTTTAAGAATAATCCCAGTGCCCCAGACCATAACCTATATCAAGGACATTAGAGTCTCTGGTGATAGGAAATGGGAATAAATATTTTGACAGGCCCTGAATGCAGCCAAGTTTTAGAACCACTGAGCCAGAGAACAGAAGAAGGCTCTCCCCAAGGGCAAACCTGAGCTTCTAGTATTTTATGATCCAGACTCCCCAGAACAGGGAGAAGTTGCTCTCGCACCATCTCCATTAGTACATTTGATTATTTGTTTGTTTCTGTTCTTTTGGCAAGTGGAGAGTTGCAGTCCCAGGGCTGGATCCACTGTTGCCTTTAAAAACTAATACACAGCCTCTTCATTGTTGTTGTTATTCTTCAACTTCGAAGTCCTGTCTGACTCTTTGTGACCCATGGACTGCAGAGTCCAGGCTTCTCTGTTCTCCACCATCTCCCAGAGTTTGCTCAGATTCAGGACCATTGAGTCAGTGGTGCTGTCTAACTGTCTCATTCTCTGCTACCCCCTTATCCTTTTGCTTTCAGTCTTTCCCAGCATCAGGGGCTTTTCCAATGAGTTGGCTTTTTGCATCAGATGGCCCAAGTATTGGAGCTTCAGCTTCAGCATCAGTCCTTCCAATGAATATTCAGGACTGAATATTTCCTTTAGGATTGACTGATTTGATCTCTTTGCTTTTCAAGGGACCCTCAAGAGTCATCTCCAGCATCACAGTTCAAAGGCATCAATTCTTTGGTGTTCAGCCTTCTTTATGGTCCAACTCTCACATCCTTACATGACCACTGGAAAAACCATAACTTTGACTAGATGGACCTTTGTCTACAAAGTGATGTGTTAGCCTAGCATTTTATGATCATCCACGGGGCTTATTCTAAAAGCTGGCTTTTCAGATGCCATTTAAGGATCAAATGCTGATTGTTTAAAACTTTATTCTTATTAAATATTTAATGGTGATCAGTCCTTCTGGCTATTGTGATGGAATTCAGCACAGGAAGAACCATTCAGGCAAGGTGTCCCCTAGATGTGGATAAATCTACAGAGTGATGCATCCATGGATAGAAATTTAACTTTACAAAGTGATGTTAGTTTTCTAACAAAGTGATGTTTCTTTCTTTGGCATTTCTCTTTCTCTGCATGGTCTGTGTGGGACTCTCAGAGTCCAGACTTGAAGCTTCCTGGGCTGACACTGTCAGGACACAGGGTGGGTCTTCCTGCGTGTTCAGAATAAATACAGGAAGCTGGCAGAGGAGCTGGAAAGTTTCAGTCCCCACGCTCTCCTCTCCTCTCCCCTTCTGCTGTGGGGGCTCTGGAGCTTCAGTGGGCAGGAGAACCACAAGGGGAGATGGGGGGAGCTTATAAAACAAAGTTTCCAGGTCCTACCCTTGGATTCAGTGTTTGCAGGAAGGGTTCAGAGGAACCCCCCCGCCACCTTTTTTTTTTTCTCCCAGAAGCTCCCTGAGAGATTCTGGAACAGACTGTCCTAAGAAACCCTGTTGGCCCTATGCCCGTCTTGGAAGCCTAGCCTTTGTGCTATTTATTGTCATCAACCTGCATTGTCCTTTGAAAATGCAAATGTGATGGGACAGAGCCATTGGCTAAGTTCCTTTGTGCTGCGTGCTGATGTGCAAGAAGGGCAGTGAGAGGGTCTCCAGATGTGTTTATCCAGCGACCAAAGGAAAGTAGAATCGGCCAGTGTGACGGTGTCTGTGGGGGCGAGGGTCCTGAATCCAGGGCAAGGTTGTAGAAGAGGGAATTGGCTTCCTAAAGACAAACGTGAGGGACAAGGGACCCACATGGCCAGAGGGAGCTCTGACAGTCCCTGACATGCCTGAAAAAAAAAAAAAATTCAAGCAATGTACAAAGCAAAAACTGTAAAAGGTGAAAATGAAAATTTCTCCCTCATCCTACTGTTCTGAAATAATCACTTTAGTTTTGTGTGTAGCCTTCCAGACAATAATGTAATACAAAATGACATATATTTTTACAAAAACAAAACAAATATGTGCACTCTTCCACAATTTGTTATCTTTTTCTGTTTAACAACATATCCTGGATATCATTCCCTGTCACACTATCTACATCTTTCCTGTAATAGCCTTCATTATGTGGATGCAGCAAAATGTATCCAATCTCCTTCTGGTGGACATTTAGTTTGCTTCCAGTTTTTCCATATTTCAGATAATGATGCAATGAACATCTTTGAATCAACACTGTTTACTCACATAAGTATTTCCTATCAGTGGCCCTGTTGGGTCTTTATATGATTCAATTTTGTTTTCAAGTTTGATGGATAACAGGCCCACCAAAAAGACTGTATCAGTTTATACCCCCTACTCAGATTGCATATTTATCAACAATTTTTTATTGTGAGTCTTTCAAACATTTTATAACTGAATAAGAGAAAAAAAACACTCGGTGCAATCTCCATTTCTCAGCTAAGTCATAGGCCCTTTCTTGTATTTATTAGTTCCTGGGTTCCTGTCTCTGTGAGCTAACTGTTCATATATGGTTATATGTGACCTAAATCAAATCCCTTATGATTATACAGTGGAAGTGAGAAATAGATTTAAGGGTCTAGATCTGATAGATAGAGTGCCTGATGAGCTATGGAATGAGGTTCGTGACATTGTACAGGAGACAGGGATCAAGACCATCCCCATGGCAAAGAAATGCAAAAAAGCAAAATGGCTGTCTGGGGAGGCCTTACAAATAGCTGTGAAAAGAAGAGAGGTGAAAAGCAAAGGAGAAAAGGAAAGATATAAGCATCTGAATGCAGAGTTCCAAAGAATAGCAAGAAGAGATAAGAAAGCCTTCTTCAGCGATCAGTGCAAAGAAATAGAGGAAAAGAACAGAAGGGGAAAGACTAGAGATCTCTTCAAGAAAATTAGAGATACCAAGGGAACATTTCATGCAAAGATGGGCTCGATAAAGGACAGAAATGGTCTGGACCTAACAGAAGCAGAAGATATTAAGAAGAGGTGGCAAGAATACACAGAAGAACTGTACAAAAAAGATCTTCACGACCCAGATAATCANATCAGTGCAAAGAAATAGAGGAAAAGAACAGAAGGGGAAAGACTAGAAAATTAGAGATACCAAGGGAACATTTCATGCTAAGATGGGCTCGATAAAGGACAGAAATGGTCTGGACCTAACAGAAGCAGAAGATATTAAAAAGAGGTGGCAAGAATACAAAGAAGAACTGTCCAAAAAAGATCTTCACGACCCGGATAATCACAATGGTGTGATCACTCGTTTAGAGCCAGACATCCTGGAATGTGAAGTCAAATGGGCCTTAGAAAGCATCACTATGAACAAAGCTAGTGGAGGTGATGGAATTCCAGTGGAGCTGTTTCAAATCCTGAAAGATGATGCGAAGGGGGCAAAAGAGGATGAGCTGTCTGGATGGCACCACTGACTCGATGGACGCGAGTCTGAGTGAACTCCGGGAGTTGGTGGTGGACAGGGAGGCCTGGCGTGCTGCAATTCTTGGGGTCTTAAATAGTCGGACACGACTGAGCAACTGAACTGAACTGACAGACATTTTTACTACAATCAGGGGACAGTCACAAATAAGTGCCTAACTAAGGATGAGTGTGATGCTGATGTTAATATATTGATATGTCTCTCTTTTTGGTGGGAATATAAAACAATGACTTCAAAGAGAGAACCATAACTATTGATTTCTCCCCAAGGAGAAGTATTTAAGTTTATGTTCCTTGTTTCATCTACAAATACTTAGAGTCTGAATTCTTCAATTTACAGGTTGAGAAGAAAATAGAAAAGTCAACACACAATAGCAAGTGCTACTTTTTATTATTATCATTAAGTTGCCTCTTTCTTCAGGCTGGCAAGGTCTTCAGTATCATTAGTCTGACTGAGCTGCTAATCCCGTTACTTTTGCTGATCATTAGTTTTATTTGATAAATCTCTATGACAGTTTTATTGCAGGCTGAAAGCAGAATTGATCTGAGACCTCGTTTACATAGACTATCTTTTCTAAGGATACAAATATTCTCCATTAATGGGAACTTTGAAGAAAAATAGAATTAAGTATTGATACAATCTTAACCTAACCCAAAGCTCTATCCTGTAAGAATTTCTACTCTCATTATGTAATAGTAACACTTTAAAAAATTTTAATATAATTTTACTCTTAAATAATATTAAATATCTGTTTATTTACCTATATAACCTGAAAATGATTTTAAATGTTCTCATTTTGTTTTGAATTTCATATTTATAAAACAGTCCATATGGTATGGCATATTGCATCCTGGTGCATTATAGTACCTGCAGGGCAATCTTCAATGATAATTCAATGATACTAGCAAATCTTATAGCAGAATATTTCTATATAATTTATAAAAATGAGTTATATGGGAGTGAAGGTTTACATTCTTTTAAGTTTTTTTTTTCATGTAATATTTATTAGAGTGCATGTTTACAGTGTTGCATGTAATATATTATTAATTAAAGATACATATTCAATATCATTGATTTCAAAAAATAACAGGTATTTGTCTACCACTGTGATAGATGTTTTAGTAGACATATGAATAGAGTGCTACTGAATCATGTTTTGGCAAGTAAACTTGAATGAAAAAACAAGGAGCAGCTTTTTAAAGAGGATTGTAGATTGAACTTAAACACATAATTTGGAGTTTCCGTTGGTCAGATAAAGACTGATGTTCAGAGATAAGGGCTCAGGTAGTAGCCTGAGTGAAAGTCTGAAGCACGGTACACCATGGTAGGTTTTCATGAAAAAAGCATTGGAGTAATTCAGTTTAAGAGTTATTTATGCTTGAAGTAAGTTAGTAATGACAGTACAATGCATAAATAATATTGAAGAAACATGAAGAGATAAAATTGATAAAATTTTGTGACTGGAAAGAGATAATTAGACAGAAGTGGCCAATGATAACTCAATTTCTAATCTTGAGCAATTTGGTGTATGGAATGCCATTCAATAAAGATGGAAGTGAATGTGGAGGTGGAAGATGGTGGGGTTCAGTTTGGAAACACATAGAAGGAGTCATTTAATACAGCTGTCCCCAACCTTTCTAGCACCAGGAACTGGTTTCATGGAAGACAGGTTTTTTACAGACAGGCAGGTGAGGGAGATGGTTTCCGGATGACCCAACTCATTATATTTATTGGGTACCTTGTGATCTATAATGAAAAGATTATAAGGTCACCATAGTGTAGAATTAGTGGGAACTCTGAACTTGTTTTCCTGCAGCTTGATGGGTCTCTCTGGGGTTGATGGGAGACAGTGATGCCTGAAGTATGCTGCTTATGTCCAGTCTCCTCTATAATTTCTTTCTTTCTTTCTTTTTTTTTTTTTTACTGCTACTGCAGGGAAAGAAAATAAAAGAAACAAAAACCTGTTTCACAAAGATAGGATGTTGGAAATGGAAGTGAACATTTCAGTGATTTTGTGCCAATCAGGATATTCCACCTTGACTTTAATCCAGAATATATAGAGATTTGAAGTTGCCGCAAGCATAGCACAATGAACTAATAAATTGTTCCATTGTCTGATACTCACCTCCTGCTGTGCAGCCTAGTTCCTAACATATGATACCTGTCCATGGCCCAGGGATTGGGAACCATTGATTGAATATATCTCTTAGGTAAGAAGTTCATGTATGACACCCATGCTACCAGAAAAGCCTGTGCTAAATATAGATATTAGTAATTTATTTGACTATCAATGATAAACTAAGCAATGAGGTAGTGAATGAATAGAGAGTTATAGGAATAAGTATAAAGAGGGGCATCTAGAAAACACTAAAATGTAAGGGCCAGGTTATGGAAAAGATTGATTTCATGAAGGATTCTAGAAAGGAAAATAGAAGTGAGTCCACTAGGCATATGAGAGGAAATGTAATTACAACCCTGTATGTGAGACAGCAAAACAGACACAGATGTATAGAACAGCCTTTTGGACTCTGTGGGAGAGGGAGAGGGTGGGATGATTTGGGAGAGTGGCAATGTAACATGTATGATATCATAAGTGAAACGAATCACCAGTCTAGGTTCAATGCGATATGCAGGATGCTTGGGACTGATGCACGGGGATAATCCAGAGAGAGGGTGTGGGGTGGGAGGCGGGAGGTGAGGGTCGGGTTTGGGAGTTCATGTACACTCGTCGCTGATTCATGTTGATGTATAGCAAAACGAATACAGTATTGTAAAGCAAAACAAACTGAAAAATAAAAATTATTAAAAAAAATAAAATAAGATGCATAGCCAAAAACAAAAAAAAAAAAAAGAGGAAAAAGATAGGATCCTAAAGAAGACAAATAATAAACACAAACTTGATAATTTGAAGATACTTTAATAAAGCAATTATTTCAAAGATATGGGCAATGTTCAGGAAAACAGAAGAGGCAATGTCATATCCCAGGTTTAGAACCAGGGTGGATGGGGCTATTATTAACATCCAGGTCCTGTTAGTTAAAGGGAAAAGTGGAGGGAGCGATCAGCTTCACTGGAGAAAGGCCACCTGGAACTCAATGACAGTGTCATATTCTCTGTTTCAAATTTTCATTGCTAACTTATAGAAAATACTTTAGGGAGACATCCAATTACAATCAGTTGAAAAGTTAGTAAGATAATTCTCAGTCTTAATTAACCATTTCTAGAAAAAGTGCATTCAATGAATAAAAGAAGCAATGATTATAAAAATACCAAGGGAAAGTAGCAGTAGAATCAAAAGGCAGATTAAGCACACTTTTCTTCTCCATTATTAAGAGAAAGATATAAGCAAGTAAGAATACTTTAAATATAGAATGGGTAAGTGTACTAATGGAGAAGGAAATGGCAACCCACTCCAGTGTTCTTGCCTGGAGAATCCCAGGGACGGAGGAGCCTGGTGAGCTGCCGTCTCTGGGGTCGCACAGGGTCGGACACGACTGAAGCGACTTAGCAACAGCAGCAGCAGCAAGTGTACTAAGGATTTCATTATGTTACATTGAGGTCAGAGTGTGGGAACAAGAGGGAATTGAGAGAGAAAAACAAAAGGACCTGGACAAAAAGTATTTAGATTAATATCCAGATTCTGAATTTTATAGACTAAATGCTTTGTAGCATTCATTCCCTCTTGACCCACTGTCATTGTCATATATTCATATTGGACAGGCATGGGCAACAGGGGTAAAATTACTGACAATATTTATGTACAAATAAATATGTTATACACACAGAGGGGTTCCCTGGTAGCTCAGTTGGTAAAGAATCCACCTGCAATGCAGGAGACCAGGGTTCAGTCCCTGGGTCAGGAAGATCTCCTAGAGGAGGGCAACCCACTCCAGAATTCTTGTCTGGGAAATCCCATGGAGAGAGAAGCCTGGCAGGCTACAGTCCATGGCATCAAAGAGTGGACATGACTTAGTGACTAAACCACCATATACACACAGAGAGACATTGGCTTTGCTATCTTTATGATAGAAGTTATCATAACTTTGTCAACATATAGCAGCCTTTCAATGATTTGAGTAAGAATGGCTTACCAATTCAGTCAAATAATCATTTAAGTTAATCAAAATGCTTTAAACACTGTCATATACAAATAGGAAAATAATCACTACAACCGGGGATGTTCATATTTAGAAATTTTAATATAATGTCTTGCTTTTTCACACCTAGAAATCTAAGTCAAATATTGTCTTCCAGTTTTAAACATTGTTTATGATGACCTGTTTATTTTATTATGACTTAATTGACTGAGAAACAAAATTATAATTTATTATCCAAATCAAAATTATTTTTCAGTTTTCTCAGGAGAAATCATTGTGAAATGGAGACCCATATATTTTAAAACTACATAAAAGCAGGAAGGTGATGTCTAGAAAAGTAGTCAAGTCTCTCTCTTGTTCTCTTGAAACTCACTCTTGTTCTTCCTTTTCAAACACCATCTGTTCACACACAGGCACACACAAAGTTCCTCATCAACTGTTATGGCTAATGAAAAGCATACCAAAAGAATCTCATTGACTGATAATGTGTTGCTGTGTGCCTGAAGCTGTATGCTGCTCTAAGTGAAAATATGCTTCTTTGTATTTGTCTCATTTTGTATGTGCTAATACATTCTTTCTAATACTCACTAGTCTTAGATCATAATCTCTTTAGAAATTTCACAGGAATATTGATTCACCCTCTCTTGAGATTCATTTTAAAGGAATAGGTGGCTCAGAGGGTAAAGAATCCGCTTGCAATATGGGAGACCTGGGTTCAATCTCTGGGTCCGGAAATCCCCTGGCGATATCCATCAGCAGATGAATGGATAAGAAAGCTGTGGTACATATACACAATGGAGTATTACTCAGCTATTAAAAAGAATACATTTGAATCAGTTCTAATGAGGTGGATGACGCTGGAGCCGATTATACAGAGTGAAGTAGCCAGAAAGAAAAACACCAATACAGTATACTAACACATATATGTGGAATTTAGAAAGATGGTAATGATAACCCTGTATGTGAGACAGCAAAAGAGACACAGATGTATAGAATGGATTTTAGACTCTGAGGGAGAGGGAGAGGGTGGGATGATTTGGGAGAATGTCATTGAAACATGTATACTATCATGTAAGAAACGAATCACCAGTCTATGTTTGATGCACGATACAGGATGCTTGGGGCTGGTGCACAAGGATGATCCAGAGAGATGATATGGGGTGGGAGGTGGGAGGGGGTTTCAGGATTGGAAACTCATATACACCCGTGGTGGATTCATGTCAATGTATGGCCAAACCAATACAGTATTGTAAAGCAAAATAAGGTAAAAATAAAAATTTAGAAATACAAAAAAATAAAAAGTATTCTTGCCTATAGAATCCCATGGAGCCTGCCAGGCTGTAGTCCATTGGGCTGCCAAGAGTTGGACACAGCTGAGTCACTACCACTTTCACTTTCACATCCCTTCATAAACATGCTTTTTTTCCTGAAATTTAAACGAACAACTTTGGACTAAGTCTTATAAACTTACTGTGTTTTAGAGATCTTAAGACAAAAACAGATCTTGTAAGAAATATTGAAAAAAATGGGAAGTGTCTTAAACTTGAATTTCAAGTTTTAAGCATGTCCATGTAGAATCCTTGAAATACTGACAATAGGAACAGAGGGTGGAAACTTATGTATCAGAAAGCGATAGTGGTCACACATATGAGAGATTTTAGAGAGAACCCGTTCCTTTTGAAGATAATGACTCCTTGGAAAGGAAAAGGAAATGGAAAAGGTATTATTATTTAGCTGCTCAATCATATCTGACTCTTTTGTGACCTCATGGAATATTTTTGTTTGTTATTCAATCACTAAGTTGTCTCCAACTCTTTGTAACCCCATGGACTGCAGTGTACCAGGCTTCCCTGTCCTTCACCATCTTCTTGAGTTTGATCAAGCTCATGTCCATCTAGTCAGTGATCCATCCAACCATCTTATCCTCTGTTGTCCCCTTCTCCTCCTGCCTTCAATCTTTGCCAGCATCATGGTCTTTTCAAAAGAGCTGGCTCTTCATTTCAGGTGGCCAAAGTACTGGAGCTTCAACTGAAGCATCAGTCCTTTCAATGAATATTCAGGGTTAATTTCCTTTAAGATTGACCTGCTTGATCTCCTTGCTGTCCAAGGAACTCTCAAAAGTCTTTCCAGAATCAAAGTTTGAAAGCATGAATTCTTTGGTGCTCAGCCTTCTTTTTGGTTCTATGGTTACATCCGTAAATGACTACTTTAAAAACCATAGCTTTGCCTGTAAGGATTTTTGTCAGCAAAGTGATGTCTTTTTTTCCTTTTTTAAAAAAAAAATCCTCTGTCTAGGTTTGTGGAAGTTTTTTGTTGTTGTTGTTGTTAATTTTTTTTCCCAAGGAACAAAATCTTCTAATTTCATGGATGCAGTCACCATCTGCAGTGATTTTGAAGTCTGCTAGAATCCTGTCCATGTGATTCTCCAAGTAAGAATACTGGAGTGGGTTGTCATTTCCTCCTTCAGGGCATCTTCCTGATCCAGTCTCCTGCATTAGTAGGCGGATGCTTTACCACTGACACACCAGGGAAGTCCCAGTCTCCAGTTCATATTTCTATGTACGTGTCCATCCATCCACCCATTCTTTATCCAATTTCTGAAGCATAGACTGGTATATATAACAAGAAAAAATTATACAAGTGTCTGATCTCTCTTATAAAATCTGTGTAGAGAGTAGTCATTCAGCCAAAAATAAGTAAATATTATGTCCAATAATCTCATATGATAGTGTGAAATTCAAGAACATGGAATGAACAACTAAATATTGTAAGTAAGCACAGGCTTTTCAGAGGAAAGGGTGCCTAAGATGAGAATCAAAGAATTACAAGAAGCAAAGTTAATGGTCCTGGCTTACAATGTGGGAGACCTGGGTTTGATCCCTCGGTTGGGAAGATCCACTGGAAAGGAAATGGCAACCCACTCCAGTATCTTGCCTGGAAAATCCCATGGACAGAGGAGCCTGGCAGGCTACAATCCGTGGGGTCACAAAAAGTCAGACACAACTAAGCAACTTCACTTCACTTCACTTCACTTCATTTCACTTCATAAGGAGAATGTTCCA
Source organism: Aepyceros melampus (assembly GCA_006408695.1). NCBI lineage: Eukaryota > Metazoa > Chordata > Mammalia > Artiodactyla > Bovidae > Aepyceros > Aepyceros melampus. Next base: position 352,007 of record SJXQ01006946.1, on the reverse strand, counting down.
GGCAAAATAAACAGTGTGTACCAGTGTCACAGGAAAAAAAGAGCCTCCTACCTTAAGAGTCATCATTTCCTTTTATTTTCCCTTGTTTTTAACCATTGTTTTTGTTTTTCTCTTTTTTCTCCAAAGGAAATTTCAAACATTGTTAATGCATGTGCAGCTCTTTCTTTCTCTATATTCTGTATCAATTTTACTGCTGAAAATGAATTAGTGTATTTAATAAGGTTTGGGCTTTACTGTGTTTTGGATCCAGAAAATCAATTGGTGCATGTTGCAAAGCCTGATATCATATCTTGTGTCTCTGTTTGCAAGGTGGACTGACGGAAGCAGAAATAATTATCCATTAAAAATTATGAGCATACAAGGCTTCATGGATTAGACATGTCAATAGGCACACAATAATTGAAACATGTAAAATATGTGCCTTTTGAATTTATGACAGCTGTGTTGTACACCTAAAACAGTATTATAAATCAATTATACTTCAATAAAAAGTAAAAAAATAAAATTTCAAAATTATGAAAGCACCATCACAAAGACCAGTTTGTTATACAGTGATTTAAAAGAGACTATGTAGTATGTCAAATTAGAATATGTATATAAATTGGATGAATTGATGCAGGCAATTTTTAAATGACAATAAATCTGAATTTGGAATTGGAGTCTATACAAGTGAATCATTGTTTCTGATCTTATTACAAAATTTTGCATTTCCTGAGAAAACAACTTGTAAAAAGTCAAAGCAGATCATATTTAGCATTGATATGCTAACCTGTGTGCTGATTTATAATAGGGTTGAAAAAAAGAAATGGGTTTATTGGTAGAAATTTCTCTTCCTTGTTTCAGTTATATTCTTAAAATGTGAATGTGCAAGATAAAACAGAGCCATTAGTTATGAACTTCTTCAGTTCACTTCAGTTCAGTCGCTCAGTCGTGTCTGACTATTAGAGACCCCATGAGCTGCAGCACACCAGGACCCCCTGTCCATCACCAACTCCTGGAGTTCACCCAAACAGATGTCCATTGAGTTGGTGATGCCATCCAACCATCTCATCCTCTGTCATCCCCTTCTCCTCCTGCCCTCAATCTTTCCCAGGATCAGAGTCTTTTCAAATGAGTCAGCTCTTTGCATCAGGTGGCCTAACTTTTGGAGTTTCAGCTTCAGCATCCTTCCTTCCAATGAATATTCAAGACTGATTTCCTTTAGGATAGACTGGTTGCATCTCCGTACAGCCTAAGGGACTCAAAAGTCTTCTCCAACACCACAGTTCAAAAGCATCAGTTCTTTGGTGTTTGGCTTTCTTTATAGTCCAACTCTCACATTCATACATGACTACTGGAAAAATCATAGGCTTGACTAGACAGACCTTTGTTGGTAAAGTAATGTCTCTGCTTTTTAGTATGCTGTCTCACTTGGTCATTACTTTTCTTCCAAGAAGTAAGCGTCTTTTGATTTCATGGCTGCAGTCACCACCTGCAGTGATTTTGGAGCCCCCCAAAATAAAGTTTTCACCGTTTCCATTTTTTCCCCATCTAATTGCCATGAAGTGATAGGAAGATGCCATGATCTTAGTTTTCTGAATGTTAAGTTTTAAGCCAACTTTTTCACTCTCCTCTTTCACTTTCATATATTAAAATTACTAGTCGCAGGGTGCTATATATGTCTGTGTGTGTAATAAGTATGGTGAGGTACAAAGAAATCATACCTGTGATTATTCCAATGTGTAAACTAATGGATTAAAAAACTATGTTTCTGCCTTGAAGGGGGTTTCTTTCTTAAGAATAATGATTTCAAATATTCAGTGTTAATTTCAAAGCTTGTTTGAAGTATGACATTTTACTGAATTAACTATTACCTGAGAATGCATTTATTGAATCTATTCACTTTCCAAGCACATCAAGATGTTTCTGTTTTGAAATTTATTGGTTTCCTAGGAATCAATAAATATACTAAGTGTTTGAAACCCAAGGGAGGCAAATTAAACTTGAAGTTCCTTGTGAAAATTAATTTGGGAACATATTTATTTGATATTTGTATTAATAGAAATTAATATACTTAGTTGCATATAAGAAATATTTATTTGGTCATATTGAATTTGAGATAAAGATGTTTTGCTTCTAAAACTAGCTAACAGTGTAAATAGATATTTATTTAAAAAAGAGTCCTCCTGTTTTGTCTTAACCTCATGTTTTGTATTGTCACTAATTGCTTTGATATAATATATAATTGTTTGGATATAATCTGCCTGCAATGCAGGAGACCCCACTTTGATTCCTGGGTTGGGAAGATCCCCTGGAGAAGGGATAAGCTATCCACTCCAGTATTCTTGGGCTTCCTTGGTGACTCAGCTAGTAAAAAAATACACTTGCAATGTGGGAGACCTAGGTTTAATCCCCTGGAGAAAGGAACTACTACCTACTCCAGATTTGATATAAGTCCTTAGTATTTCTATATAGGTTTATGTATAAGTATAGCCACAACTTTTTAATCCCTATTCCTGGGATATCCAAAGGAGTTTTAGAAGAGAGGGAAAAAAAAAAAAAAAATATATATATATATATATATCTATATATATATATATATAAACTGAAATCAATAACCATGGCCACTCTTTTGGATCACATTCTTAGTGAGTACAGTTTCTTCTTATTCATTAATCAAAGTTACTCTCTTCTTCCCAATGTTACAAGGGCACCATCAATCAAAAAAGAATACTTTGTTGAGCGGGCAGCTATCACAAATGACTACTCACTTGAAAAAACATTTTACACTATTAGAGACACATAAGTTCCCATTGAATTTTTCTCTAACACCAGGGTTGTAAACCCAAAACTTCTGATATACCTACATGGAGTGAAAATGGTTTATGCCACGAAATTTTGAGCCTTATTGATTGTTAGTATCATGGTTTTAGGGTCATACTTTGAGGCCCACTGAGGTCAATGCCAAAGATGATAAGCAAAACCAGGTTTTTGATAATTTGGGTTAATTTCTTTATTTCTCTGGCATTCCTACTTCCTGATAAATTATACAACTTCTATTATATTTTAGCTAAGACGTATCTTGTACTCTCTTATTTTGAAAACTAACATTATTTCTAAATAAAAATATACCCTTTGGTGTTTCACAATGAACAGTGAAGGAACAGCCAGGGGTTTTGTGATGCTGGCTGCTTCTCTGTACAAATGTTAAGGTTTTGACTTCACAGTGACTTAGTACATACATGGGTTTCACTTCCTTTGATTCCACTGGGTCTTGGATAGTTTAGATATTTTCCTGAGGGAAATGTCCATATCAAACTTGGTCAAAGCTAATTTTGCCCTGTATTCCTGTGTTGCTAAACATGCAGATCATGCTTTTTCATCTAGTGAAGCTTCACATTAATAGATGATGCTTTATTTCTTTGGGGATTGAGAGATCTTTCAATTTTGTGATACTCTTTCTGTAGGACTTTTTTTTTTTAGAGAGTAATTTTATTATTATTATTTTTAATTATAATTTTTATTTTTTCATTTTTTTACTTTACAATACTATATTGGTTTGCCATACATCAACATAAATCCACCACGGGTGTGTATAAGTTCCCACCCTGAGCCCCCTTCCCATCTCCCTCCCCATACCATCCCTCTGGGTTATCCCTGCACACCAGCCCCAAGCATCCTGTTTCCTGCATTGAACCTAGACTGGCGATTAGTTTCTTATATGATATTATACATGTTTCAATGCCATTCTGCCAAATCATCTTGCCCTCTCCCTCTCCCACAGAGTCCAAAAGTCTGTTCTGTACATCTGTGTCTTTTTTGCTGTCTCACATACAGGGTTATCGTTACCATCTTTCTAAATTCCATACATATGTGTTAGCATACTGTATTGGTGTTTTTCTTTCTGGCTTACTTCACTCTGTAAAATCGGCTCCAGTTTCATCCACCTCATCAGAACTGATTCAAATGTATTCTTTCTGATGTCTGAATAATACTCTATTGTGTATATGTACCACAGCTTTCTTATCCATTCGTCTACTGATGGACATCTAGGTTTCTTCCATGTCCTGGCTATTATAAACAGTGCAGCGATGAACATTGGGGTACACGTGTCTCTTTCAATTCTAGTTTCCTTGGAGTGTATGCCCAGCAGTGGGATTGCTGGGTCATAAGGCAGTTCTATTTCCAGTTTTTTTTTTTTAAGGAATCTCCACACTGTTCTCCATAGTGACTCTTTCTGTTGGACTTTTAACATTTACCACTTACTTTCTTCTTTCATTTTGTCACTGGTCCTCCAAGACCAGTGTATCCTTTACCTTTACCAAATATTACAAATGTAATATTTACCAATGTATCCTTTACCAAAATATTTTCCTCTCTATATGAAACAGCACCTTCCCAGATTACCTCATCTTGTACCACTCATTTTTTTGGTCCTTTCATTTGTTTTGTAGACATTGCTGTGATCTGTCATATCTCAGAAAGCTCTTGGTAGTTGACTCAGAGCTTGAGACTGTTTCTGAGAGTGGTTATATGTGTGTTTTGCTACTTCTCAGATTACACTGCCCATCTTCATCTCTGTAGTCTTTCAGAATGCTTATTTGTTATGAGCTGTAACCTAACTTTGCTATTTTGGGTGTTCCCTTGGCTTATGTGTACATTGTTATTCTCAACTTATATTTCTAAATTGAAGTTTACTGTTTTCTCTCTCCTCAGTTCAGTTCAGTCACTCAGTCGTGTCCGACTCTTTGAGACCCCATGAATCACAGCATGCCAGGCCTACCTGTCCATCACCAACTCCTAAAGTTCACTCAGACTCAAGTCCATCGAGTCAGTGGTGCCATCCCGCCATCTCATCCTCTGTCATTTCCTTCTCCTCCTGCCCCCAATCCCACCCAGCATCATAGTCTTTTCCAATGACTCAACTATTCACATGAGGTGGCCAAAGTACTGGAGTTTCAGCTTTAGCATCAGTCCTTCCAAAGAAATCCCAGGGCTGATCTCCTTCAGAATGGACTGGTTGGATCTCCTTGCAGTCCAAGGGACTCTCAAGAGTCTTCTCCAACATCACAGTTCAAAAGCATCAATTCTTCAGCGCTCAGCCTTCTCCACAGTCTAGCTCTCACATCCATACATGACCACAGGAAAAACCATAGCTTTGACTAGATGGACCTTAGTCAGCAAAGTGATGTCTCTGCTTTTAAATATGCTATCTAGGTTGGTCCTAACTTTTCTTCCAAGCAGTAAGTGTCTTTTAATTTCATGGCTGCAGTCACCTTCTGCAGTGATTTTGGAGCCCCAAAAAGTAAAGTCTGACACTGTTTCCACTATTTCTCCATCTATTTCCCATGAAGTGATGGGACCAGATGCCATGATCTTCGTTTTCTGAATGTTGAGCTTTAAGCCAACTTTTTCACTCTCCTCTTTCACTTTCATCAAGAGGCTTTTTTGTTTTTCTTCACTTTCTGCCATAAGGGTGGTGTCGTCTAGATACCTGAGGTTATTGATATTTCTCCTGGGAATCTTGATTTCAGCTAGTGTTTCTTCCAGTCCAGCATTTCTCATGATGTACTCTGCATAGAAGTTAAATAAGCAGGGTGACAATATACAGCCTTGACGTACTCCTTTTCCTATTTGGTACCAGTCTGTTGTTTATGTCCAGTTCTAACTGTTGCTTCCTGACCTGCAGACAGATTTCTCAAAAGGCAGGTTAGGTGGTCTGGTATTCCCATCTCTTTCAGAATTTTCCACAGTTTATTGTGTCATATATATGATTGTTTCCATTCCATGTTATATGGTTTTCTGAATGAAGTCAGGATTTGACACGGCTTCCCAGGTGGCTTAGTGGTGAAGAATCTACCCACTAAACAGGGTATGCAGGTTCAAAATCCCCTGGCGGAGGAAATGGCAACCCACTCCAGTATTCTTGCCTGAAAAATTCCATGGACAGAGGAGCCTGGTGGGTTATAGTCCATGAGGTTGCAAAGAGTTGGACATGACTTCATGACTAAGCATACAAGCAGAATTATCTCATGGGACCCTTGAAATTGAAAGAAATATATGTGTGTGTGTGTGTGTGTGTGTGTGTGTGTGTGTGTAGTTTTTTCCCCTCAATGGGAGAAGATACTTGCATTGATGCAACTGACAAAGGATATTTCCAAAACACACAAAGAACTCATCAGTTCAGTTCAGTTCAGTCACTCAGTCATGTCTGACTCTTTGTGACCCCATGGACTGTAGCATGCCAGGCTTCCCTGTCCATCACCAACTCCCAGAGCCTACTCAAACTCATGTCCATTGCATCAGTGATGCCATCCAACCATCTCAACCTGTTGTCCCCTTCTCCTCCTGCCTTCAATCTTTCCCAGCCTCAGGCTCTTTTCTAATGAGTCAGTTTTTCACATCAGGTGGCCAAAGTATTGTGAGCTATAACCTAGCTTTGCTGATTTGGGGTGTTCCCTTGGCTTATGTGTACATTGTTAATCTCAACTTCTATGTGTAAATTGAAATTTAGTGTTTTCTCTCTCCTAGTTATGCCATATATATGATTGTTTCCATTCCATGTTCTATGGTTTTGGGAATGAAGTCAGGATTTGACAGGGTTTCCCAGGTGGCTCAGTGAAGTTTCAGCTTCAGCATCAGTCCTTCCAGTGAATATTCAGGACTGATCTCCTTAGGATGGACTGGGTGGATCTCCTTACTGTTCAACGGACTCTCAAGAGTCTTCTCCAACACCACAGTTCAAAAGCATCACTTCTGTGGTGTTCAGCTTTTTTATGGTCCAACTCTCACATCATACATCACTACTGGAAAAACCAATGGACATTTGTTGGTAAAGTAATGTCTCTGTTTTTTAATATGCTATATAGGTTGGTCATAACTTTACTTCCAAGGATCAAGTGTCTTTTAATTTCATGGCTGCAGTTATCATCTGCAGTGATTTTGGAGCCCCCCCAAAATAAAATCTGTCACTGTTTTCATTGTTTCCCCTTCTATTTGCCATGAAGTGATGGGACTGGATGCCATGATCTTAGTTTTCTGAATGTTGAGTTTTAAGCCAATTTTTTACTCTCCTCATTCACTTTCATCAGGAGGCTCATACAATTCAATACAAAAATAAACAAAAGCAAGCTAATCAAAAGTGAGCATGAGACCTAAATAGACATAACAGATGTCCAACAGGCACATCAGAAAGAAAAAAAAAGTTCAAGGTCACTAATTATCTGAAAGGTTTATATTAAATCATTTTTTTAGGCCCAAGAACTGTAGTTCAGTTAATCAACTTCATAAATTATTTACCTTTTTTTCTATAATCCTCATCTTCTTTTCTGCCAAAATGCTCAAGTATGAGGTTAAAGAATGGATACATGGGTAGATTTATAACCTTTTGAAACTTGTCTTCCATGTGGAATAAGCTTATTTGTTGAATGTGTTGCATTAACTCTGGTTCCAGCTGTCAATGGTACTCAAATTTGGTGATGTATCAAAATCAAGAGGATTTGCTATATCAAAATCTAGAAAATATTTTAAGCTGTTTCTAGGCTCACAGTCCTAGAGACCTAATTCCATTGGTCTTGAGGGGAGAACATAGTTTAATTATTCAATAAGTACCATGAACTATTTTTGATGTATATATTTCATAGGCCATATATTGACCACTGGAAAGAAGAGGATCATTTTTGATATGTTTATCAGAATAGTGTGAATCATATGGGTTGCTGGGGAAGGTAATATTCTAGGAATTGGGAAGGAGTCTTGAAGTTAGAGTGTCTTGGTACCTTTGAGGCTTAGTGATAAATCCAGTGAAGATGGACTTTAGTGTGTGAGGGAGAGGACACCAAGAGATGAGATTAGAAAGTTGGCCCAGCAGATATGTTACATAGGACTCTGGAGGCTATGCAATTACCTCTGAGTTTTTTGTAAATGACTTGGAAAACCTCTGGAAATATGGAATATAAGATTGACATGGTATGATTTTTGGAATGTCAGTTTGACTATTGTATGGAAAGAAGACTAAGGATATCAGGGTAGAAAATGGGTGAATATTAGAATGCTATTGCATTAAACACAATGAAACATTATAGTAGTTTTGATTAGCTTGTGTGGTGTTGAGAAGTGGTTGGATTCTGGATATGTTTTGAAAATATCCAGAAAATGATTTGTTGGTAGATTAGATATGGATTGTGATGGTGAAAAGAGTTTGGAAATAGATCTAGGAATTTTGAAAGAATAATTAGAAATATGATGTCATTTATTGAAATATGGAAAATCTGAGATGCATCAGAGTTGGATAAGGATGGTTAAGAGTTTAATTTGTGATATATTATCTTAAAGATATTTTCAAGGTGTTCAAGTGAAGATAGTGAATATAGAAATATGGAGTTGTAGAAATGGATCAGGATTAATGATGGACTTCAGAGTAATCAGCTATTATTTTAGTTTAGATAAGCCTGCCTAGAGAATGGAGCAGGCAATGGCAACCCACTCCAGCACTTTTGCCTGGGAAATCCCAGGGACAGGGGAGCCTGGTGGGCTGTCGTCTATGGGGTCGCACAGAGTTGGACACAACTGAAGCAACTTAGCAGCAGCAGCCTAGAGAATATATTTATACACCAGAAGACCAACTGCAATGGCATTTACAGATCACCATATGGAATAAGTGGGCCAAAGAAATGAGATTGCCTGAATAAAACCAAGAGAGTATCACATACAGCTAAGACAGGATGTCATATGTATCAACTATCACATTCTGCTTAAATCAACTAAAATGAGAACTGAGACTTAATCAGTTGACTTGGCACATGGAGATTATCAGTAACATTCACAAGAGCAGTAGTAGAGACAGAGCCCTTAAATGCAGCTGTGTCGAGTGAATGTAAAGAAAAAAAAAATGTAGAGAATAAATTAGAAATTTGATTCTTTTAGTTAACAAAATTTTAAGTCCTATAGAAGCACATCAATTAAGATATAAAGCTAAAAAGACACCCTGAAAAGGGACATGACTGTTTTTCAAGATTGTTTTAAAGAAAAAAAAGTTGTTTTTATCTAGGAGAAAATAGGTGAAAATATGAATAGGAATGAGATATAATAACAAAATCATGATCCCCTATCTTTGCATGCTTTGGCTTCCTTATTAGTGAGTCAAACGTGAAGGAAGCAATTTGTGTTTTAAATAGTTATAGAGAATACCTCTTGTGAGAGATGTTTTTGATAGACAGCTGAGAAATATTCTGTGAACCATAGATTTTTAGTGATACATACTTCCTGTCTTTTTATATATTCTAATATTTAAAGACAGACAAGATAAATCCTTTTATCACAGCAGCATTGCCAGAGTAACAGTGATAAAATTCTTCTAATATGTGACCGTTCTCCAAAAGCAGTTTGTATTTTTCACACTCTGCCAAGCTATTTCTCGGAGATTTTTAAGTACTGTCTTTAAGCACACACTTTTTTTAGGGTACAAATAGGAGGCTTTACTGCTATCATTAATCCAATGTGAATTGTTCAGCATTTCAAGAGAAAGTGATCCTTCATACCAGGTTAAACTGACTTCAAAGGTTCCAGGACACCAAATTGTTTCAGCAGTAGCAGGCATGGACAGTCTCTTGGAACATAATTCTCTTCCTGCTTCTCCTACCCTATCTCTGGCCAGGTGTAATGGGAAGACTGATGAAGTGTGTTTCCTGAGGCACTGGCAATAAATTCTGCTGTATAGCTGTGGTTTACTTTGATTAAGAGTGGGAACTGCTCCTTAATAATACCTTGAATGTATTTGAAAAGACTGTTCTTTCCTTTTTTAAATTGTCCTGGGACACTTGTGGCAAATCAATTTATCTTAAGTATAAGGGTTTATCTCTAGGTCTCAGTTCTAGTCCATTGTATCTATCCTTATGCCAATAAAAAACCTATCTTCATTACTGTAGATCTGTAGTCAGTTTTGAAAGCAGGAGCCCTGTAACTTTGTTTTTCTTTTTCACGATTGTTTCAGCTATTTTGGGTTCCTTACATTTCATGTGAAGTTTAGAAATAGCTTGCCAAATTCTGAAATAAACAAACAAATGGAAAATACTACTATTTTGATTGAAATTGTGTTTGATTTGAAGATAAGTTGACAGTTACTGCCATTTAAAAATTCTGTTTTCAAATCCATGAACACAAAATGTCTTTTAATTCATGTAGATCTTAATTCATTTCTACGTTTGTCCTTTTCAATATGAAAATTTCACACTTTTTGTTAAATTTATTCCTAGGTATTTTATTGCTTTTGTTGTTGCTTTTGCTGCTGTACAAATGGAATTATTTTAATTCATTTTTGAATTTTTTATTAAAGTACATAGAACTATGAGTATTTTGTATGTTTATCTTGTATCCTATGATGTTATTACATGCAAATTTTTAGTACAATTCTCATAATTTTGTACATATATAGTCATTTCATCTTCAGATAGAGATTGTTATAATTCTTTCTTTTCTGTAAATGACTCATTTATGTTGCCTAACTGTCTTGGCTAGAAACTCCAAAAGAATATTGAATAGTAAGGACAAAAATGGGTATTCTTGTTTTGTTCCTTACTATAGGAGACACCTATTCAGTCTTTTTCCATTAAGGGCAATGTTAAATTATAAAAAAGTTTAAAAGTTGTTTGTTTGTTTAAATAGATGCTTATTATCCAGTTGAGAAAATCCCCTTATAGTGTTAGTCTGTTAAGTATTTTTATCATGAAAGATATTGAATTTTGTCAAATTATTTTCATTTGTCAGATTCAAGTTACTGTCAGTGGCCTGTCATTTCTTTAATATTTCTTTTTTTAGGGCAGTTCTACTAGTAACAAATTCTCTCAGTTTTGTCTATGAGTATCTTAACTTATCCATTTTTGGAGGAGAGTTTAGCTGCATATAGAATTCTTGGTTTGTGGTCTTTTCCTTTCAATGATATAAAGATGATTCTCACTGTCTTCTCACCTCCAATTTTCATATTTCTAATGAGGATGAGTTATACATGGTATATTTTATTGTCTTCTTTCACATCTTTCTCTTTCACATTGACTATGATGTGTCCAGATGTGTATAAGTAAATTTATACCTTTTGATGTCTGTTGAGCTTCTTTAATGTGTTGACTGATATTTTCCATCAGACTGGGCAGTTTTGCCTATTATGTCTTCCAGTATTTTTTCTGCTTCTTTTTACTTTTCTATAGGACTCTTACCATGCATATGTTGCTTTGCTATGTGGTGTCCCACAGGCCTATGATCCTCTGTTCATTTTTCTTTGTCAATTTTCTTTTGCTTCTGATTATATAATTTTGAGACATCTGCATATTGCTAAGCCACTGTAGTGAATATATTACTTGGTTATTACATTTTCCACTATAGAGTATGGTTAGTTTTTATAATTTCTCTCTCTTAAATGGCATTGCTTGTCTTGTGAGACAATGTTAGCATACATTTGGTAGACATGATTCTCTTTAGTTCTTTGGAAATGTTTATAAACTTAATTGAAGTTTTATCTACTAAGTTAAAACTATGAGCCTCCTCAAGGAAAATTTTATATTTTCCACCCTAGGTATAAATGGTATACGTTCCAACTTCTTTTAATATTTTATAATCTTTTTTGTTGAATACTTGACATTTTAACTAACATAATACCTTTGGTACCAGATTCCTCAAGTCTCAACCCAACTTCTTGGTTACCTGTCACTGTTTTATTTAATCTTTTTTTCACGTCATTGTTTCTGCTTATTTGTTTATTGGCTCTCCTGAACTGATTATTTAGGCATTATATATGCATTTCCTAGACACTGAGTTTTGTTTGTTTGCTGTATTTAATTAGTTAGTCATTATTTTTTCTGTTGTAGTTGTTGTTGCTGTTAAGTTCTTATCTTTATTTTTAAGACTGGCTTCCTGTGATACACCACTCAGTCAGTATAATTTAGTGTCCAGCTAATGATTAGTCAGAAGATTTCTTTAATTGTCTTGCCTATTTTTTTCATTCCCTTGCAAAGGGAACTATATAAGAATATTTTCAGTTTACAGAACAATCTTAATTTTCACTGCCTGCTGGTGCACTGTTTCAAGATCAGCCATCTTTTTTTTCATTTTTTTTTTTCTTGAGCATATACACAATTTTGCAGGTATACAAAACTTTTAGGTACTCGTTATATATTGGACTTTCCAAGTTCCCCCTAATTCGCTGATATTTCTTTTGAAATCCCTGACCAAACTATCACAACCGTAGGCAACTGAGAAGTTTCTGGCAATTTTATTTTGCTTAAGTAATGGGCTGGAAGTTGACTCACCCTACCTTGCTGATCTGAGGTATGTGCAAAATGAAATGGATGTCATACTCAGAAAATATAGATTTTCTAAGAATCTGAAAGTTTGGACAAAATATTGACTGTGCTCTGGGAATGGACTTTTTATGGAAATTCAGAAGAGGACAGACCTCTTATCTTAAGGCTATGGCTTATGGCTTTTCTCTACTACCAAACCATTGAGTAAGAGGGGGTGGGTGGAAATAGCCCAAAGTTATAATGTCACAGACACCATTGACTCACCAAGATTAAGCATTTTCTCTTGGATAGATGACTTTTAGTTAATTCTGTGGTATTGATTAGTTTCCAGAGTTCTGAAATGGTTAATTTTAGAGATTTTATTTATATTTGTCACATTTGAGAACATGTCTATAAATATAGTTCCTTGGTAATTTTGGAAGTCAGTTGCAGCCCTGTTTTTTTAATGCCATGGATCACATCAACCAATTTCTAGCTTCTTATTGAGTATCTCTGTATGCTAAGAGAATCTTGTGACACAGGCCAGGTGTTCCTTTTGGTACTCTTGAAGCCCTTCTTCCTCCAATGAAACAAGGTAATTATTATGCAGTCTCTTGATGGGTAACTCAAAAGAGTTCTTTAAAGGGATTTATTTTCTCAGCCATTTCAATCTCATTATTTATGTCAGCATTGATCAGGATGAACATGTTTATGCTGTAGCAACATCTTGAAATACGGTGCAATAGCGATTTCTTTTTTACGTACACTCTTCGTTTGTTTTAGGTTGACATGGAAGTGGTCTGTTCTGTAGAGATACTCAGGAACCAGTGTAACAGAGACTCCTCCATGGTTAGGTAGGCCATCTGGTACTTGCAGCAACCTCATGTGCTAGGAAAAATACATGGAGGTCTCATCACTGCTTCCCCATGCTTCAGCCCACAAGTGCTTCCTGCCAATTTACCGCACAGTGAATTGGATAGAATTAATCACATAGCTTTACTTAGCTCCAAGGCAACTGAGGTTTTTCTTGTCTTCTTTATGACTAGGTAAAAGAAAGAAGAAACTACAATCTACTACACTACTCTTAAGCTGGCTGCTAATTAAGTGTTGCAAAATCAGGTTCAAGTCATTTCCTCTTAGAGTCCTCTGTGGCCCATCTAGCACTTTACTTTGATTTGGGGCATCCTTGGTATCTATTATTTTATTGTTAGTCTTACTGGTGGCTCACCTGGAAGTAAAGAAAGAAAATCTCATTTTGCTTTCTTGCTATACAAAGTAGAATTTTTTATAGTTCTGGTATTTTCTTAGATGTCTTTTCACAAATTGTCTCCACAGCTTCCGGCAAGAACTGGCACTTTACCTACCCCTGGTTCAGGAATCAGAGCAGCACTGTTTCTTTTTCTCTTTTTCTTCCAGCTGGGTCAGAGAACTAGAAGTTGTATTGATTCATTCTGCAAGTGTGTCTGGCAGTATCCACTTAAACAAGAAATGGTTTTCAGACATTATTAACAGTAACTTTTTACATTACTTTTCAAAAATTAATGCCTAACTTTAGTCAGCCATTCTGTTGAACAAACGAAATTTAAATTCAAACGACTGTCCTGGCTGGGAGGCTTGCTAAGTCACTCTACACATTGGGCCTCTGTCATTCATCACTCAAAAACGTAACAGAGAGGTCATGTGTTTCTACTGCAATTGGTCCTCCATATCTACAGCTTCTATATCGCTTATTTAACCAACCATAATCCAAAGTTGGTTGAATTAATGAGTAGGACTCATTAATGGATGATTGGACTACACCATTGACTACAAAGGACTTGAGTATCCATGGACTGTGATGTTCTCACAGATCCTGGAACCAATCCCACTGGGGTATTGAAGGATGACTATATGTGCTAAGAACTGAGTTATGACCTTAGACTCTAACAAGTGTGTGAAACATATTATTATTCTCATGCAATTTTAGTCTATTGAAATAAACACTGGAAAATTATCATACAGTCACCACATTCATACAGTAATGTAACATGTGTGTTTAAAATATCTAACATTATTAAATGCTAGTTACTAAAATTAAAAACAAATTGGGCATTATCTCTGTCCTTCAGGTTTAAATGTTATAAAAATTCAACTGATTTATTCATTTCCCTTCATAATAACACACAAAATTATATCAGAATTTAAATATGCTACCTAAAATTTCTGATGTAAGTCTATATTGCTTCTGCTAAGGTCTAGTAATTGTGCTTCAATGTTAATTTCCCTTATATAGTCAAGAGGGGACAGGACTTCTGAAATGGAAGAGTGAACAACTTGATAGGCCTTCTTCCCAACCATACAATCGTTTAACTAGAGGAAATTATGAAAATATCATTTATTTTTTAAAAGAATTTTCCTTAGTGCATACAGATAATGGAGGATCATTGGCTCAATAAAATTAACTAAATCTTATTAAGAACAGAAAGAGTCTGACGTTTGAGCTCTCTCCCACCTGCTTCCTCACCTTTCAGTTTGGCTTTATGCATATACTAGTTTGAATAAATTATGGCCTAATCCAAGGATCAAGTTAGAATTAACAATTGGATAAACACAGAATTTATCTCGGTGTTCCACTGTGAGTTCTAATCCTAGATACATCATAACCAAAATATTGAAAGCAACCATAAAGTGAAAATTTTGAAGGCCACTAAAGAGAAACATCTCTTCACTTACAAGGAGTTCTAAAAGATCAGCAGCTGAAGTATCATCAGAAAAATAAAAGTAGGTATGCAGCAATGGAATATATTCAAAGTACTGAAAATTTTTAAAAAGCCTGTATGTAAACAACTTTTGCCCTGAATAACCTAACAAGATAGATACTTTCCATATTACTTTAATAGATACAGTAATAAAATCACATATTCAAATATGCTGTCTTAATGTCAAATAAAATCTGCATTTCTCAACTAAATGCTCTCTACACTCAACAGAGGAAAGAAGACAACATGTTAAAATTAGAATATAGTGTTTGCACATAAAAAAAGAAAAACTACATTTAAATCTAATTTCTGCATTTGATAGCTCTCTTGAAATGCATAAGAATTATAGTCTCCATATGTCTGAAATCAGGCTTCCCTGGTAGCTCAGAAATAAAAGAATCTGCCTGAAATGCATGAGACATGGATTCAATCCCCGAGTTGGGAAGATCCCCTGGAGAAGAAATTGGCAACCCACACCAGTTTTATTACTTTAGGAAATCCCATAAACAGAGGAGCCTGGTGGGCTACAGCCCATGGGGTTATAAGAGCTGAGACATGACTTTAGTGAATAAACCATTTTTAAAATAGAAATGAAGATACCACTATAACAGGGTTGTGATGAGAAGTAATTATTGTGACAGATATGTGTTGCTTAACACAGGGTATGTGCTCAATAAATGTTTCGTTAGTAAAGAAAATTACTATTCTTCATATATGTTGGGCATTTCATGAACAGTGTTACACTAGTTTACTTTATCTGTTTTGCCTACAAGCACTAGGATGGGTCTGGAGAAGGAAATGGTGACCCACTCCTGTATTCTTGCCTGAAGAATCCCACAAACAGAGGAGCCTGGCAGGCTAAGTCCATGGGGTCACAAGTCAGACATGACTTAGCGACTAAACCACCACCACCACTAGAATGGTTAGTGGTATCTCTCATTTTTAAAGTGGATAAATTTGGTAGCACAATTATGTAATAGAACTTATCCAATATCTTATATGTATAATACCTTTTATTGTAAGATTCATATTTTTAATTCTGAGTGCCATAACTTTGGTGGTTGTTCCACTCCTGTTTTCCTAATGCCTAAAACCATGACTGGAAGGTAACTGATAGCAAGTAAGTATTTCCTGGGTGACTGAAAGCCTATCTTAATCTCATTTAAAACATAACATTGAATTATACTGAAATAGAGGAAATTGCTAAAAAATCTTAATATTCAATAAAACATGACTTGTATTATTTAGGTTAGCAGAAAATCTTATGAAGCTTCAAGTATTCTTTCAAATTTGTGGCATAATATTACAAAGTCAATATTCCAAAAAGTTAGTCTTTATATGGTTGAGGTGGAAATAAGACCCAGATATTCTGGCTTTCTACCTGGTTTTACACAATAGTTTACTGGATTTCTGACCATCTCAAATGTGGCTGTATAAACTTCCAAAACAGTATCATAAGACTCAACATGGGTATAACACTTGATGCCCACCATATGAACACATGAGATGTAGAATATATTACAGTATGTAAACAATTATTATTTAGTTAAAAGTGAACACTTCCCAACAAGTCACATTAATGTCATTCATTAGGCCCTGTGCCTGCTTCCACTCTTCTCACATGCTAGTAAAGTCATGTTCAAAATTATCCAAGCCAGGCTTTAGCAGTACATGAACCATGAACTTCCAGAGGTTCAAGCTGGTTTTAGAAAAGGCAGAGTAACAAGATCAAATTGCCAACATCCATTGGATCATTGAAAAAGCAAGATAGTTCCAGAAAAGCATCTACTTCTGCTTAATTGACTATGCCAAAGCCTTTAACTGTGTGGACCACAACAAACTGTGGAAAATTCTTCAAGAGATGGGAATACCAGACCACCTGACTGCCTCTTGAGAAACCTGTATGCAGGTCAGGAAGCAATAGTTAGAAATGGACATGGAACAGACTGGTTCCATATAGGAAAAGGAGTATGTCAAGGCAATATATTGTTACCCTGCTTATTTAACTTCTATGCAGAGTACATCATGAGAAACGCTGGGTTGGGTAAAGCACAAGCTGCAATCAAGATTGCCGGGAGAAATATCAATAACCTCAGATATGCAGATGACACCACCCTTATGGCAGAAAGCAGAAAAGAACTAAAGAGCCTCTTGATGAAAGTGAAAGAGGAGAGTGAAAAAGTTGGCTTAAAACTCAACATCCAGAAAACCAAGATCATGGCATCTGGTCCCATCACTTCATGGGAAAAAGATGGGGAAACAGTGGAAACAGTATCAGACTTTATTGTTTGGGGCTTCAAAACCACTGCAGATGATGACTTCAGCCATGCAATTAAAAGATGCTTACTCCTTGGAAGGAAAGTTATAACCAACCTAGACAACATTAAAAAGCAGAGACATTACTTTGCCAACAAAGGTCCATCTAGTCAAAGCTATGGTTTTCCCAGTAGCCATGTACTTATGTGAGAGTTGGACTATAAAGAAAGCTAAGCACTGAAGAATTGATGCTTTTGAACTGTGGTATAGGAGAAGACTCTAGAGTCCCTTGGACTCCAAGAAGATCCAACCAGTCCATCCTAAAAGAAATCAGTCCTGAATATTCACTAGAAAGACTGATGTTGAAGCTAAAACTCCAATACTTTGGCCATCTGATGTGAAGAACTGACTCATTGAAAAAGATCACGATGCTGGGGAAGATTGAAGGCAGGAAGAGAAGGGGACAACAGAGGATGAGATGGTTGAATGGTGTCACTGGCATAATGGATGAATTTGAGTAGGCTCCAGGAGTTGGTGATGGACAGGGAGGCCTGGCATACTGCAATCCATGGGGTCGCAGAGTCGGACATGACTAAGTGACTGCACTGAACTGTTTCCGCAGATGGTCAAGAAGTTCATTGGACCACATTTAGTCAATAAAATTATTCATATAGTAGTGTCTGATACACACAGTACACAGGGGATTTTGAGAAACTCTTAATTGCTAGTGCTTGACTACAATAAAAGGGGGTGATGCACTTCTTATTTCAATTATATTAAATAGGTCTTAAAGTCTGGTGATGTGCTGTTGCTTCTGTAGTGTCTGACTCTTTGCGACCCCAAGGAATGTAGCCCACTGACTCCTCCGTCCATGGGATTCACCAGGCAAGAATACTGGAGTGGGTTTCCATGTCTTTCTCCAGGAAATCCCTCTGACCTAAGGAATGAACCCATGTCTCTTATATCTCCTGCACTGGCAAGCAGGTTTTTTACAACCAGTGCCACCTGGGAAACACAAAGAAATGGCAAACAGTTGCCTAAATCCTCTTTAATGCTCTCCCAACTAAGTTATTTTGGTTAAAGTCTAGAGATAAAAGCAGATTTGTTTTAAAACTGATACTTATAAAAATAAAATCACTGGACACTTTCTATATCATGACAGCAATAGAGTATAAACCAGTGTAAGTTGATGATGAATTAGACATAGTTTTGCAGTGATTCCAAGCCGATATTAAAATATTTATTTCTTATTACTGGGCACCCAGATATGTACTTCTCCGACTGTAGAGTAGGATGCGACCATGTGATTATGTTCTTGATAATAAAGTAGTGTTACATATGGTATTTCCAGTCCAGGATGTTATGAAGCAGATGGCCACACTCCATTTTCCTCTTCCATTGATGACATGCAGGAAACACAAGGGTCATGGGCACACCAGAGTCATGAATGTCCTTTAGCATCTTGTAGCAGCAAGCCGACCCTCTATCAGCTATGTTAATATTCTTTACATAAATGGTCAAGCATAAAAATTCAGGTATGCTTGAGCTATTATGTATTTGGTGATTTATTCACAAAAGATATCCTCTCAACACAGACCAAGTATATATTAGTAAGTATGGCATTAATTGGTCTTCCCAGGTGGCCCAGTGGCTAAAGAATTTACCTGCAGTAAGGAGATACAGGAGACTCAGTTTCTATCCCTGGGTCAGGAAGAACTCCTAGAGGCAACCCACTCCAGTATTCTTGCCTGGAGGATCCCAAGGACAGAAGAGCCTGGTGGTCTATAATCCATATAGAGGCAAGAGTCAGACATGACTGGAGTGACTGGAAAATGCATCAGTGAGATCAATTAATGTAAGTCACTTTAATAATTGAAGTTGAAGGAATTTTATTTATCCATGGATTCCTAGTTATTCATTACATATTAGTTTAGGGCTGACTTTTAAGCTTTGTATCAACACCAGGAATAAAAATAATAAACAGTATTTAATACCACCTGGTAGAAAATTATGTGATTTCACTCCTTGAATGCATAGCTTTCTTCCATTGACAACTCTTTACAATGAAACAGTGAGCCTGGGTTTTGGTAGATTGTTTTCTGTCTCTGCTATAGATATTATTACATACTTTCTAGGAATTTTTTTGAGTTCTTTGGAAAGGTACATATTGATATTTTCAAAGTGTATATATCTTCAGTTCAGTTCAGCTGCTCAGTCATGTCTGACTCTTTGTAACTCCATGAATCGCAGCACGCCAGGCCTCCCTGTCTGTCACCAACTCCCGGAGTTCACTCAACTCATGTCCATCGAGTCAGTGATGCCATCTAGCCATCTCATCCTCAGTTGTCCCCTTCTCCTCCTGCCCCTAATCCCTCCCAGCATCACAGTCTTTTCCAATGAGTCAACTCTTCGCATAAGGTGGCCAAAGTAGCTTTAGCATCATTCCTTTCAAAGAAATCCCAGGGCTGATTTCCTTCAGAATGGACTGGTTGGATCTCCTTGCAGTCCAAGGGACTCTCAAGAGTCTTCTCCAACACCACAGTTCAGAAGCATCAATTATTTGGTGCTCAGCCTTCTTCACAGTCCAACTCTCACATCCATACATGACCACAGGAAAAACCAAAACTTTGACTAGACGGACCTTAGCCGGCAAAGTAATGTCTCTGCTTTTGAATATACTATCTAGGTCGGTCTAACTTTTCTTCCAAGGAGTAAGCATCTTTTAATTTCATGGCTGCAGTCACCATCTGCAGTGATTTTCGAGCCCAGAAAAACAAAGTTTGACACTGTTTCCACTGTTTCCCCGTCTATTTCCTACGAAGTGATGGGACCAGATGCCATGATCTTTGTTTTCTGAATGCTGAGCTTTAAGCCAACTTTTTCACTCTCCTCTTTCACTTTCATCAACAGGCTCTTAGTTCCTCTTCACTTTCTGCCATAAGGGTGGTGTCATCTGCATATCTGAGGTTATTGATATTTCTCCCAGCAATCTTGATTCTAGCTTGTGTTTCTTCCAGTCCAGCATTTCTCATGATGTATTCTGCATATAAGTTAAAGAAGCAGGGTGACAATATACAGCCTTGACATACTCCTTTTCCTATTTGGAACCAGTCTGTTGTTCCATGTCCAGTTCTAAGTGTTGTGTATATATCTTCAGTGTTTGATAAAATAGCCACCGTTTCAGAAGGCTTTGGTTGATTTAGTTCTTGTTTTAAAACTTTGTATCCAATGTTTGTATTGTGAGGTTGGTGAATTAAACTAATTCCAGTCAAGTTTGACAACTATATTATAAAGCTTCTATATAATGTGTGTGTTTAAAAGTGATATGACAAAATAATAACATCTGTTTAGATTTAGAATTCACAACACAGGATGAGATTTTTATATTTTCAATCAACAGTAGAATATTTCTTTTACTATTTATATTGATAAACCTAAGTATTGTAACTTGTTTTTATTTCTGACTCTTAACTCACCAGTCTGAGAAATAAGTCTGGGTTGAAATATACAGAACTGGAGGAATGTCAGGATGAAGAAAATACAGAGTTCAGCTTTGTGCTCCAGGAACAAGTAGCATTCTATAAAAGTATTTTTACTTGAAAATAAAACATACTGAAAATGCCAACTACTGAATGAAATATTTAGCAACAATTTTTTTACAATTTCCGGTTAGAGTACAAATGATGAAACTACTTGGAAAAAACTGCTTCTCAAGTCTCATTTATTTTTACATATATTTATTCTAACCCTATGTTTATACTCTTAAAATATATCTAAAAAGCATGCTTAAGTGCATAAAACATTTTGTGTAAGAATGTTTATAGCAGTTTTATTTTTCATATCCAAGCCAAAAAAAAAATTATATGTACTTTTCAGTGGGGGAATAAATACATTGTGATATGTCAGATAATACCATACTACATAGCAATCACAGTAAGCAAAATTCTGATACAATGACAGTGCAGATAGGTCACAAAAGCATGTTGAGTGAAACAGGTAGAAGTAAAGGAGTGCAAACACTATGGATTCACTAACATGTAATCTGAGGCCTGAACATATTAATTTATATTAAAACAAATATGAACAAGATTACCTCTGTGAGGAGGGCATTGACTAAGAAAAGACACGAAGAAACTATCAAGAGGGTATGCAAATGCTCATTATTGACTTGATTAGTGATCATTTAAGCATATTGATATAAGAATGTAAAAAATTTGATTAAAATCATAATTAAAGTATTTTCAAATACATGGTAGCACATATGCCATTGAAATACTTAAGTCTTCATTTGTTTTCTCACTGATTTATTCTCTCAAAAGACATTAAATATTTGTGAAGGATTTAGTAGGTACCAGCTAAACTCAGAGAAGGAAATGGCACCTCACTCCAGTACTCTTGCCTGGAAAATCCCATGGACAGAGGAGCCTCGTAGTCTGCAGTCCATGGGGTCATGAAGAGTAGGATGCGACTGAGCGACTTCACTTTCACTTTTCACCTTCATGCATTGGAGAAGGAAATGGCAACCCACTCCAGTGTTCTCGCTTGGAGAATCCCAAGGACGATGGAGCCTAGTGGGCTGCCATCTATGGGGTCACGCAGAGTAAGATACAACTGAAGCGACTTAGCAGCAGCAGCAGCAGGAGCTAAACTCAATGATAGGAATTTGAAATGAGTAAAATATTAACTCTATTTTCAAGAACCTCCCAGTCTAGAAAATGAAATGAGCACAAGAATCCAAATATATGAATAAATTCTTCCTCTATCAAGTTATTTAATTGCACATTGTATATTGTATATGAGATATATGATTATTATGAGGAGGCAGCTGAAAAGGCTAGGAAGCATACCTGAAACATTCCATGATTCAGTTCAGTTCAGTTCAGTGGTTCAGTCATGTCCAACTCTTTGAGACCCCATGAATTGCAGCATGCCAGGCCTCCCTGTCCATCATCAACTCCTGGAGTTCACCAAAACTCATGTCCATCGAGTTGGTGATGCGATCCAGCCATCTCATCCTCTGTCGTCCCCTTCTCTTCCTGCCTCCAATCCCTCCCCGCATCAGAGTCTTTTCCAGTGAGTCAGCTCTTTGCACGAGATGGCCAAAGTATTGGAGTTTCAGCTTTAGCATTATTCCTTCCAAAGAAATCCCAGGGTTGATCTCCTTCAGAATGGAATGGTTGGATCTCCTTGCAGTCCAAGGGACTCTCAAGAGTCTTCTCCAACACCACAGTTCAAAAGCATCAATTATTTGGTGCTCAGCCTTCTTCACAGTCCAACTCTCACATCCATACATGACCACTGGAAAAACCATAGCCTTGACTAGATGGACCTTAGTTGGCAAGTAATGTCCCTGCTTTTGAATATACTATCTGGGTTACTCATCACTTTTCTTCCAAGGAGTAAGTGTCTTTTAATTTCATGGCTGCAGTCACCATCTGCAGTGATTTTGGAGCCCAAAAAGATAAAGTCTGACACTGTTTCCACTGTTTCCCCATCTATTTCCCATGAAGTGATGGGACCAGAGGCCAAGATTTTAGTTTTCAGAATGTTGAGCTTTAAGCCAACTTTTTCACTCTCCTCTTTCACTTTCATCAAGAGGCTTTGTAGTTCCTCTTTATTTTCTGCCATAAGAGTGGTGTCATCTGCATATCTGAGGTTATTGATATTTCTCCCGGCAATCTTGATTTCAGCTAATGTTTCTTCCAGTCCAGCGTTTCTCATGATGTACTCTGCATATAAGTTAAATAAGCAGGGTGACATATACAGCCTTGATGTACTCCTTTTCCTATTTGGAACCAGTCTGTTTTTCCATGTCTAGTTCTAACTGTTGCTTCCTGACCTGCATACAGATTTCTCAAAAGGCAGGTTAGGTGGTCTGGTATTCCCATCTCTTTCAGAATTTTCCACAGTTTATTGTGATCCACACAGTCAAAGGCTTTGGCATAGTCAATAAAGCAGAAATATATGTTTTTCTGGAATTCTCTTGCTTATTCTATGATCCAGCAGATGTTGGCAATTTGATCTCTGGTTCCTCTGCCTTTTCTAAAACCTGCTTGAACATCAGGGAATTCATGGTCCACGTATTGCTGAAGTCTGGCTTGGAGAATTTTGAGCATTACTTTACTAGCGTGTGAGATGAGTGCAATTGTGCGGTAGTTTGAGCGTTCTTTTGCATTGCCTTTCTTTGGAATTGGAATGAAAATGGACCTTTTCCAGTCCTGTGGCCACTGCTGAGTTTTCCAAATTTGCTGACATTTTGAGTGCAGCACTTTCACAGCATCATCTTTCAGGATTTGAAACAGCTCAACTGGAATTCCATCACCTCCACTAGCTTTGTTCGTAGTGATGCTTTCTAAGGCCCACTTGACTTCACATTCCAAGATGTCTGGCTCTAGATTAGTCAACACATCATCATGATTATCTGGGTCATGAAGATCTTTTTTGTACAGTTCTTCCGTGTATTCTTGCCACCTCTTCTTAATATCTTCTGCTTCTGTTAGGTCCAGACCATTTCTGTCCTTTATCGAGCCCATCTTTGCATGAAATGTTCCCTTGGTATCTCTAATTTTCTTGAAGTGATCTCTAGTCTTTCCCATTCTGTTCTTTTCCTCTATTTCTTTGCATTGATCACTGAAGAAGGCTTTCTTGTCTCTTCTTGCTATTCTTGGAACTCTGCATGTAGATGCTTATATCTTTCCTTTTCTCTTTTGCTTTTTGCTTCTCTTCTTTTCACAGCTATTTGTAAGGCCTCACCAGACAGCCATTTTGCTTTCTTGCATTTTTTTCCATGGGGATGGTCTTGATTCCTGTCTCCTGTACAATGTCACGAACCTCATTCCATAGTTCATCAGGCACCCGATCTATCAGATCTAGATCCTTAAATCTATTTCTCACCTCCACTGTATAATCATAAGGGATTTTACTTAGGTCATACCTGAATGGTCTAGCGGTTTTCCCTACTTTCTTCAATTTAAGTCTGAATTTGGCGATAAAGAGTTCATGATCTGAGCCCCAGTCAGCTCCTGGTCTTGTTTTTGTTGACTGTATAGAGCTTCTCCATCTTTGGCTGCAAAGAATATAATCAATCTGATTTCAGTGTTGACCATCTGGTGATGGCATTATTTCCTTCCTTTCTATGGTTAAGTAGTACGTGTGTGTGTGTGTGTGTGTGTGTGTGTGTGTGTATCTTCATAGAGCAGACACTAGACACTTAGATTGCTTCCATGTCTTAAGTTTTCTTTTTGTTCATTATTTAGTCACTAAGTTATGTATGACACTTTGCAACCCCTTGGACTGAAGCATGCCCAGGCTTCCCTATTCTTCACTATCTCCCAGAATTTCCTTAGAAATGTGTCCATTGAGTCAGTGATGCTATGTACTGTTTTCATCTTCTGCTGCTCCATTCTCCTCTTGCCCTCAATCTATCCCAGGATCATGTACTTTTCCAATAAGTCAGCTCTTCCCATCATATAGCCAAAGTATATTGGAGCTTCAGTGTCAACATCAGTCCTTCCAATGGACATTCAGGGTCAATTTCCTTTAGGATTGACTGGTTTTATCTCCTGTGGTCCAAGGGACTCTGAAGAGTCCTCTCCAGCACTGCAATTCAAAAGCAACAATTCTTCCGTGCTCAGCCTCTTTTATAGTCCAATTCTCACATGCATGACTATTGGAAAGAAACATAGCTTTGCTTATATGGACCTTTGTCAGCAAAGTGATGTCTCCGCTTTTTAATACATTGTCTCGATTTTTCATAACTTTTCTTTCAAGGAGGAAGTGTCTTTTAATTTCATGGGTACAGTCCCATCCAAAGAGATTTGGGAGCCCCCCAAAATAAAATCTATCACATTTTCTACTTTTTCCTCATCTATTTGCCATGAAGTGATGGGACTAGATGCTATGATTTTAGATTTATGCATGTTGAGTTTTAAGCCAGTTTTTACACTCTTGTCTTTCAAGAGTGACAATATAGGCCTTGATGTACTCCTTTCCTAATGTGCAACCAGTCCGTTGTTCCATTTTTTTGTTCTAACTGTTGCTTCTTCTCTGGCATACAGGTTTCTCAGGAGACATGGTTTGGTATTCCCATCTCTTTAGGAATTTTCCACATTTTGCCATGATACACACGGTCAAAGGCTTTCTCATAGTCAATGAAGTAGCAGTAGATAATTTTTGGAATTACCTTGCTTTATCTATGATCCAACAAATATTCACAATTTGATATCTGCTTCCTCTGCCTTTTCTAAATCCAGCTTGTACATCTGGAGGTTTATGGTTCACATACAATTGAAGCCTAGTTTGAAGGATTTTGAGCATTACCATGCTAGCATGTGAAATGTGTGCAATTGTGTGGTAGTTTGAGCATTCTTTGGCATTGCAATGGCAGCTGACCTTTTCCAGTCCTATACCCACTGCTGAGTTTTCCAAATTTGCTGGCATATTGAATGCATCACTATAAGTGCATTAACTTTTAGGATTAGAAATAGTTCAGCTGGAATTCTGTCACCTCCACTAGCTTTGTTCATAGTAAAGCTTCCTAAGGCCCACTTGACTTCACCCTCTAGGATGTCTGACTCTAGGCAAGGAGTCACACCATTGTGCTTATCTGGGTCCTTATATCCTTTTTTGTGTAATGCTCTGTGTATTCTTGACACCTCTTCTTAATCTTTTCTGCTTCTGTTACATCTTTGCTTTTTCTGTCCTTTATTGTGCCCATCTTTTCATGAAATGTTCCCTTGGTATCTCCAGTTTTATTGAAGGGATCCTTAGTCTTTCCCATTCTATTGTTTTCCTCTGTTTCTTTGCATTGTTCACTTAAGAAGCCTTCTTATGTCTCCTTGCTATTCTTGGGAACTCTGCATTCAGATGGTATATCTTTCCCTTTCTCCTTTTCCTTTCATTTCTCTTCTTTTCTCAGCTATCTGTAAGGCCTCCTCAGACAACCACTTTTCCTTCTTGCTTTTCTTTTTCTTGGGAATGGTTTTGGTCACCACCTCCTATACAATGTTATGAACCTCTGTCCATAGTTCTTCAGGCACTCTATCAAATCTAATCCCTTGAATGCATTTGTCACCTCTATGGTGTAACCATAAGGGGGTTGATTTAGGTCATACCCACATGGCCTAGTGTTTTTCCCTACTGTCTTCAGTTTAATTCTGAATTTTTCAGTAATGAGCTCATGATCTGAGCCACAGTCAGCTCCAGGTCTTATTTTTGATAACTGTATAGAGCTTTTCCATCTTCAGCTACAAAACATATAATCAGTCTGATTTCAGTATTGACCATCTGGTGATTTCCATGTGTAGAGTCATCTCTAGTGTTGTTGGAAGAGGATGTTTGCTATGACCAGTGCATTCTCTTGGCTCAGGTTTTAACTCTTTCTTAAAGAGAAAACATTCAGTTTTTCCCCACCATCCACATATACAGGCCGATCTACTGACTTGGACTAGGATGGTGATATCTTTGTAATCAATGTGTGTGTGTTTATGGGAGGATTGGCATGAAGATATGGAGGTTTTTGTTTTTCCATTTGTTGCCTGCTTCTCTAGAAGTGAAGAAAGCTGTTCCAATGATTTCTTAACACAAAAAAAGCAACAGGTAATATCTCGTTGATATTGAATTAATTCTAAACATTTAAGACATTTTCTAAACACTGAAAGAGAGGGTCTTTCTTTCAAATTAATTACCTTTTTATCCTGAGGAAAACGTCTTTCATTTGACAGTATGGAATAAAATGATAGGCCCTGGAATGAAAGTGAGGTCCAGAAATTTTCTCATCTGTTCCCATCTTTTCTAGTCAAAACACTTCCTTTTACCTAAGCAGTCTCAGAGAAGGAAAGGATGGAAGGCCCATTTGGCCTTTTTCAAATAAACATACAACACAGTATAACTCTTAAATATAAAAAGCAAAGTTTGTGTCCTTGCCAGTAACCTTATCATTGTAGCACACATTAACATTAAAGCAAAAGCTTTCACTAAGGTATCAAATCTAGTCCATTTATTTTCTTATCTCAGGAGACTTTCTTTTTTCTCTTCAACTCTCTGCTGAAAAATTTCACTTCTGAAGAAAACATAAATTTATACTGCAGCAGTGAAATACTGCTGTAATTCAGGCTCTCCTTTTGCCATGACAGGCTAAGGTTTTTCTTAAAATGTGTTAGTAAAACTGACCATCAAGTAATTACTTTTCCTGTGTTCAGTTCAGTAGAAATTATAAAGTCTTTCACTTACTTTCAGTATAAGTATTATCTGTATTTCTTCAGTATTGCTTACATGAATATTTATTCTTTCTTTATTTTAATTTTCTCTTCCCATTTTAGATATTTTTTTGCCTTGAAAGCAGAAGTTTCCTCATAAGCTACAGATTCATCTTTCTTTATCATCTCTTGTACTTAATAAAATGATAATATTTAAAATTACTTTAAGGATGAATAGTAATTACTCTGACTTTTAAGGATGTGTGTTGATATTCTAAATCTATTAACTATTCTTTTTTAATCATATAACTATTTCAAATAGATTATTTTCATGAGAGTAGCTAGGTGTTTCATTGGCTTCCATTTACTGAATTTTGATATAATTGGACAATAAAATTAGTGATGTTTGCAAATCCGTGTGCATAACCATCATACATTATTAAGTAGGGACTGTACTAGACTTAGAGACTTGGTTAGAATTTTTTTTTATATATAAGAAATGACTGGGGGAATCATTATATGACTGCTAAGTTTGGAAGAAATACCAATAAACACTGAAATCTATAACTTAAATCATTAATCTCTTCAGTG
The DNA here is from genome assembly GCA_006408695.1 of Aepyceros melampus. Classification (NCBI taxonomy): domain Eukaryota; kingdom Metazoa; phylum Chordata; class Mammalia; order Artiodactyla; family Bovidae; genus Aepyceros; species Aepyceros melampus. The sequence goes on along the minus strand of SJXQ01006946.1, from coordinate 323,975 downwards.
CATTACCTTCCATCTTTTAACTGTTGATTTTTAACATGAACTGATGTGTATATTATTTCTTTTTTTCTAGATGAGTAGAAAACCATTAATTCTAAATTTATAAATTCCAGCATTATTTATTACATTTCACCCTTTGAATCATTTATTTGTCATTGACCCTACGAATCCATAAGTAAATTTATGTCCATAAGTGAATTTCCCATCCGATCCTTTTCCTGTTTTTCTAGTATATAGTCAGTACTGCATCATTATAAGTGCTCTTTTCCAAAATCCCCCATCTCTCTTCTGTGCTTATCCTGACATATTTTCCTAATTTAGCAGCACATTTGTTTTCTCTCTGTGTTCAGTTATGCAGTTGAGCACTGATGTGTAAAATTCCACCACTGCAAAAATTGACGATTAGGGTAAGAGTCATAAATAAAATGAAACAGGCAAACAAGTGTTTGCCCATCTTACTAACATTAATGTGACTCTCCAGGTTGCAAAGAAGATTACTGGGCACTTTTTTATACCTAAATCTCATAGTCACCTTTACTTTTAGCCAGTTCTAGCCTTACAATTTTATATACTGTATAGAATTTATCAGGTTTAGTCTCCCCAATCTTTCCATCAGTGATCCCAAACTTCCCAGGAACAATGCCATGCTAATGAAAACATAGCTCTTTCATTTCTTGAAAATTCTGTAACTTTCTACCCTGTGCATTTGGAGGCCAGCAGTTTTCTAGGCACCTTGAATTCGAAAACAAAACACAATAATGGAGGGCCTGCTAGTGTTAAAATCAAACTAGTGTCAGAATCAAACTATGAGGTCTACAGTGGATGAGACAATAGACTGGTTGTTGAATGAATAAATGAATGAATGACTCTCATGATTAATGAAAGTTCAAGTCATAGTGAGAATTTACAAAACTGTTGAAGAAATATGATCATGCTACAGTAACATGAGTTACTAATTTATGTCTATTTACTCTTACAGATTACTCATTTGATGTTTATTCATCTTAAATAAAAACAAGGTATTTTAATCAATTACACAGTTAAATGAAAATTTTGACATATTTTTCATTTAATGAGGAGCTACATAAAGAATTAAGCCATCAATAAACCAAGAGCTATATTTCTATTATTTACCATATTTTATTATTATGTTTTACTTAAGCATTTACTTGATGTCTAGAACTATGCTAAGTGTTTTAGAAGTATTATTAAATATTTACTCCACTTTAAGCTACTCTCATTAAAATTAAACATTACACCACCATTTGAGAATTGAAATAGCTGATGCTTAGAGGCAGTATGCAATATCAGATTTCTCTTTCCTGAATTCAGGGCCTTAGAATCCAGAGTCCAAATTATTGACAATCAGAGTCTTCCTTACCTAGTAATGAAATCTGAAAAATATCACTTCAATAACATGGAGAAAGAAGTTTGTACTTTTATGTCATATGGAAAAGACTTACATTTAGGTTAGATGGAGAAGGCAATGGCACCCCACTCCAGTACTCTTGCCTGGAAAATCCCATGGATGGAGGAGCCTGGTGGGCTGCAGTCCATGGGGTCGCAAAAAGTCCCGCACGACTGAGCGACTTCACTTTCACTTTTCACTTTCATGCATTGAAGAAGGACATGGCAACCCACTCCAGTGTTCTTGCCTGGAGAATCCCAGGGACGGGGGAGCCCGGTGGGCTGCCGTCTATGGGGTCGCACAGAGTCGGCCACGACTGCAGCGACTTAGCAGCAGCAGCAGCAGCAGGTTAGACAGCAATGACCACTATCTAACAGTTGCTTGGTTTTTGCTCTTCCTTTTTTTTTTTAATGCCATCAATTGATATATTCTTAATTTATCCAATGAAAGTTAGTGCTTAAATACTACTTTAAATAATCTATTGTCCTAAGACACACACACACACACACACACACACACACACACACACACACACAAGTCTAAACACAAATATCCACGTTCAGTGTTATAACATTGGATAGATTTCATTTTAATCTGCTTCATTTATCTATTAAATACCTAGGGATCCATGTCTCAGTCAATAATCTGCTCTGATCTGTTCAAATTAAATTAATGTCCTTTAGGGAGATTGTATGATAAAAATAATTTAAATAGCTCAGACGTTTGGGTTCATTTCCCTTCCTAGTTAGAATCCTTTAAAATAAGTGCCTTTTTAATTTTGCAATTGAATTACTGATAACTGTTGACATTGTGGTAAATGACTAAGTACTAAAATTAGAAAAACTGTTTATATAGTTACCTTTCTTTTTTAACCTAATATTTATTCTTTAAAGATTCCTAGTGATTTTTTTATCCTGTCTTTACTTACCATTTTACTACATTTACTTCAAAATTTGTAAAGTCATGTTCTAAATAAAATATTGCAAATTAAATCCTATTTGTAGTTTACCATATTTTGATTGATATTTGAAATTCTCTTGAACTCTTTTCAGAAGTGGAAAATATCTTATTATAAAAATAATTATCACCTGTAGGTGGTAAACTCAGATATCCTGGTTTAGTTAGTTGAGATTATGTCAGATTTCTATTTCCTGGATTCACTTAAATGAAGACAGTTTAATTTATTTAATGTCATATGACAGAATAGTAATGGATGCAATTTTTTTCTCTTTAACCATAACTTTTTACAATTAGCTTTTAATTGTAAAAATGTTAGATGAGTAATATTGAAAGGAAGCTCATCATGAGAACAGATATAATTAGAGAGAAATAATTCCTGTCCAGATATGACTTGCTAATAGCTTTGCTCCGAAGTATTACTTCTGCTGCTTAACACTGGCTATCAAGGAAAGAATTGCTTATTTGAAACAAAATCACAAAAACATGCATAAATTATATATGTGCACAAATTAAATTTGGGAATGAATTGTATATTAAAGACTTAGATTGTGTTAAAGATTAAATTAGCTTTATGCAGTTAGTCATGCATCCCTTTAATGCGTATATAAATAAATAATTTGTTTCAATTAAAACTTGCAGTTCAGTTCATTTACTAAACTATTTCCTAAGAAAGGAATTCTCCAATGAACAATTGAACTCTGAACATATTGACTCATATGTCACAAATCCTTTCTTATTACAAAAAATAACTCTAAATGAATATCAGTATAAACTATAATATTATTCCTACTTAAATCTTGAAGGTTATACTTTAGAACAAATGCTAATCTCTATAATCATACTAGGATAAATTGAATTAATAAAACTAATACTCTTTCCCTAAATTTTAGCAGTGTTTTTGAATCTTTAAACTATGGATATAGATGGTTATGAACATACATTTCTTATAAAAACATAATAATTAGATACTTTCTACTGAATTAACTGTAATCTCCCACATGAAGTTTTCAGCTAATTAAAAAATTTTGTTTGAAATAGACTATCTCTGAAGGAAGAAACTTCATTTTCAACCTTATTTTATGTGTTTTATGATGTCTCTCTGAGCAAGGGGTGTGTGTGTGTGTGTGTGTGTGTGTGTGTGTGTGTTTTAAGCCAAAACTTTGGATTCTCAAATCGATATATGTACCTGTATAGTCCAGTAAATGGACAACACAGACAGTAGTAAATTTGTGCCCAACCTAAAAGTTGTTGATTTTCTGTCCATTTAGTAGGTAATTGAAAGAAAGTGAAAGTCATTAAGTCCGGTCAGACCCTTTGCGACCCAGAGTGGAATACTGGAGTGGGTAGCCTTTCCCTTCTGGGGATCTCCCCAACCAAGGGATCAAACCCAGGTCTCCAACATTGCAGGTAGATTCTTTACCAGCTGAGCCACAAGGGAACCCCAGAATACTGGAGAGGGTAGCCTATCCCTTCTCCAGCAAATCTTCCCTATACAGGAATGGAACTGGGGTCTCCTGCATTGCAGGCAGGTTCTTAACCAACTGAGCTATTTAAATTCTCAGGAATTTTTTAATGAGTTTGTAAACTGGCTTTTTGTAAGAAATACAAAAACAAACCTATTATAATCTAGAAATGTGTCATCATGTTTACTAAATAATTATTTTTACAAAAAATAAATCACATGTATTCCTTCATATTGGTATGGCTTAGTCCTACTGATCTACTTTCTAATCCTAAATTTATGGTGCCATCACAAATGTCGCTGTCCATTGTATTTTGTACTCACTTCCTTCTCTAGAGTTTTCGTCCTCTATTCCTCTTCTGTTTTATTCTCCTATTCATCTTTGTAACACTCTTTTTAAAACACCATTCTTCATTCTTCCTGTGGGGAAAATATAAGAACAAAAATCTGCCCTGACTTAAATTCTTTTATAGTTGACCTCTTTTTAGTTCCTTTAGTTCCTCAATTCTCATAACTCAAAAAGATCATGGAAGAAAAAGATGGTGAAGGAGTAGGTGGACGTGGAGTACATCTCTCTCCATGACTACATCAGGAATACACCTTCAGACACAGAAGTGCATGCAGAACACCAGCTAACAGTGGACAGGAGGGCCTGACCAGTGGAAAAGAGTGTATTTAACCACACAAAAGTCAGTAGGATGAAGGAACTAGGGGGAAAAACAGGAGTGTTAGTAGGAATGAACCTGCCCTCAGTGGATGAGGGAACTGAAGCAGGGCTCCAATCCCCATAGAAGGGCAATTGTCTTGAGTCAGAGGAGAAACATTTAAGGCTGAGAGTGAAACAGCTGATCTGTGGTAGCCTAAACGGGATGAATATCAGACAGTCCTCACCACAGCCATACATACGCCAGGAAGGAACGTGGGTCTCCAGGAAGGGGCAGTGGCTGGGAGCTGGAGTTTAGGGATTGTGGAGCAATCCCAATGTGAGGGCTGCTGTTGACTGCAGAGAGATGGATAGAGGGGATATGAGGGAGATCGTGGTGGGAAATGCCTATAGATGAAAGTCAAGCAGCTATGGAAGGAAGGTGATACTGCTGAGTAATGCATAGGGGTGGAGCCATCACCATAGCCTCTCTCTCTCTCTCTCTCTACATGCCAGCATCAGCAGCTGAACAATAGAGAGGCTGGCCCATCAAACAACTTGAGGCACTGAACTACAGAGTAGGACCCCACCCAGAGTGCCCCTTTAAATGCCTGATGCACTGATCTACAGAGTAGGACCCCAGTCAGGGGGGCTCTTCTATGTGCCTGACATGCTGAACAACAAAGAAGGACCCCAGGCAAAGTATCCCTCTAAATGCCTAATGGGCAGAGGTACGGAGAAAGACTGGCCAAAGAGGCCTTCTGATCGCCAGCTACAAGATGTTCGAAAAAAGGTTATGATAGGGCCATAACTCTTGACAGGAAAGAAGTCTTTGTCCCTGAACACTTGGCGCTGCCAAGGTCCCCACAAGCCAAGCAGTTTCAGCATCTTCATGCTCAGCTGTCACTGTGGCAGAGATGCTACTGGCAAAAAAAAAAAAAATCCTGTGTTTCTGTGCTCAGGGTCACTTTGATCCTGGCCTCTTTGCAACCCTGTAGACTGTGGCCTGCCAGGCTTCTCTCGAGAAGGGGTTCTCCAGGCAAGAATACTGGAGTGTATTGACCAATACTGGTTGCCATACTCTTCTAGAACACTATATTTCCTACTACCCTAGCCGCTACCCCCCTGAGTAACTGGTGCTGCCAAAATCCTTGTTACCGAAGCAGCTGCACCACTTCCACGCCTGGCCTTCACATGGGCAAACCCAAGCCCTCCACAGCAGCCTCAGGAGCTAAACCCCAGCGGGTGAGCCACATGTAGAGATATAAATAAAACCACAATTGAAACCCAGGGGCAGTGTGGCTAAGGAAGAAGACCCAAAACATTTCCACCAGCTGTACAAGCTGCAGATTAAACCTACACAATCGACTAAGCAGACTGTGTCTTTGGAATATATGAAAGGCCATTGAGAGCTCGCACAAAAGAAAATACACTAACTCTGATAGCTGTGGACATTGGAGCAAGAACACCCAGGAGTAGGACCAGATTAGAATCTGAGCTGTCACCACGGCAGGTCCAGAGGTCAGCACAGTGTTGGAGGGCATCCTAGGGAGCTGAGGTGGACTGTGATTTCCATCATGGGAAAGGACTCTGACAGCAGTTACTTAAGAAAAACATTTATTATTATTACCTTTTGACTTGTTCTGTAGATTCTTTGTGACTTTTTTTTTCCTTTTTTTCTCCCTCTGTTGTAGTTGGCAATTATATTGGCAGTATAAAATCCAATTAAGCTATTGAGCTTTTTTTTTTCTTTTCCCTCTGTCACATTTTTTATTGTTCACATAAACCTCTACCTCTACATTGGGCTTTTGCAGTTCTATGGAGTTTTCCTCTTTTTTTAAAAATCTTTTTTGATTTCAATTTTTTAAACCTATTATTATTTTTATACATTTATTCCTTTGTTTGCTTTTAATACTGTCTTTTTCCTCTTGCAGGTAAACTTTAACATATATAAATCTTCTTTATCTACCTGTTTAACTTTGCATAGCTATTCTTTCTTTCTTTCCTTTCTCTCCTTTCCTCTCAACAAATATGTTGAGAGGACTACTGTACCCAGCAAGGATCTCATTCAAAATTGATGGATAAATAAAAAGATTTTCAGACAAGCAAAAGTTAAGAGAATTCAGTACCAACAAACCAGCAATACAACAAATGTTAAATGGACTAATATAGTCAAGAAATTAAACAGAAGAAAAAATATCTACAAAATCAACCCCAAATAATTAGAAAATGTCAATAGGAACATATATATCAATAATTACTTTAAATGTAACTGGATTAAATGCTCCAACCAAAAGACATAGACTGGCTGAATGGATACAAAAAACAAGACCCATATAGATGCTGTCTACAAGAAACCCACTTCTCACCTCAAGACACATATAGATTGAAAGTGAGAGAATGGAAAAATATATTCCATGCAAATGGGAAGCAAAAGAAAGCTGGAGTAGCAATCTTCATATCAGACAAAATATACCTTAAAATAAAGAAGATTACAAGAGATAAGGAAGGACACTACATAATGATCAAGAAATCAATCCAAGAGGAAGGCATAACAATTGTAAATATCTTGAGAAACATGTATGCAGGTCAGGAAGCAACAGTTAGAACTGGATACAGAACAATAGACTGGTTTCAAATAGGAAAAGGAGTATGTCAAGGCTGTATATTGTCACACTGTTTATTTAACTTCTATGCAGAAGACATCTTGAGAAACACTGGGCTGGAGGAAGCACAAGCTAGAATCAAGATTGCCGGGAGAAATATAATAACCTCAGATATGCAGATGGCACCACCCTTATGGCAGAAAGTGAAGAACTAAAAAGCCTCTTGATGAAAGTGAAAAAAGAGAGTGAAAAGTTGGCTTAAAGCTCAACAATCAGAAAACGAAGATCATGGCATCTGGTCCCATCACTCCATGGGAAATAGATGGGGAAACAGTAGAAACAGTGTCAGACTTTATATTTTTGGGCTCCAAAATCACTGAAGATGGTGATTGCAGCCAAGAAATTAAAGACACTCCTTGGAGGGAAAGTTATGACCAACCTAGATAGCATATTCAAAAGCAGAGACATTACTTTGCCAATAAAGGTCCATCTAGTCAAGCTATGGTTTTTTCCAGTAGTCATGTATGGATGTGAGAGTTGGACTGTGGAGAAAGCTGAGCACTGAAGAATTGATGCTTTTGAACTGTGATGTTGGAGAAGACTCCTGAGAGTCCCTTGAACTGCAAGGAGATCCAACCAGTCCATACTAAAGGAGATCGGTCCTAGGTGTTCTTTGAAAAGACTGATGCCGAAGCTGAAACTCCAGTACTTTGCCTACCTCATGCAAAGAGTTGACTAATTGGAAAAGACTCTGATGCCGGGAGGGATTGGGGGCAGGAGGAGAAGGGGACGACAGAGGATGAGATGGCTGGATGCCATCACCGCCTTGATAGACATGAGTTTGAGTGAACTCCAGGAGTTGGTGATAGACAAGGAGGCCTGGCATGCTGCAATTCATGGGGTTGCAGAGTCGGACACAACTGAGTGACTGAACTGACTGTCAGTGACTGAAGTGACTATCTCTGCTTTCGAATATGGAAGCTACCTAGAGGTCCATCAACAGATGAATGGCTAAAGAAGTTGTGGAATATATGTACAGTGGGATATTACTCGGCCATAAAAATGAACACATTTGAGTCAGTTTTAATGATCTGGATGAACCTAGAACCTATTATAGAGAATGAAGTGAGTCAGAAAGAGAAAGTTAAATACTTATTCTAATACATCTATATGGAATCTAGAAAATGGTACTGAAGAAGAATTTATTTACAGGGTAACTATGGAGAAACAGACATAAAGAATAGGCTTATGGACATGGGGAGAGGGGAGGAGAGGATGAGATGTATGGAAAGAGTAACATGGAAACATACAGTACCATATGTAAAATAGATGGCCAATGGGAATTTGCTGTATGGTTCAGGAAACTCAAACAGGGGCTCTGTATCAACCTGGAGAGGTAGTATGGGGAGGGAGATGGAGGAGAGTTTCAAAAGGAAGGGGATATATATATATATATATATATATACACACACCTATGGCTGATTCATATTGAGGTTTGAGAGAAAACAGCAAAATTCTGTAAAGTAATTATCCTTCAATAAAAAATTAATTAATTAAAAAAAGAATGGAGCACCCCCAAGAAAAGATTTTACTATTTTATTTCATATTCCCCAAATATACCTCCATATGTTTTAATGTCTTGCCTCTTTTCCAGAAAAGTCTTTCCCCTTTATGTAGATAACAAACACTCTTTTTTAGATACTTCTTATGTAACATTTTTCTGGAAACTTTTTCTAGTGACTGTTCCCCTAGTAAGAACATTCTCTGAGCTTCAGCAACCTTTGTGCATTGCTCTGTTGTGTTGACTATGATGTGAAAGAATATTTTGTCTGGTATCTTTATCACTATATCTGTAATAAAATACATGGAACTCGTGGTCTTGAGTATTGAAAAATACTTTCAGAATGAAAGATTTTAATAAAACTATATTGACATATCTCTCTACTTTATTAGAGTGAATTCCTTGAGGATTAGTGCCAAATCTTATTCACCATCACCAGTGAAAAATCTTAAATAAAAGATGCTCATTTTCTCTAATTATGTAATATATAATTATTTAGCTTAGCAGTAAAAATATTCCATTTTCCCAATTTAGTTTTGTTCAACTTCTCTATCACTCAATCATTATCAGAAATAATTTCTATTAACAGTTGGCATATCATTCTGAAGTCTTCTCTCCTTTTTCAAATCAATATTTAAATGCAATGTAAATAAGGCATTTGACTTATTTAAAATATTATATATGTATATATGTGTATATATATATATACAGATTCAAATATATATGCATGTGTATAATTTTGTAGAATGCACCTTAAACTTACATTTTTATTATTGTTATTTAATAATGCTGGATATATTTTGCCACTCTTGATGAAAGTAAAAGAGGAGAATGAAAAAGTTGGCTTAAAGCTCAACATTCAGAAAATGAAGATCATGACATCCAGTCCCATCACTTCATGGGAAATAGATGGGGAAACAGTAGAAACAGTGTCAGACTTTATTTTGGGGGGCTCCAAAATCACTGCAGATGGTGACTGCAGCCATGAAATTAAAAGACACTTACTCCTTGGAAAAAAAGTTATGACCAACCTAGATAGCATATTCAAAAGCAGAGACATTACTTTGCCGACTAAGGTCCATCTAGTCAAGGCTATGGTTTTTCCCGTAGTCATATATGGATGTGAGAGTTGGACTGTAAAGAAGGCTGAGCGCCGAAGAGTTGATGCTTTTGAACTGTGGTGATGAAGACTCCTGAGAGTCCCTTGGACTGCAAAGAGATCCAACCAGTCCATTCTGAAGGAGATCAGCCCTGGGATTTCTTTGGAAGGAATGATGCTGAAGCTGAAGCTCCAGTACTTTGGCCACCTCATGTGAAGAGTTGACTCATTGGAAAAGACTCTGATGCTGGGAGGGATTGGGGGCAGGAGGAGAAGGGGACGACAGAGGATGAGATGGCTGGATGGCATCACTGACTCAATGGATGTGGATCTGGGTGAACTCCGGGAGTTGGTGATGGACAGGGAGGCCTGGCGTGCTGAGATTCATGGGGTCGCAAAAAGTCGGACACGACTGAGTGACTGAACTGAACTGAACTGAAAATCACTGCAGATGGTGACTGCAGCCATGAAATTAAAAAGACACTTACTCCTTGGAAGGAAAGGAGAATGGAACGACAGAGGATCAGATGGTCGGATGGCATCACTGAGTCAATGGACATGAGTTTGGTAAACTCTGGGAGTTGGTGATGGACAAGGAAGCCTGGCGTGCTGCGATTCATGGGGTCGCAAAGAGTCGGACACGACTGTTCGACTGAACTGAACTGAACTGATGGAAACCTACCTCATATTTTTAGTTGCTTTCTTGCATTGTATTTGGACATGCCACATTGCACTTCACCTGAGTGATGATGGGGATCAAACGGCTTTTCAATCATTTCTTTAAGATTGTTGGAGTCAAGATTATTTGGAAGTTATTATTTGAAATGTATTTTAAAGTTAGATCATATCACATGGCTACCAAATTGAAAAATCAAATCATTATTCTTTCATATTTTTCTCTACCTTTGTTTATCATAATGTATAGTATTTAATTTCATTTGCAGCTATAATCTCTGACAGTTTTGTCATTTTTTAAATTACCCAATGCTCCTTTAATTCCCTTATTTTAAAAAAATTACTTATAGGTTTAATTTCACCTATGTACATTAGACAAGAACATTCCATGTGTATATTCAGGTTTGGAGGCATCTCCCCTTTATAACAACTTTCTTCAGGGTCGTTGCAATATATATAGGTCATATGTTCATCCTTCAGAACTTACCAAAAGGATTTAATTGTGTTCAGCCTTTGAATAATGCTTATATCAGAGGCCAACCCCATAAGTTGTTTGACAAGCTGGATGACTAAAAAATCTTTTCCTTATTCAAATGTGACTTCATCCAAAGCACATACACCATTAAACTAATGGAAAATAAGTTTCAATTTAACTGGTTAACAGTATATCACTGATATCTAAAACTATAAAAATATGACATTTTATCTTCAGTGCATTAAGATCTGTGTCTTATTCCACTGACTTTCACCGTGACATATAAAGAGATGTTGGTGTGGCTTTAGGTGTTAGAGGAATTGGACTAAGTAAAAATTCAGCTTGTTTTAGTTTCAGTGATTTTTGTGTGTGTGTGTGTGATTCACAGTCATTTTTATATGTAGCTAAATTATTTTCATCTATCCTGGTGTCAAAATCCTTTCAAGAATAACTCTACTTCTTCTTGTGCTACTAATTAGCCATCAATCATTAAAATCTAGATGTAATGATCATGGTACATCTGAGTATGTTCCATGGCACCCAGCAACCAAATTACAGAGTGAGAAAAAAGGCAGCTTGAAAAGTGTGGAGCTAGAAGCTACACTATGGAAGACTCAAAAGCTGAGGGAAGGAGCTACAAACTTGAATAGTGGTTTTCCTGAAATTGCCAACAATGCTAAAAATATACATGATATTATTAATAGCATGTTGAAAACTCAAAATAAATCATCTAAAGTATAAATATTAAGTAGTGACCTATACTAAAGGAAATAATTACCATTATGTCTCTTTGAGAAAACTAAGCAAAAAACAGAAAACAAAGCAAAAACTCTTTGATACAGTTCCTTATCAAAGGCAATGAAAATGCTATCTGTAAGGGTAAAACAGTTTATAATGATGAAGTTAATTAATGGAAATATACTCTGTATTTTTGTTACTAGACAACAAAATTGAATTTGTAATTTGTTGTGTTTTTTTCTTACACTTTCTTATACTCTCATAGTTAATTTTGTATTTAAAATCTTGTATTATTTTTCTTGGAAGGAGACATCAAATTAAATAAGATTTAAGTCAGCCCCCATCTATGTCTTTATATCTTTCATGCTGTTTTCCATTTTAAGGTTTGACTCTCCAATAAAGACACGCTTGTTCTTTCATTTCAATGAAATTTTAAATCTTTCTAACACTCTGATTTTAGTTTAATGTAGTGGGTCTTCTGCTTTGGGAATTACTTTTACTGTCTTTGCTCTTCACATATTTTTATTGTTTCTCTTAAGTGCATTTGATATATGTTTGTTATATGAATTTATTGTGTTATCTCTATTTTTTCCTCTTTGTCAGATACTGAATTTTTCACCATTTTTAATAGAATCCCAGGCAGTATTGCCAAATCAACGACTCCAGGAAGCACAAAAAAAATTGATAAACTTTACCAGATCTCTTGCTTTAGCTCAAATTTTTTGTTTTTCTACCCAAGACTGTAAACAACCTCACTTCTAATTAAAATATGTCAATGGGAATCTCAGAATTTTATTGTCTTACTTTCTTATTTAAGAACACCTTTGTCATATTCAGGAAGATGTTAGAAACTTGTTATGCCAGAATTTGTTTCTCATATGGCCACCCATATTCCAGTTATAAAAAGTACATTATTTAAGGTTTTTGTGTATGTGTGTTTTAGATTATTAAGAAATAGAAAGTTATTGATTACATTAGATTTCATTGGTAGCAGTTAATATTTTGATGATGTTTTTCAGTTGCCCTGTCATGTCCAACTTTTTGCAATCCCATGCCAGGCCTCTCTGTCCCTCACCATCTCACAAAATTTGCCCATTCATCTCCATTATCTTGATAAAAAGCAATTGTTTTCACTGTTAGTGGGAAAATATAACCTCCTTATCTAATGGTCAGTTATATTTTAACAGTTAATGACTTTAATCCCCAGACATTGAGGCTAACTGTTTGATTAATATCTAACATTTCACAGTAAAGTAAATGTATGAATTTACTGATCATAAGCATTTGCTATGGTACATGGAGGATGCATAGATAAGTGCTGTGATTTCATAGTAGACCAAAAAGCAAACAGAAAATATTTGGTAAAAATATACTCCATGAAAAAAATTTTGGTTGTTTTTTGTTTGTTACCTTTTTCATGTGTTTATGTTATCATATAACTATATAGAATATATTTCATGTGTATGGATTTGTGTAAAGGAAAACCCAGAAAATACAAATTTTAAGTTTACTTAATTAGACAATTTGTGAGTTTTCTGTGTTGTTGTTCATTAGCTAAGTTGTATCTGACCCTTTGCAACCCCATGGACTGCAGCACACTAGGGTTCCCTGTCCTTCATTATTTCCCAGAGTTTGCTCAAATTCATGCACATTGTGTCCATGATGCTATCCAATCATCTCATCATCTGTCCCCACATCTTCTCCTGCCCACAATCTTTCCCAGCATCAGTGTCTTTTCCAACAATTGGCTCTTGGCATCAGGTGGCCAAAGGATTGGAGTTCCAGCATCAGTCCTTCCAATGAATATTCAGAGTTGTTTTCCTTTAGGATTGACTGGTTTGCTCTTCTTTCTGTCCAAGGGACACTCAAGAGTCTTCTTCAGCACCACAATTCAAAAGCATCAATTCTTCAGTGCTCACCCTTCTTTATGGTCCAACTCTCACATCCATGCATGACTACTGGGAAAACCATAGCTCTGATTATGTGAACTGTTGTCAGCAAAGTGATGTCTCTGCATTTTAGTATGCTGTCTAGGTTGTCATAGCTTTTATTCCAAAGAGCAAGTATCTTTAATTTTATGTCCAGAGTGATTTTGGAACCCCGAAATAAAATCTTTCACTGTTTCCACTTTTCCATCTATTTACTGTGAAGTGATCAGACCAGATGCCATGATCTTAGTTTTTTGAATGTTGAATTTCGAGCCAGCTTTTTCTCTCTCCTCTTTCACCGTCATCAAGAGGTTCTTTCATTCCTCTTCTCTTTCTGTCATTAAGAGTGGTATCATCTATGCATATTGTTATTAACAATTATGAGGTTGTTATTTCACCCAGTTCTTGATTCCGCCTGGGGATTCTTCCAGCCTGGCATTTCTCATGATGTACTCTGCATAGAAGTTAAATAAACAATGTGACATACTCCTTTCCCAATTTTGAGCCAGTCTGTTGTTTCATGTCTGGTTATAACTCTTGCTTCTTGACCATTGTGTAAGTTTCTCAGAAGACAGGTAAGGTGGTCTGGTTTTCCCATCTTTAAGAAGTTTCCCAGTTTGTTGTGATCCATACAGTCAAAGGCTTTAGTGTAGTCCATGAAACAGTAGTAAATTTTTTTTTTAATTCCCTTGCTTTTTCTATGATCCAATGGATGTTGACAAGTTGATCTCTGGTCCTATTCCTTTTCTAAATTCAGCTTGTACATCTGGAAGTTCTTGGTTGATGCACTGCTGAAGCCTAACTTGAAGAGTTTTGAGCCTTTACAATGTTTTTAATATTTTTTATCTTTCAAATATAAAAGCACATTAAACACATATGAAGGATTCTGCCCCTAGTTTTCCAATAGTTATATATGTTCTTTTTTCTTCTTATCTTAGTACATAGGTTAAAAGAGTGATATTTCAAGTATTTTTTAGTAAGCCCATGGGTAAGAAGGTGATGGAGTTTTAGATTCATGTGCTTATTAAATCCAAAGCAGTCTTATGTCTATGTGATTCACCTGTTACTTTTCTGCAAACAGTTTAATGTGACACAAGTATTAAGCTATTGAATTGTGTATTTATCATAAGGTAAATTAAAAAATGATCTAAACAGTAGGTTTATAGCAAGTATTCTCCTTTCCATCTATGTAGTTAGCAAACATGTCAGATATCTCTGTATGTTTTTTAAAAATCTTATTCTTGATTTGTTTTCTTTACAATAATTTTCATATACAATTATTTTTACTCTGGTTCATGAACTCTTTTAAATGACCTGAGTTCAGTTTAATGACAAGGAGGGCACTAAACGCTTATATTACATGTTTATTGGTATGAAATTTTAATCAAACACATATAAAATAAACAATTAAGAGTATGCAACTGTCTTCCATTATGAGCACATATCCTTCATGTTTCCCAAATTAAAATCCCTCCTGCTATTTAGTTAGAATATATTTCAAATATTCTCTGCTTGAAAACATAATTTTCCATATTTATTATTGACAGGAAACTTATGTTACTTATAGTTTAGCTCTTTGTCTGTTATTAAATAAGAGCATTACATTCTCACTCAGTAGCAACTTCCATATTATCAAAGGTGCCCTTTAAAATATGTGGAAACAACTGAGTACCTAGTGTTATACAGAGGTTGAGTTGGTCAAACAACCATTATGTGATGTGTTTAGTGAATTAATTTTATTATTTCAACTCTGTAATGTGTTAACTTTCAATGGCAGATAAAATTCGCTATTGGTACCTTTTTTGACCTAGGGTTTTTGTATGCTCATTTTGAAGGAACGTTTTCAACATTCTGATTTTCTTACTTATCTTCTGTAATTTTAGGGAAATAAATTGCCTCAGTAGGTTTTATGAGATCGTTTCAGTGTCTCCATTATTTGAAAGACTTAATGGTTCACAGAAAATCAGAGGTACATTTTGTGTTTCTGAATTTAAAATATTCACTCCATTGGAAATGAGGCCAGAGAGAAACTGAGATCTTATTATATTGGTGACAACAGTAACTGTGATAGTATAATTTAGATTCGTCAATGTATTCGGTTATATAAGACATTTATTGAGAGCATACCATTTTGTCAGGCATTTGAAGTAAAGTAGTGAACAAGTAGATGAAAACACATATCCAGCTATAATGCAATTATGGAGACTGTATTTTATAAAATGAATACAAAATCTGTGTGTGTGTGTGTGTGTGTGTGTGTGTGAACACACTGTGTACATGTATTGGGTGAAGGAACAATAAGTGCTGTAGGAATAAAAATGAAGTATGGAAATGAAGAGTCTTTATTTGCAGAAGGAAGTTGATGTTTAAATAGGTTATTTAGGGAGTTCTCACTGAAAAAGCTATAGTGGAATACAAACGAATAGCATGAATGAGGTAGCAGTGAAGATATAGGGTAGAAATTCTAGCCGAAGTGAAGAGTCAGTTCACAAACAATGACATTGCAATACATTGGGGAAATGCCTTTCAAGTTACTACTAATCCAATGGAGAAAGTTAGGAAAAAATAGTAGGTTAGTTCCATGAAGTAATGGGGGATCTGATTGTGCGTGTCTTGAAAAAAATAAAAGCAGTGGCATAATATGAATTATGGTTTGCTGATGTGGTAAAAAAATTGACTGATACAGATTAGAACCAAATTAAGGAGATGAGTTAGGAGATTATCTTAATAATCCAGGTAAGAAACATTATGCTTAGATCATCAGCTTTGTTTTAATAATGTTATTGAGAAGTCCTTGGATTCTATATATTTTAAAGTTAGTCAAAATAATTTCTGTGAGATTCAATATGAGATTTCTCAGAGAGGGATCAGAGATGACTCCAGAATATTTTGATAAGAGTAACTAAGATCTGGAGTGGGGTGCCATTGCCTTCTCCAACTAGAAAGGGCAATATTATAATAAAAGAAAGCAGATTAAGGGTTTCATGGAGTAAAGAGATAGATCAAGGTAATTGCCTGCAAAAAGTTGTGAGACAATATTTGGGGCAGTGAGAACATTCTGTATTTTGATTGTGGTTGTGCCTATATGAACTGTATATATTTTAGAATACTCATCGGTGGATTTTTAATGTTTATAAACTATTTCTCATATGTTTCTCATATAAACTATTTCTCATTTTTGCCCTTGGTCAAAAATGTAGTACACTCTATACTTAAGATGGATGAAATGTATCATACGAAATTAATCATCACTGCACACCACTTCAGTACTCTTGCCTGGAAAATCCCATGGACAGAGGAGCCTGGTGGGCTGCAGTCCATGGGGTCGCTAAGAGTCGGACATTACTGAGCGAGTTCACTTTCACTTTTCACTTTCATGCATTGGAA
This sequence comes from Aepyceros melampus, assembly GCA_006408695.1. Lineage (NCBI taxonomy): Eukaryota > Metazoa > Chordata > Mammalia > Artiodactyla > Bovidae > Aepyceros > Aepyceros melampus. Next base: position 307,036 of record SJXQ01006946.1, on the reverse strand, counting down.
AAGGAAATGGCAACCCACTCCAGTGTTCTTGCCTGGAGAATCTCAGGGACGGGGGAGCCTGGTGGGCTACCGTCTATGGGGTCGCACAGAGTCGGACACGACTGAGGTGACTTAGCAGTAGCATTACTGTTTAAAATAAAGACAGTAAAATACATAATGAACAGGTTTATATCATAATTAGCAGTTTGCATAAAATAGATAAAATCTATAGAAAACACAACCAAAAATAACTCATGAGGAAATAGAGAAATTTAAATAATCTTATACCTCCTGAGAAAGCTGAATCCTAAATAAAGCTTTCCAACAGAAAAACTACAATCTTAAATACTTCATAGATGAGTTTGCACAAATTATTAAGATAGAAGTATTGGTAATGTCACACAAATTCAGAAAGAACAAAGAGGAATACTTGCCAACTCATTTTTTGAGAAAATCATAGTCTTGTTACCAAGACTTGACAAAATCTACAGAAAAATTACAGGATAATTACTAAAGAATCAAATAATTGATCAAATTGATCAAATGATTGATCATTCAGAATCTGTCTCATTCAACAAACCATTAAATTTCCTCCATTATAAAGTGAATCAGATACTCTGAATGTTGGTGATCAGCAGAGGAAAAGAGTTGAAGGTCAGCAGGTGGCACCAGTGGTAAAGAGTTCGCTTGCCAATGCAGGAGACACAAGAGACATGGCTTCCATCTTTGGGTCAAGAAGATACCCTGGAGGAGGAAATGGCAACTAACTCCAGTATTCTTGCCAGGAGAATTCCATGGCAAGAATTCCATAGAGGCTACAGTCCATGGGGTCACACAGAGTTGGACAGACCAAGTGTATGAGCACACACAGCATAGAGGAAATTAAGCCTCAGGATTCCAGGTTCATATAATTGAACAAATATTCGGTGAGTTCTTATTTTAAGGATGTGTGCTAGGATATATGGGATTCCCTGGTGGCTCAGACAGTAAAGAATCTGCCTGTAATGTGGGAGACCTCAGTTTGATCCCTGGGTTGGGAAGATCCCTTGGAGGAGGGAATGGCAACCCATACCAGTGTTCTTGCCTGGAGAATCCCCATGGACAGATGAACCTGGCGGACTACAGTCCATGGAGTCACAAAGAGTCAAACATGATAAATAAAGGAGAAATAAGAGTTTTTGTCTTCATGGCATTTACACTCTAGTGTGGATAATATTTACAAGTATAATTACTGTAAATTGTGATTTTTGTAGTTACCATAGTTGAAGCAAAATCGTGGTTCCAGAGGATTGCTGAGGAGGGAGGAGGCAATTACGTCCAGATTTTCTCTCAAGGGGAAATCTCATGAAGTAAAGAGAGTTTATGAAAACTGAGAGAGGAAGGGAAGGAGTGTGGAAAGTGCTGCTTTTCCCTTGATAACAGTGCTGACCTCACTATTTCTATTTCACTATAAGCATCCCTTCCCTGATGCATTTAACTTTCTTAAGTAAATGTGATTAATAAGAAAAAAAGTCTGAAATCAGGTGGAAAAAATTACTAATGGTAGAGTTTAGATGTAACCAAATCTTCATTGCCATTGGAAAAATGTACTGTCCATGAATGCCATATTAATCCTTATCATGTAAAATAAACTCTGGACTATTCATTTTACCTGGGAACATTTTGTTTTTCAAATTCAATGGGAAAAAACAGGCAGACAAAGGCTGAAAGCCGATTCAGAGAAAAAGTCTTTTCTTCTTAAGTTACAAAAACTTGTTGACCTAAAATTCCCCAGTTTTTTTTTTTTTTACAGAATTAGTGTAACATGGAATATTTGCATATTTGCATAATTTGTTAGTATGATACTGAACATATTCAGAACTGACGAAACTGTGTCCAATGCAAACAATGATAAAGTGTGTCACCTCTCAGCATCTCAGCTGAGTGTATGTGTCAGTTTTAAAAATCACCACATTTAGAGCATGATTGCTTGGCTGGATTAAACAATCCCAAGATATAAAATTATGTTTAATATAGCAACATCATCTGCATTATTCTGATATGTCAGGGACTTGACAAGCTAATTTACAGATCGGAAGATTGGAGAGGTTACTGTAGGCAATCTTTTATAACCACGTCTCATTAGAGATTAGGGAATTGAGTAGCAGGGAAACTAAATTACTTTCTCACAGATGTAGATATAGTCATCTAGCCAGCCTTATATCTTCTGATATCAGTGTCTTTTCACCATACCTCAGGTTTAGATGTATTATGTTTCATCATAAACCTAACTAGTTACAGGGCATCTCTGGCAGGTAAACTCTGACTCAAAGGGCTTGGAGACGTTCTGTATTTTCTAGTGCTCTCAAGGATCCTCCCTGGTGGCTCAGAGGTAAAGCGTCTCTCTACAATACAGGAGACCTGGGTTTGATCCCTGGGTTGGAAAGATTCCCTGGAGAAAGAAATGGCCACCCACTCCAGTGCTCTTGCCTGGAAAATCCCATGGATGGAGGAGCCTGGTGGTCTACAGTCCATGGGGTCCCAAAGAGTTGGACACGACTCAGTAACTTCACTCCCACTTTCAGGATCTTCAGACCCGTGTCGTCCTCTAGATTGGAAGAAAATTATTCCAGAATATTTCAATGCCTCTTAAAAAAAAGAAAGCAATCTCAGAGTTCACCAAAACAATTTGGATTGAAATATTTTATGGCTCTTTACTTAAAAAGTGGGTAATCATAGTTTGTACTTTCTCAAGCATATGTGCATAATTTTGTGCATGACTCTTTGGTATAGAAAATGCTAACATGTAATGGCCTTGCTTTTGTGAGGCAAAATGACATTTTGGACCTTCAAAGAGCAACCAAGTCTTGGCCTGCCAAGGCATGGAAATATGATTGTGCTATGTCATCTTAGCTCTGGCCTTTATTTTGAACGCTGTGGAAACAGATGAAATTATATATGTTAGTTGAGCTGTTTCTGTTATAGAAAACAGAAACTTCTTTCCTTCAAGGATAAGGGCTAATTGCAAGTATGTGAAAATGCTATGGCCTGACCAAGAAGTGAAATATAACTTATTTATATTAAGAATTAAATAATAGATCTGATGGGCTAACATTATCTTTAGTTACTCTCATCTCTTATCATCTCCTCTGAAACAGGTATTAATTTTTACTCTCTTGACTCCTCTGATGTACGTTTCAGCTTCCCTCATTCTGCTTCTCTTCCTGTTTGTATGAGTCTCTCTAACTTTGCTGCACTCTCTAGGTGAATGTTGCACTTCAAACCCTTGGGACACTGAGGCTGGTTAGGGTGTCACCATGTGTTTGGGAAGATTCATTTTCCTAGACACCTTAGTAAAGACAGAGATTATTTCCCTAGTCTGTTTTGGTTGTCTTTAGATCAGTGCTGGTTTCTGGTTTCCAATCCCATATGGCAGAGATAACAGGACTAAATTATAGTCAAATAAAAATAACCATGGTGATAGTAATGATGATAGCTACATGTTATTAAATGCTTACTATATGACAGCTACTTTTCCATTTTTATATATCTGTGCATACTGTCTTAAGGACTTATTTGTGAATTTGGAACTATTATATTACCCAGTTTTTTAATTAAGCAGTATAGTTTAAACAATTTATATAAGATGACATTAATAGTAAGGAATTACTTTTGATTTATTCTTTTACTTTTAAACAGGAAGTTGGAACACACTGTGTATTTAGTGTTTTCCTAAATTCTCAAGTACATAGGGCCAATTAAATCACTGAAAATTAAGTGATATTTTAATGTAGTTTATTAGTAGTAGTATGGTGCTGCTGTGCTGTGCTTAGTCAATCAGAAGTGCCCGACTGTCTGCTAACTAATAATAGGATATCAAGAAAATGCATATGCACCTAGGATTTGTGAAGTAGAACTATGAAATAATGCAATGTATCTTTCTGATTCTCAATGAAGCATTTCAAGTATTTTTTTCCTTTCCAATGTTTTATCATAAAGAACAATCTTATCTAATTAGTATTCATTTACTGTGTAAAAGCCAATAACCATCTATGGAACTGGGATTAAAGAAATCCCTAGATTCATTTCCAGAGTACATGATCAAAGAATACAAAGATGGGAATTTGAGAATTCCCCTTCTTGAAAAATGAAACTTTATCATATGTAACTCATCCACCAGAAGCTCACACCCCTAAGCCCTTGACAGATTAAATGTTTATTGTCTAAAATTGATTGGGCCTGCTTTGAAAATTTAATCTAAATCATCTTCTAATTTAATTTTAGAAATACGGGGTTTTGTTATATTTTTCTTAATTTCAGGATATGACATATTTAGTTCCCAATAGTATTTTTTTAGAGATATCAATAAGTACCATATGATTGAATGGAATATATTAAGCCTGGTCCTTTAAGTTAGAATAAATGGAGTCTTTCCCATTTTTATTATGTTAACCCTTTTCTAGTAATAAAAAAAATGGATCTTGTTGCAAAATAATCCTCCTAAGTCTGTCATATTGGGAATCAGTTAACTCCAGTTGATAATCTTGATCTCAGACTTGCCATAGCAAATGGCATATTTTTACAAGTATTTTTCCCTCCTGTGAAAATCTACACATAAACCAATGATTACTAAAGTTAATGGCTTTATTTTCAAATGAAATGATAAAAAATATATGTAGCCATTGTTTACACGGAGCTTTGAGTCAATCATATATTCACTTTCGTGTTTGCTTTGAAATGAATTTCACATTTACTCCTATGCCCAAGGGTTTGTCATAAGTCCATTTTTATTCATGTAAATGTAGGTTATCTCTCTGCTTTCTTGGCAACAATACCAATCAATACTGCCAACTCTTGATTGTTTGTGTTAATGAAGTGTAATATTAAAGCAGATAATCAAAACAGTGTCAAAATATCATGCAGAATGCTTTGGAAGCCTATTCTCACAGTATTTCTCTCATGGATCCTACTTCACACAGATGATTATATAAATTAAGCTACATTCCCTTGACATAGAGCAATGGCATGGAATATTAGGAATGCTCTGTATAATTAAGACATTCAGTATAAAATTGCAGTGTTTGCATATATATTTGTTAAAAAAGTAAAACATTAAGATGTGCCATTTCTATATGATACACTTGCATAAAATGTAAAATTTTTGCAATATGTACTGCAAAAGAAAGAGGAAGCCATGTAGACTGCTGAACTGCTTGACCTTTTCAGTACATCTCTGTTATCCCTGGGATGGTCTAGGGCTCCAGAACACCTGTATCTAAGCATTTACTCACTGTGAACTGTCTTGCCCTAGAAACCCAGATTGCATTAAATACCAGCATAATACACACAATTCTCTGCTACAAGAGTACTATTTTTATTTTATTAAAACTGACACTCTCAATAGGCCTACAATTGGGGATGAATACAGAAGTGATACTCCACAGGAGTGTCCCTGATTGTATTTCTCCCATGTTTAGGAGAGAGACTGTTCTCTTCCCCCATTGGCCACCTAGCGAAAAATAATTGGAATTTACTGCTCAGATATGGATTGCCTCCTTGTGTCCTGTAAAACAAATGTTTGAGATTAACGTGCCTGAGACTGTGGCAAAATTATCAACTGAATTCAACATTGAGGGTAGCTGGTGAGCTGGTTATCCTTCTCCAGTTAGACCTGTCTCTAAATGTATTATATACCTGTTGAACTACTATGTAAATTGAAGTTTGAAGTACTATGTAAATTAATCATGCTGTTATGCATTTTATTTTGTACTGAGAAGCGACATAAAATATCAAGGCATTTAAAATTAATTTCCCTTAAAATTATACTATATAACATGGAATTAGTCTTTCTTTGCATATAATTGACCTTCTGCAAGTAATTCAGAGTCATGGGCATTTGAGAATTTAGATAACTCAAAATTATACTACAAGCTATTTATCACAGGGTAATTCAGTATCTTCATAATGAACAGCTTAAGAATACCTATACTTAAGAATACGTTTTGGCTATTTAATCTTTAGATAATGACTTTCATGGGAAAAAGTACATAGAGTGATTTATCTATAAGAATGTTCAACATAATAAAGTTTAAATAACAAAATTTTAGGAAAAAAATACTGTTCACCTAAAAAATCTGGATTGAATAAATTGTGGTTCAAGGAAATATTTTTAACAGTGTCGTTGCTCAGTCACTAAGTTGTGTATGACCCTTTATGACCTGATTAACTGCAGCATGCCAGGCTTCTCTGTCCTCCACTATCTCCCTGAGTTTGCTCATATCGAGTCAGTGATGCCATCCAACCATGTCATCCTCTGTCACTCCCTTCTCCTCTTGCCCTCAATCTTTCCCAGCATCAGGGTCTTTTCCAATAAGCCAGCTCTTTGCATCAGGTAGCCAAAGTATTGGAGCTTCAGCTTCGGCATCAATTCTTCTAATGAATCTTCAGCGTTGATTTCCTTTAGTATTGACAGATTTTATTTCCTTGCTGTCCAAGGGACTCTGAAAAGTATTCTCCAGTACCACAGTTCAATGGTGTCAATTCTTTGGTGATCAACCTTTATGTCCAGATTTCACATCCATACATGACTATTGGAAAAGCTATAGCTTTTACTATACAGACCTTTGTCAGAAAAGTGATGTCTGCTTTTTAATACACTGCCTAGGTTTGTCAAAACTGTTCTTCCAAGGAGAAGAGTTTTTTAATTTTGTGGCTGCAGTCACTGTCTGCATTGTTTTGGATCCCAAGGAAATGAAATCTGACACTGTTTCCACATTTTCCCCATCTGTTTGCCATTAAGTGATAGCACCAGATGCCATGATCTTCATTTTTTGAATGCTGAGTTTTAAGTCAGCTTTTTTCATTCTCCTTTTTCAACTTCATCAAGAGGCTCTTTAGTTCCTCTTTACTTCCTGACATTAGAGTGGTATCAACTGCATATCTGAAGTTGTTAATATTTTTGCCAGCAATCTTGATTCCAGCTTGTGATTCATTCAGCCCAGAATTTCGCATGATGTACTCTGCACATAAGTAAAGAAGATAACAATATACAACATTGATGTACTCTTCTCCCAATTTTGAACCAGTCCATTCTTCTGTGTCCAGTTCTTTCTTGACCTGCATAAAAGTTTCTCAGGAGGCATATAATGTGGTCTAGTATTACCATCTCATTAAGAATATTCCACAGTTTGTTGTGATCTATACAATTTTTAACAATAAAATAATGAAATTAAATTGTTATAAATTTTATATATGAAATGTAATTTGATATTTAATAATGAGTTTCCAAAAGTAATTTTGAAAACAGCATATATGTTGTGGACTGGTTCTTTTTTTTAAATAAATATTTATTTATTTTAATTGGACATTAACTACTTTACAATATTGTATTGGTTTTCCCATACATCAACATGAATCCACCACAGGTATACACGTGTTCCCCATCCTGAACCCCCCTCCCTCCTCCCTGCCCATATCACCCCTCTGGGTCGTCCCAGTGCACCAGCCCCAAGCATCCAGTATCATGCATCGAACCTAGACTGGCGATGCAATGGGCTGCTTTTCTGGGTGCCTGATGTCCTCTGCCGGCATTCAGAAGTTGTTTTGTGGAATTTACTCAGTGTTTAAATGTTCTTTTGATGAATTTGTGGGGGAGAAAGTGGTATCCCCATCCTATTCCTCCACCATCTTGACTCACTGGACAGATTCTATATAGGTATGAATATGTACATAAAAAGGTCAGGAATGATAAATAATGTTCATTTCTGGATGCTAAGTTTCCTTTTAGTTATTTATTGTTTGCATAATGTGTATTTATGATTTGTTCAAAACGGAACCACACTACATCTGCATTTAACTAAAACACATTTGCTATACTTAACTTATTCCCCCAAGATGGTCTAATTTCCATTTTTGGACTGAGCCTGTCACAGTACAAATCTTAACCAAAGTTGACTTGCTAAATCTACCACCCTTGACATTCGTTTACCATTGAGTACTAGTTATATGAAGTAACATGTATTCTGAGACCTGGGGAGTGAGATATAGCTGTTCAAGTAAAGGACAATATGGGTACAGTGAACTAGGGGGATGTTATGTGTAAGACCAGTCAGCTGATAAGGAGCTGGGCTCTTTCAGTAGCTGGAAGAAAATTTTAGAACAGCAGTATATAAAATAAGTCAAGTTGGAGTCCTTACAAAGTGGCAGATTCTACAGGACTACAGCATGCACGTTAAGCACTTCAGTCATGTTCAAGTGTTTGCAACCCCATGGACTATAGCCCACCAGGCTCCTCTGTCAATGGGATTCTCCAGGCAAGAATACTGGAGTGGGTCACCATGCCCTCCTAAATGGGATCTTCCCGACCTAGGAACCAAACCTGCATCTCTTATGTCTCCTGCATTGGCAGGTGGGTTCTTTACCACTAGCGCCACCTGGGAAGCCCCACATGGCTATAGAGACAAAGTTAATGAATCGGGCTTTTACTCCAAACAGAATCCAAAACTTCAAAATAGTTTTTAAAAATGGAGACCAAAAGCAAGATGGATTAATTGAATATGTTTGTGTTCCCTTCTCTGTAGAAAATAAATTGGAAAATCAAGACCTTATATGCAGCAGGAGACATTTTCTGTGGTATAAACAGGAGCCAATGCTGAAGCAAAAAGAAAAAAAAAATTGGTAGTATGAGTGATTTGGATACATGGCTAGATTTGAGATATATGTAGAAAGAAGAATGCATTAGAGATATTATAGTATTTTAATATATAAAGTTTCAACTTATCAAAATCGCATTCTCAATCAAAAGATTATTTCAAATAAGTGCCAAAAATCTGTGTTATCCAGGATACTGGAGTTACAGTTTTGAGTTTGGATTCAAAACAGAGTTTGTTTTATTATTCATTTATTCAAATTTACTAAGTACGCTTTGGGATATAGATTCAGTAATATGGTAAATTCAAAGCTTTATAATATTTTAAATCTATAATAAGTTGCATGTTTTAATTCTTTATTTCTATCTATTGTTATGTGAGATTTCTAATTTAATCTAGATGATTTCTGCTATGTAATAGAGGCATTGGTATTCATTTAAGTTTTCTTCTTTGAAAGTTAGATTGATAGATGTTTTCAATGTGATTGTCACTTAAGTATTGTCTTCCACCTCTGTGTGAATAAATTTAACTGAAGTTCAGTATATAGAATGTGGGGTAGTAGTATTTTCTGAGTTTTGCTTTGATATAACAGAATAAATATAACATGTACATATTATGTTAGGCTTCATTTGGTTATATTGCATGGCATAGCCAGATGCACTTTTCCTAGACCGTGAATATGATTAGAAGGTTGCCAGGTGATGTGACTGGCTCACTCTGTGATGGTTGCCATTGTCCTGACTCTTGATGTCCTTACTCTTGTATCAGTTCCTTCCTTTAAGGTTGTGGGAGTCCTGTGGTTTACCTCTAACCAGTAGATGACAGTATATACGTGATTATATCTACATGATTATGGGAGTAAATTACATAAGATTGTAGCACTCATTTTTCTGGACTCTCATACTCTCCTTTGGTTAATTTCAGAAAGCAAGTGATCCTGTTGGGAACTCCAGAGTGGAAAGGAGCTGTGTGGGATGTTTGTACTACCTGCATGAATCCTAGGCCAAAAACCAGTCAAAAAGTGGGGTCGAGAGAGGCTTCCCTGGTGGTTCAGATGATAAAAAAATCTACCTACAATGGGGAGACTTGGGTTCAATCCCTGGGTCAGGGAATCTCCTGGACCCTGGAGAGGGAATGGCAACCCACTTCATCCTTGTCATGGACAGAGGAGCCTCTTGGGCTAAAGTCCATGGGGTCACAAAGAGTTGGATATGACTGAGTGACTAATATTTTCACTTCACTTTCCTTAAGTACCCACAAGGAAATGAGGAAATGTATTTTGCCAGCATCCTGTGTGAACTTGGAAGCAGATCTTCTCTCAGTTGAGTTTCAGATGAAACTATACCCTGACCAACACCTTGAGTATAGGTTTTCACTCACTTATGACTCAGCTAGGCTGGGCTCAGACTCTTGACCCACAGAAACTATGAGAAATAAAGAAGAGTTGCCTTAAGCAGTTAAACTGAGGACAATGTTTTGCACTGTAATGGAAACCAATAGAGATGGCTTGTGAGTTTCCTCAAAAACAGTGAATATGATGTCCTCCAGCCCAGTGACTATACCTGACAACAAGATAACATTAGCTGCCAGGTAGGAGAACATGTCAAACTTGCCAGCTTAGCATCACCAAAGAAAATAAGCAGCGATCGCATGAACGCCCATCACATTTTATGTTGCAGTGGTGAGCACTCCAAATTGCAGGTTTGTGATTAAGATGCTCTTTGCAGAGACAGCTCTTTTTATTCAGCATTGTCCTAAATGAGTGACAGCAGAGATTTCTTTATTTAAAGATGGCTGACAAATCACTTAGATGTACTTTGGACAAACAAGTTCTACATGAAATGTTGCCAGTTATTTTTTATTATAATTACTTACAGGGAAAGAAGAAAAATATATAAGTGTAGGCAGATGAGAATACTCTTTTTTTGGTAACATTTCAGCTTGCACTGAGAAGAAAAGTATATCTGGCATATAAAATCAATAGGAAACCCTGTGCCATGTGTTAATTGTAGCTAGTTCATATGTCTGTGTGTTCAAAAATATCTTCTCTCTTTTCTTTCTTTGTATGTTTTCTCATTTGACTTGGATAATCAGAATGCAACCCATGCTTCTTGGGTTTGGCATCTAGTCCTCTTGCAATCACACTGAAACAGAGCCCTTTAACTGATTACTGACACCTAAAATGGATAATAAGCATTAGATTGATGTCATTACACAGTCAAGGCAGGGAGCAAGTCTGTGCTAATCCCTACAGTACAGAAGGCAGCATAAGATTTTAGGACACATAGGGCAGGCACAGTGAAAGTGACATTTATCAAATGCTGGAGAATAGGTGGGCTGTGTGAAGAGCTTAAGGATATATGATGTATGGTACTTTATTTGCACATGCCTTTGTTCTCTTAAACATGCTCTTTTCTGCTTCCGGGAATCCTTTCTGCTCAGTAACTCATCTGATAAACAGCTACAAAAATTAAAGAAGTTTTTTGGGATAGTCACCTGGAGAAGGGAATGAGAGCCTACTCCAGTATTCTTGCCTGGAGAATCCCATGGACAAGGGAGCCTGGTGGGCTATAGTCCATGGGATCAAAAACAGTCCGACATGACTGAATGACTAACACTTTCACTTTCCTGTTTTAATCAGGTATAGTTCATATGTGATGTCTTGGGTATCCACAGAACTTTAAACCTAAACTCATTCCAGTATTTGTAAGAAAATTGCTGCTTTGTCTCCCTTTAGTGTAGGGAATAGGAAGCTTCATGATTTTTTTATTCCTGCTTTTAACATGGTACCTGACACTCAGTAGACAGATGATAGATACTTATTTAAAATTTATTATTATTGCTGATTGGAAATCTGCAGTGCAGGAAGCTTGAGTTCCTAGTAACTCAGACTTGGCCACATCATATTAGGTATTCTTGAAATAAATAAATATTTAATACTTATGTATACACACACACATAAACACACACACACATTCATGCACCCTTCAGTATACATTCAAATTGGTACTTAAAAAAATCATTTTTCAAAGCCACATGGTTACATGCAATTTTTTTAAACTGACTTTCTTTGAAAATTAAAAGGAACATTGAATTTTTAAAAAACACTGGGAGGGTCGTTAAGACGTAAGTAAAGTCTCTATCACTAGTTCTGGTAACAGAAAAAGATTTCCTCAGGGAAATCAACATAGTAAACCAATCTTTTTTAAAAAGTTGCTAACAAACAGGAAAAACATTAAACTATAGCTTACGTATGCTTCTGAAAAATAAGTAAAATTAGATTTCTTCAGCCCTATCCCTGGTGTAGAAGTGCATACACATTTACTAATTGTATACTAAGATTATTTTATTTGATTTTAAGATAAAATAATGTTTGCATTTTCTCATTATCAGTAAAATCTATACTTAGTTCAAATTTTTGAAAATATATAGAACAATTTTAAAAGCAAAAGAAAAATTCAGTAACCCATGGATACACCATCTGGATATGTGTTGTTACATTCTCTTGTATTATTTTCATATATCATCTGATCACATGCCTTTAAATAGTACAGATACTATTAACAAACATTGGTTCTGTGTAATATACCATGAACATTTCCCTATTAAAATATTACATTTAATTATGATATATTTTTAGATATTACTTGTGTGCTATTAGATTTAAATCATATTGTTGTTTTCTAGGGGATTGCCTTTTTTTAATCTCAAAATGTTACAACAATTAAAAAAAAATACATGCCTAAAGATGAAGAAATGATATAAAATGACAAATGTGTGGGAAAATATGCTGATACATTTTGTTAATTATGACTATTTATATAACTAAAAATGATAATCAATGTATACAGAATCTTAAAGTATATTGCTAAATTTTCATAGATCTCAATTTTTTTCATTTTTTCTTGTCATATGAATTCCTAGTTAGTATACCATTTATATCACAATAATATATATATTTATAAAGGTTTACTTATCTTCAGTAATCCAATTTTGGATTACTTGGCTATAAGATTGATTTAAATTAAAACATTACTCTAAGTCATTTTATTTCTTAATATTTTACAATATGTTCATTTACATATTCAGTGAAAAATTGTCCTGATATGCCTGAGACTGAGGACATGAGAATTTCAGTGTTAAGATCAAGGCAGTCTCAGGGAAAATGGGTCTGTGATCAACTTATTCTCATATGAATGCTTTATTCTTCTCAATGTTTTGTGGCAGAGACTCTTTCCTATCCTGTCACTTCCTGTTTCCTCTCGTTGCTGGTCACAGAATTAGAAATTTTTTCCTGGTTCCAGTGTAGTTAAATGCAACCATGTGTGCAATGTAAGTGGAAGTACCTGTATTCAGGCCTGGCCCATCGGAACCTCTCACACATGCTCTTTAAGTCATGTTTTCCTCTTGGCTGACGGGGGTGAGCAAGGCAATGACAACCTTGAAGTCACATGCTGAGTAGCACCCAGGTCAGCCTGGTTCCTGAATGACCACATGGAACAGAGCCTTCCCTGACAGGAACACCTACTCTGGAGTGCTAAATATGAGGAATAAACTTTTAGGTTTATACCAGTATCAATTCTGAGATAAAATGTTAGGATCTGAAAGTGTTAGTCACTCAGTTGTGTCCAACTGTGGAACCCCACAGACTGGGGCCTGCCAGGTTCCTCTGTCCATGGTATTTTTCAAGCAAGAATACTGGAATGGGTAGCCATTCCCTTCTCCAGAGGATCTTCCTGACCCAGGGATTGAACCCAGTTCTCTGGCATTGCTGGCAGATTCTTTACCATCTGAGTCATCTGGATTTAAAATGTTTCTCAATCTGGAGTTTCACTATTTCACTATTTACTCGGTTACAATGAATATCACTACATCTGGGGAGAGATGATCTGAGATTGTCATAGCAATTTTTAGACTTTTATCTTTTTAAAGAAATCACAGTATATTGAAAAAGTAGTAAATAGAATGGAAAAGAATCTAGTTAAATAATTGGAATTAGGCCAGAATCCCAAGGTTAAAAGCTCAGCTCATCTATGGAAGAGAGAGGAAAAAAAAATTATAAGTGAGTTTTTTATTAGTAGCTCTAAGAATAAGAGCAGTTTAATAGCCAGAAATCATCAGGGTCTCAGGTTTATATATTTAGTTTAAGATCATCCTTCACAATTCCATCTGTACATTTCATAACTTAGCTATAAAGTAGATTTAAATTCAGTCATTCAAAAGAGAAATTCACTTTTCTAGTCCACTGCTGAAAGTAAAAGCTTGTTCTCAGAGGCCATTGCTGAATACCACAGCCACACTATAAGCATGGAAATAGGAGGTCTAGAGAAAAAACTACTTTCAGAAAGGCATATCCAAGATGGATGAATCAGAACATTTATTTTCGTATTACTGGTGGAAAATATTGTCTTAAGATAAACTAATAGGACATTTATCAATTAAGATTAACAATCCAGATATAATTACTTTATTCCACATGAAATTAAAGGAATGGGGGAAGTGGCTATTTATATTAACCTTCCATCTTTATTCTTCATTAAATACAAGATGCAAAATTAACATTTAAGAATATAACTCTTCAAAATTAAGTAAAATTTACTGTATTTAAGAATAATAATTTCAAAAGCAGCTCAATAAACTAAGCTGATGTTTTACACTATGTTTTCAGTAGTGTCAATTTTCTTATAAATCTTTAATTTAATGATGATTAGAAGTATACCTTTATGATTAAAAGCATAAATTCAACTCTTACTTTAATATCCTTTGAAAGTACAATATTTTCTATTATGTACTTCTCTGTGTTAGCAATCCAGTGACTCTTTAGTTTCTGAAAGATTCGTCTATTTTATTTTTATTTCTCTTACTCCAATGGTGTAACTCTTTTCCTACATGGTTCATCATCAAATCTTACTTCCAGAAACTTGTGAAAAATAAAAAGGAGGAATGGATCATTCAAAGGTAAACAAAAATCACAATTTGATATTTGCAAAATCAGTATTTGGATATTTGTGTCTTCATTTAAAATGAATGAGCAACAATAAGAATAATAAAGCAAATGAAAATTATACTGTAGCAGAGTTCATGGTGCTCTAGGGAAAACCACTAGATCTAGGAAAAATTTAGGAAACTAATACCTCTGGATGAGAACTGAGACAGAAAATAAAAAGTTTTAGAGAAGGTTTGCTTTAAATTCACAAAGTATCCAAGGTGATATTGCTTTATAAAAATAAAACTATGTAACATAAGAAGAAAACAAGTAGAAATGCAAAGATATAAATCTAAGAAGCAGGAACTCAATTAAGAACACAGTGCAGAGAAGTAAAAATGCAATAAATATTATAATTCTCATTGGAGGCCATAAAATCTTCATTCAATTCAATGAAGATTGAAGAAATGGGAATAGAAATTTCAGAAGGTAAAGTTTATTAATTCCCTTAGAATTCATTGCAGTAAGAAAAGAGACAAAAAGGGGAAACTAAACAAAACAAAGGATTAGTAAGAAAAGATCCTAATGACAAAAAATAACCTAATAAATGCATAAAACATAAAATAAATGAAAACTAAAAGTAAAATTAAAATATCTGTATCCTAATTTAAATCTGAAGGTATAGGCTTAAATTACTCATCTTATTCTTGGTAAAATTTATGCACATTAATGGACTTTTGAAAGATGCTTCAGTTTTGAAGGTTTAACAAATAGTTTCAAATAATCACTCAAGCAGAAAGAGATTTACCAAACAAAATAACAGAAATATAATAAAATTAATTGCTCTTTTTCTATAAAATACCAAATGCCAGTCATTAATATCCACAAAAGCTGCTTTTAATGTTTGTTTATAAGATACAGACACTCAAATATAGATATCTAGCTGTGACTTCTACCTTACCTCTGTTGTCCAAGTGCTCCCTAAGTTTAGCAATACTGACTTCCATGTAGTGGAACATGTCAGGCATCATTTTCTTGCATTATCTTTGAGCCTTTTTCTTTTTTTTTCTCTTAAGCTGAGTTATTCTTCCTACAAATAGGCATATGGTTCATTTGGGCCAATCATTCAAATCTCAGCTTAAATGTCATGTTTTGGAGAAGTTTTCCAAGAAGATCATTCTAAAGAATATTTAGATTCACTCAACATCCAATAACTCTGGTTTCTTTTTCTTCTTAGTACTTCTTAACTATTATTCTATTTAATATAGTATTTATTTCTGTCTTTCAGAGACACAGACTTTGAATGTTCACCGTTTATCACCAGCACATAAAACATACATTAGAAAATACTAGGCTTCAAAAAATCTTGGGTGAATAAATAACTGAACGAGAAATATAAGTTGCTCAGTTGTGTCCGACTCTTTGTGACCCCATGGACTGTAGCCCACCAGGCTCCTCCCTCCATGGGATTCTCCAGGCAAGAATACTGGAGTGGGTTGCCATTTCCTTCTCCAGGGGATCTTCCTGTCCCAGGGATAGAACCCAGGTCTCCCACAATGCAAGCAGACACTTTAACTTCTGAGCCACAAGGGAAGACCCCCAAGATAGATGGGAGAATAAAGCAAATGGTTTTAAAGACACTTTGACTCATAAGATTTCTGTTTTACATAAAAAGCAAACAGATGAAGTTATGCCAACATGCAGAATAAAAACTAGTAAAGAACTGGTAGAATTGTGAATAAAAGTGCAAATCTGGAATAAACCATTGTGCTAGCACTGTAATGAGAAATGTGAAGATTGAAATGAAGTGAAAGTAGGAAAACTAGGGTTTAAATGGTCTTTGAAGCAAGATCAAACTCTGAGACCTTGAGGTTCTAATGAAATATATTCAGTTCAGTTCAGTTCAGTCACTCAGTCGTGTCTAACTCATTTCAACCCCATGGACTGCAGCACGCCAGGCTTCCCAGTCCATCACCAACTCCTGGAGCTTGCTCAAACTCATGTCCATCCAGTCGGTGATGCCATCCAATCATCTCATCCTCTGTTGTCCCCTTTTCTCCTGCCTTCAATCTTTCCCACCATCAGAGTCTTTTCCAGTGAGACAGTTCTTCACATCAGGTGGCTAAAGTATTGGAGTTTCAGCTTCAGCATCAGTCCTTCCAGTGAATATTCAGGACTGATTTCCTTTAGGACGGACTGGTTGGATCTCCTTACAGTCCAAGGGACTCTCAAGAGTCTTCTCCAACACCACAGTTCAAAAGCATCAATTCTTTGACACTCAGCTTTCTTTATAGTCCAACTCTCACATCCATACACGACCACTGGAAAAACCATAACTTTATTTGTTTTCTAATAATAATGCTGCATAGAAATGACAGATCCTGGACTTCTTTGAAATAGTATCGACTATAGTGAAAGGAAAAGGCTTAATTATTTCAACATTACGTGTGACATATGTGTAGATTTAATTTAAATGCTGTGGTTTTTTAAGTTGGAGACAATATCCACTCTTTTTTTATTTTAGGTTAGAATTGCATTTTTAAATTTCTATTATAATTAAGATCGAAATGAAGTGAAAGTAGGAAAACTAGGGGTTAAATGACCTTCAAAGCAAGGTCAAACTCTGAGACCTTGAGGTTCTATTGAAATATGTTCAGATCAAATCAGCTCATTCACTCAGTCATGCCCGACTCTTTGTGATATTTAAATATTTGTTTTCGTACAGACAACATTTTCTGAATGAAGGCAAATAAATTAATTTTAAAACAACTGAAAATATATTTTTGAAACTTAAAAATGCAATTCTAGCCTCAAATGAAAAACCATATTGGAAATATGTATTAGAGATGAATAATAATTAAAACATTATATAAATGTCTAAGAGGTAAAGTTGTGTTTAGAAATATATTGCTTTCCTTTGAGATATAATAAACTATAAAATATTCAGCTGAGTCTAGAATGATATTAAAGGAAAATAGAATAAAATCAAGACTCTCAAAAGAAGGAAATGTCAAAGATGGGATCTGTAATTAATGAAATTGTAAGGAAAGGAAATCAACAAAGCCAAAGAGTTTCTCTGAAATGCATAATAACATGAGCCTGTATTTCTTTAGGCTCACTGAAATCAAAAGAGAAAGCAAAGATAAAAAATAATATAGATGAAAAAAGGAAACAGAGCCACACAGCTAATAAAAAATATAATTTTATGAAGAAATTTAGGCCAGTACGTTTGAACTTTTCAAAAATAAGTGCTTTGAAAAATAAGACCTCCTGAAAATGATTCAAGGAGATAGTAACAACATGAGATGCTATATAGCCATTAAATAAAAAGTATGAATTAAAAGGCTTCCTATAATAAATGCTAGTTTCAGCATTTTCACAGGCAGATTTTATATTTTTTATCAAATAACATATGTTTTCTGTCTCTCTTTTTTAGTACAGTAGTTTTGTTAGTTTTTGATGAATGGATTTTTATTTCATCAATTTTTTTCTGCATCTATTTATATGCTTAGGTGACTTTTATCTTTATACTGTTAACATTGTTCATTATTTGTCTTTGTTTTCTATTTTAAAACTCTTTCATTACATAGTAAAGGTGAACATATGATTCAGTAACAGCATTTTGAAATATATCTTAGAAAATGATTGTATATCTGTCCCTGAAGATGTGAACAGAAATGTTCACTGCAGTATTGTTCATATTTGGTCCCCTCACTAAAGTGGAAAACAATTCATCATCTGTCAAAATCACAATAGAAAAACATAATGTAGCTGTACAGTGAAACACTAGAAATGTATGAACTTCTGCTCTATATGTAGAAATGGAGAAACTGCAAAAACATTAAGCTTAGGAGACCACTGAAGAATATACATATACTGTAATTCCACCAGCATAATTTTTAACAGTAGTTCGGTTAACTGGGTAGTAAAATTATGAAGAGATTCAATAGAATTAGCAAACTGTTTGCGACAGCTGTTACCATTGGGGAGGTAGGGTAGGGAAGGTTTTGGGGGCAGCCCACGGAGGAGTCAACACCTGTATTCATGATATGCTGCTACTTAAGCTGGATGTACAAGTGTTAATTTTATCATAATATTTTAAGTTTTCTTATACACTTTTGTGCATTAATGATAGTATAAAATAAAATACTTTAAAATAATAAATATATTAATATATAGCTGACTAAACCATGGTCAATTTGTACTTCCATTAGAAAATGTGGAAACAGACACTGTAGAAAACATTTTTAAAATATACACATCCTCTCTGAAATAATTCACTCTTTTTCTTTGACATTACAAATTTTCATTATGTGTTATTTATTTTTAACTTATTTTGCTGGTCTTGTCCCCTGATTTTGGACTCTTTGATGGCAAAGAACCAACTGTCATTCAATCAAGTATACACTGCCTATTTTATTTTGCCTGGCAAACAATCTTTGCTGACTATATATTTGTGACTGCAGCCATGAAATTAAAATATGCTTGCTCCTTTGATGGAAAGCTATACCAAAAATGTTCTGCTTTTTATGCACATTAAAAAGCAGAGACATCACTTTGCTGATAAAGATCCATACAGTCAAAGCTATGGTTTTTCCATTAGTTATGTACGGATGTCAGAGTTGGACCATAAAGAAGGCTGAGCACCAAAGAATTGATGCTTTGGAACTGTAGTGCTGGATAAGACTCTTGAGAGTTGGACAGCAAGATCAAACCAGTCAGTCCTCAAGGAAATCAACCCTGAATATTCACTGGAAGGACTGGTGCTGAAGCTGAAGCTCCAATACTTTGGCCACTGATGTGAAGAGACAATTCACTGAAAAAGACCCTTTGAAGACAAAATAAGGGGACAGCAGAGGATGAGCTGGTTAGACAGCGTCACTGATTCAATGGATATTAATTTGAGCAAACTCTGGGAGACAGTGATGGACAGGGAAACCTCGTGAGCTACAGTCAGTGGGGTTGCAAAGAGTCTGACATGACTTAGTGACTGAACAATGTATTTGTACATCAGTGAATGGGCTCATGCCTAAAAAATAGTGAAAAGCAAGTGGAAAAGTTACCAAATATCAACTTGCTCTCTATGTTGAGCCTTACACCTCATATTTTAGGGATGCTTAATTTTTCTCTAAGGACTCTAATGATATAAACAAATTCTAAGATTTGTGACTACAGCATCCTATAGCCACAAAATGAGCAACAAAAACAAAAATAAAAAATACTATACAGATAAACTAGAAAGTATAGACTTAGCTATTTGGCTGACTTTTTGCAGCTGCATTTCATAGTTCTATTTGAATTATAGCCTAATTTAAAGGAGACATTAGCTTTCTGCAATGTCTGCAAAAATGTCTTTCTGCCATAAAACATTAAAGCATCCCACATTTTCCTGGGGGAAATATTTTTCTCAATTTGTTATTGCAATAACGGAGACCATAGCAGTGAGTGATAATCTCAGAATGGGGAATAAAATTACTGATACTTTTTTTTTTCTTACAGTGATAAATGCCTCACCACTAGAGTGGTTTTATCCCTTTTCAACAGAAGCATCAACTCGATTCATAGCTTATCTTTGTCAGAGATATTCATGTGGCCTCTGAACATGTACTATAATTTCTGTTTAGATCCTCAGTAAAAAACTTGAAATTTTATTTAGTTCTTCCAGTGCTTAAACAGCAATAATACAATTTCAGATTGTTATCTCACAATGTGTTCTTTAGTATTGCGTTGGGGTTCTTCATTCATGCTCATTAATTCTGTAAAGTAGAAACCACTATCTCATATAGTTTCAACCTTCCTCTGCACCCTATAGCATATAGTGAATTTAGGTGTAGGGTGCTGGGTTGCCAAAAGTTGTAAAGTGTTTGCAACTACCACATTAATATCAATGTTGTTAAAAATAAAGATGTAACCACACTATGCTAATTATGTATATCCTGAATATACTAAAAAGTTGGAGTTATGTTAGTACCTTTATATTTCAAGGGAATGCTTATAAGTTGAAACCCACCTTTAGGAAATGAAGATAAAGTTAAGGCCACAGTTGATAATACTAGGAATTGAGTGGTGACCAAGGAGGTGGATAATGGACATGTAATGAACTGGTAATGCACAGTCCCTCCTCCCCTAGTGGGCTCTTGCTTCTGTTGACACAATGTATAAGTTTGCAAGCATGTATTGAGACAAGGAAGGGGAGCATAGTGGAAGCATGTTTCTAAGTAACTGTTTCTTCTGTTTCTAAGCAACTCCTCAAAATATGTCTTGACTGTAAATAAAGGCTGAGAGAGCTATTAGTAAAAGAAGAGAGTTGGAGAGTCCAGGAGATAGGATGAAGAGAACTCAGTAACAGCTCAGCATTTGGAAGGGTTTTCTATTTTGGCTCACCTAAGTAAATATTGCGGAGAAGGCAATGGCACCCCACTCCATACTCTTGCCTGGAAAATCCCATGGATGGGGGAGCCTGGTAGGCTGCAGTCCATGGGGTCGCTAAGAGTCGGACACGACTGAGTGATTTCCCTTTCACTTTTCACTTTCATGCATTGGAGAAGGAAATGACAACCTACTCCAGTGTTCTTGCCTGGAGAGTCCCAGGGACGGGGGAGTCTGGTAGGCTGCCGTCTATGGGGTCGCACAGAGTCAAACACGACTGAAGTGACTTAGCATCAGCAGCAAGTAAATATCGACATTTCCCCCCAATTGCTTCAAAGGTATGTGACGACAATAACAAAATGGTCAGAGACAGAAAAAAGACAAGAGCAAACTTTGCCTGGGAGCTTCTGTGGTGTCAACACGGAGCCTCCAAGAAGAAATAGCTAATGTGGTAGGGATCATACGTAACTGGTTAGAACCACAGATCTTGGATAAGTACAGATAGGAGTTACTAACTTTGAGCATTGGCAATTATATGAGGTCTTTGAACCCACAACTTGCAGTGGTTTAAAGAAGTTTTTATTGTACTTTATTGCTTTTTACCATATTCATATTCAAATATTATAAATTCAGGCTATTGTCATTTAAATTGTAGAATAATGGATTACAGTTAAGCTTTAAATATATTGTTTCTCTATAAATTATGCAGATTGATAATGCAATTCAAATTTTGTTGGTTTTTAGAATTTAAGCAAATTTCCCTCATCACACTCAACATTTCATTTTATACATTTTGAAAATTCTAGCATATTTCAAACATAAAGAACAGAAAATTTTTTTTAAGAAACCTATGGTCTCAAATATACAATTTTGAAAATATTTATGTTTATGTGTATGTATATATATGTGATATATATATATCACCTCTATTTTTAAAACAAAAAATAGGAATTCAGTTAAAGCGAATACAATCCTCCCCTCCATCATTTCTCCCCATAATACCTACTATGTTAAAGTTAGTAACTTTCTTTGTGGTCTGTGTTTTTATGCTATCCATAATGCGATTCATGGGGTCGCAAGAGTCCGATATGACTGTGCGACTGAACTGAACTGATATTCCAATGGATGATATACAGATTATATACAGTATTGCCAGATACATTTACATTTCTTATCTAGATGATATATACATTGATCTTCCTGCTTTTTAATCTGAAGACATTTTTTGTCTATGAGAAAGCATTCTCTTCATCCATTGAGAGAATATCACTCAGTCATGTCTGACTCTTTGTGACTCCAGGCTTCTCTGTCCGTGGAATTCTCCAGGCAACAATACTAGAGTGGGTAGCCTTTCCCTTTTCCAGGGGATCTTTCCAACCCAGGTATCAAACTTGGTTCTCCTTCACTGCAGACAGATTCTTTATTATCTGAGCCACCTGGAAAGCCCCAGTTCATCCATAGTAGGCCAGAAATACTGAGGAATTAATATCCATGGACAACCTTAAACAAGTGAGAGATTGCTAGCAAATAGATTAATGCCTCTGACAGGGATATCATGGTCATTATGGCTCAACAGTAGAGGAATTAGTGATTCAGTTTAAAGAAAAAATTTTAGTGAATAATGTACCGGAAGATCACACTTATGGGAAAGCTCACAGAGGTGGCCGATGTGCAAAATCTAGGAGTCCAAGAAGAAGTGTGAGATCTGGAGGGGAAACCTGGCTGTCACCCACAGGCCTGTTTCTTTGCTGATGTTAATACCTCTTGCCTGAAATTCCATTTATCACTGTACTTGAAGGCCTACTGCTCCTTCAAGATTCTGCTCAAAACTTTAGCTTTTCCTAAAACTTACCCTTGACACCTCAAGTGGAATTACTAGCTCTTCAAAAATATTTATAACACTTTGCCAATTTTAGGACTCACCACAGTGTTTTCCTCAATATACTGCCATTCTATTGACATTATCTGTGCTTCTCAGTCAGTTGTCAATTCCCTGGTAGCATGAGCTTTGCTTTGGTGCTACTATGTTGTAAGGTTTGTTTATTTGTTTTCCTATGTTAATATCAGAATCTGTTTACGAAACCAGTGAGATTAAATGAGTTTAAATATTTTAAAAATAATTTTATAAGCTATATTTCTTACTAAATAGACCTAATAAATACATTATAATTAAAGTTTTTAACTTTGTCACTTTCCTTAATTCTGGAAAAGCGCTAAAATGTAAATCATATTGTCTACATAGCAGCTAAGTATGGTATTGGTTTGGCCAAAAAGTGCATTGAGATTTTTGCATAAAGCTTACAGAAAACTCAAATGAACTTTTTGGCCAACTTGATAGATTGAAAATTTGTTTGCAATTATTCAACTTTTTAAAAACTTTTTTTTATTTTCTATTGGGTATAGCCCATTAACATTGTTGAGATAGTTTCAGGTGAACAGCGAAGAGACTCAGCTCTACATATATATGTACCTATTCTCCCCCAAACACCCCTCCCATCAATGCTGTATATATTACTGAGCACAGTCAATGTTCTATACAATAAGACCTTATTGATTATCCATTTTAAATATAACAGTGTGTACATGTCCATCCTAAATTCCCTATCATTTCTCCCCTTCCTTACCGCTGACAACCATCAGTTTGTTCTCAAAGTCTGTGAATCTCTTCATCTTTACCAATATTTACACTGTTTTTGCTTTCTGATGTGGAGAACATTCTCTCCAATCCCTAGACTGTGAGTTTAGCTGTTTTATGTGCTTTGGACAAAGAATTGCTTAGTCGCTTACTCGGCTCCAATTCATACGGCTTCTTGTACTACAGCCCGCCAGACTCCTCTGTCCATGGAGATTCTCCATGGAATGGGTTGCCATGCCCTCCTCCAGGGCATCTTCCCAATCCAGGGATCAAACCAGTTTTCCTGCATTGCAGGTGGATTCTTTACCGTTTGAGCCACCAGAGAAGCTTGGACAAAGATATGTCTATGAAAATGATAGTAAAGCAGTTACAGGTCAAGGCCATTAGGGGGCGCACATGACTTTGTTTTGTTCCTGTGTTTGCCTCTCACATTGCCATGCAGCACAGTCCCTCGGGGAATGGCTATCCCCTCAGCCTCATCCTCAGGTGGCACAGATGGAGGCCAAAGCCATCTAGAAGGCGAATCTCTATTGAGAACAGAATGTGATACTTTTCCACCAATGGAAATTCTAAGAGAAGGTTCTGTCATGTAAAATAAGGCATGATACCCTAAGTTCATCGTTAATGTCACTTTTCATCATTTATTATTTTTACCAATTTTGCTTGTTTAATTAAATAATATAGGTTCAAGTAAGTACCAGCCATGTCATGTTTTTACACAGAAATTCCAAAAAAATGGTTAGTTTTAATAGTCTCACCTTATAATTAAAATCAACAATATTAACGATATTAGAAGATATTAGAAGAGAGAATATCAATTATTTTCCATCAACTCATGGTTATAGGTTTATCACGTAACTGGCTATATCACACTCAAATAATTCAGACATGCCTCTGGCACTAGAAAACTAATTACACTCTTTTTTTTCACTTAATAAGTCCCATAAATCATAATGTTTAATTTTGAAGCACAATACTTCATCTCATACAAGGTTTAAAAATGTAGCTTTTCTTGGCAGGAAAATAACAGAAACCATTATTCATATATGAAAAGTCATTGGTCTATAAATTTATAGTATTAGATTATTTCATTGTTTTGGTCCACTTGAGATTCATGTTTATAAATTGTCCATCTTTCTTCACAGGTACACTTCTTTATTAAAACTAAATGTAACCATAATTCAAAAGTGGCTCCCTGGCAATGCTTAAGACAGTTCCACCCATTTCAAACCAAACAGTTCTGCTAAGTTGATCTCTGTAGGTTCATTCCTGCGTTTCACAATAAGACAACTGAAGACCTTTGAAATGTAGTTATGATAGAAAGACAGCCAAGCTTCTGTGCCGGGGTCCAGCCCCGGTGGATCCAGGGTGATTCGAAGGTGGAGACGGAGTCGGCGTACTAGGAAAGAACTTATTTAATTACAGATAGAGAGAGATTAGGAAATTAGCAGGAAAAGGGGCTGAATAACTTGGCTTACATGGGATGCCAATCACCACCTACGTAGGCCGAGGCGTCTTTCCGTTCTCCCGAAGGAGAGGAGGCACTGAGGCCTCCCCGGTCCGATCTTAGAAGCCCAGGCAGAGTTAGTAGGCTTGGTGAGGACCCAAGTGCCAGACAGGAATTCAGCCAGAAAATAGTGAGAGGTATTAGAGGAGAGAAAGAGGCTGAATAACTTGGTTTACACGGGATACCAATAAAATTCCAAGACAAGGAATTTGCACCATCTACGTTGGGCCACCGGCGCCACTTGAATATCGAAAGGTGCCCCTCCCTGGGCACCTTTTCGCATGGACTTGAAAGCCGGGGCAAGTAAGTAGACGTGGCGGGCACCCGTGCTCCAGATGGGAATTCAGCCAGAAATACGGAGGATGAGAAAGAACGACATGGGGGAATCAGTCTTTCCGGAAACTGATCCGTTTTCTTTATTTTCAGATTTGCTTATATACCTTTTGTTACACATAGGGATGAATACAAAGTCACGCGGGGGTCAGCAGTCCTGACCTTTATCAAAAATCGGGTGCTTTACATAAAAAAAGGTCTTAGGGGTTTCACATCATCTTCTGGCCATGAGGCCTGCTAACACTTCATGACCCTCTCTTTCTGATAACCAAAAAACTCATTTTTTCCAAGGGTGTTTTTTCTTAAACCAGGCACCACCCTCCAGATAAAGGTACATTCCTATAGAGTAAAGGTATAATGAGTTACAATCAAGAAAGGAATTTATCTAACCCAAGGTTAACATGATTAATCTTAAAGGTTAATACTTATTTCTCTTATATGCTAGTTATATTCATTATAAGGGCAGGGAATTAGAAGCAATTATTGGCACAACAAATGAAAAACCCTTCACCAATACAATTCCTAATCAATCCACTATACTAATAAATTCTAACTTCCCAAAAGAATCTGCCTTTAGTAAGTCTAAAACATCTCGTGCCTCTCGCTGTTGGGAGGCTGTAAATAATCACATTTGGCCGGACGAACCTATACAGGCAGGCTAGATAACCTTCAGAGGAGTCCGTAAGCTGAACACTCTTGTCACGCCCAGGAATTTTATTAACTGGAGCTGCAAGTTAACTCTTTTTCCAAGAGAAATGGTTATGGGGGAGAGCCCCCGTAAAGTCAGAGGTGTAGGTGAGAGCATAAAACAGACTCTTGGTTTTGGGGGTAGATGCTCGGGAACAGGGGGTTTCCTGAGACTTGATCACGCCTTTGCGTATGCCAAGCCTCCTTCCTCATGACCTTTGCCACGGATGGAGTTCCTCACGCTGGCCCCCGGCACTTCTGAAATCTTCTATTAAGGAAGCTTGGAATATATTTTGTTGCTGTTTGGATTTCATTTGGTTTGAGGGGTACACATTCCTATCTTTATGATTATTGAGGAGTTTCAGAATATTTCCAGTAGAAATTTAGGAGTATTTTAATTTTCATGCCTTCTGTTAATATCCATATACACTACTTCAGAAAATATTTATGTGTCGCATAATTTAAAAAAAATTGCTGAAAGATGCACAATTTAGAATCATTGTGTCTCAGGATTCAAGAACACACAATGAGTTGCATTATAAGCCTTTCCTTTATTCCTCTGTTCCAGTGCTTGGAAAACTACACATCCTGATAACCAAATCTAGGGCTACCATTTTGGTAAGCTTAATGGGAACGCAGCCACGCCTGCTGATCTGTGAAATGTCTGGCTGCCCTCACGCTACAGTGGCAGAGGTGAGTACTTGCCAAAGAGACTGAGTGTCTTGAAATGTCTAAAAGATATCCTAAGTGGCTCTTTACAGAACATGTTACTGACTCTTGCTCTATTAAATGCCATTTAATATACATAGTTCCTGTAGTGGAATTGTACACAGTTTAACGTCTAAAATGAGAGAATTGGATTCTAGAAAACAGATGATTGCTTAACATCGTATAGTAAACTGAAGTTAATTCTGGTACTCAGCTGATATTGCGTTATTCTGAATTCAGTGTGCTTCCTCTATTGCAAGAACGTGAGACCTACTAGTTAAGCTGTGCAAACTAGACATCATTTAAAATTAGGACACTACTAAAAAGTATTAATTAGCCACTTCATCAAACTGAGAGTTTCATTTGTATGAAGGCTATTGTATCATTCTATATAATGAAGTATACTTTAGGTCTTGAATACATTTGGCTACACGATAATCCCCAACATGTTTTTAGTTAAAAGGAGCAGCCAGAGTACATCTCATTCAATACCCTACTGTCGAGTTTTCCTGACTACCATCTTCTATTCTTGACCACACTTACTGTCAGGAACTAGAAAATCTACTGTCATTCATCGACACTCACTTGTAAAATGGTGAAGTTATAGATTTCTCTCTGAGCTGTTATATATTTCCACTGCTCTAACTTCATTTCCCTAAAAAATAAAAAAGAGATCCTTGAGTATCAAAAATGCATATTCCTTTTGATTTAGAAATTTACTTCAAAGCATTTATATGATGTTATCCTTATACTTGTCTATGTAAATTTATTTTGTAATAGGGAAAAAGTCTGACAATTACCTAAATGCCAATAGAAAAATTATATAAATCTTAGTATCTCCAGCTACTAAAATAATTAATTAACCTTTTATAAAATTGTATCTATAATATGTATTAGGAAATGAAAAGTGCAAGATTTGTAAATGTGAGTAGATTCTCCCAACTCAGTGTGCTTGTATTCCTCTGTTTAGCTTCATTTCACTGCTATGGGCCAGAAACCAAGTCTCCCTGGCACTGGTGTATCCTTTGTCTATTATTGGTCAGGAAGTTTGACATATATTATCTCCAAAATAACTCTCCAGCTTATTCCCTTCTGCCTCATTCCAACTGTCACAGTTCTAGG
Organism: Aepyceros melampus; assembly: GCA_006408695.1. Classification (NCBI taxonomy): domain Eukaryota; kingdom Metazoa; phylum Chordata; class Mammalia; order Artiodactyla; family Bovidae; genus Aepyceros; species Aepyceros melampus. The sequence goes on along the minus strand of SJXQ01006946.1, from coordinate 279,143 downwards.
TCAAGTTCTTATTTCTTTATGCTAAACTTCTAAACTTCTAAAATAAAATCCTAACCTTATCCTGGGAAGCCATACTTCTTCAAGTCTTGCAATAAATTTTCCCCACTGCCTTCCAGCCTTATTTTTAAAGAGACACTTGATTACATCAATCTTCTCTTTCAAAACTTTGAATGACCCTATTGCTCTTGCTGCTGCTGCTAAGTCGCTTCAATCGCAGTAAGCCTAAGCTCCTGTCATAGTTGTTTTTTTTTTTTTTTTTTTTCTGACCTGGCAATAGCTGCCATTTTCAGTAGGGATCAGAAATCTCTTACCAAGAAAGAGATGCCAATTAACAAAAATGAACCTATGGAGTGTGTGTCCAGTTTCATCTTTGAGCAAGCATTGGCATCTGAGATTATGTCCAGTCTCTGCCTTTATCACCACAGTAACTCCCATTACTGAATAGGCAAGGCCAGCTCTGATATCACTTTCTTTTCAGAGCTATTTCTGACCAACTCTTCCACCATCTCCTACCAAAGTTCAGATTAAATATTGTCTTATCTGTTCCTAGGACACTCCGTCTATATTCTCACAATGTTCTTTATCACCTTGTATTTTAATTGTCATCTGACATGTCTCTCTTTCTTCCCATAAATGTGATATCTATATAGGTAGGGAGTATACCATTTATCTTGTATAATTCTCAAGCCTGAGGTGTTGCATCTATGAGAAATGAATTGCATCAAAGAGTAAGACTGCAATTAAGATGCTTCATGGGCTGAAAAGCAAAGTATGGTTAAGACAGTCTTAACACTGAGGAGGGTAATAAATGATTCACTAAAGGAAATACAATTCAGATGAATGTTGAAGAGCAAATAGGAATTTCCAGATAGAAGATGAAGATGTGAAGAATGAGGAGGAGAGTGAGAGAGAGGATTCTGCATACTGAAAACAAATGTTTGCGGACTCAAAGAGTGTGGCTGAGCTACGAACAGAAGGCTGTCAACAACTAAGAGTGACTCACATGGAAAAAGGACAGGTGGGGACCAGCCAAGTTCTAGGGCTGTAGATTGAGTTCAAAGCAATATCTCTTCTGCCCATTTTTTTCCAATTGGGTTGTTTTTCCTTTTTTGATATAGAGTCCATCATACAGAGTGGTATCAATAAGAAATAAAAAAATATTGTATATTAATGCATATATGTAGAATCTAGAAAACAAATGTATGGATGAACCTATTTGCAGAGTAGGAATAGAGATGCAACAGAGAATGGATGTGTGGACCTGGGGGGAGGGTAAGAGGAACTGGGAGACTGAGACTGATGTATGTGAACTGCCATGTGTAAAACAGAAAGCTAGTGGGAAGCTGCTGTATAGTGCAAGGAGCTCAGCTCGGTGCTCCATGGTGACCTAGAGCGAGACAGAGCGGGCAGGGAGCTCCAACAGGGAGGGGTATATGTGTGCATATAGCTATTTCATTTCACTGTACATTGTGGAGCAGCTATACCCCCAGTTTCTTTTTTTAAAGGCATACACATATCCAGATATTATTAAAAGGTTTACGATTTTTTATCTTATAGGTTCTGCAAAGTCAGGGACAATTTTTAAGTGGATTATTTCCATGATTTATATCTGTTACTTTTATATATATATATATATATATATATATATATATATATTTCTTTCAGCTTCACAGAGAGTTCGGAAAACAGAAAGATTGGCTGGAGAAAGTACTTGAGAATGTTGCTGAAAATATACACGGTAGAAAGGATGCGATATTGAGGTTGAGGAGTGAGACACAGAAGAGCCACCGACAGTGGACATGCAGAACTTGGAGTTTATGAATTCTACTTTATCTCCAAAGCAGGGCCCTTTAACTGGAAGACTCACTGTTTACACAACATACTCTCTTCTAACGTATTCTTCAACATACGTCAGGGAGGAAGATCTCTTTGTAAAAACTCATGCTTCTCACCCTCAGTCCATACAAAAGACCCTCAGTTCTCAGGTTCTCCTAGCCCTTGTCCCATGCTCTAATGCACATGCGTTCACAGGATGTCTCTCTGTTAATCTTTTGCTTTATACTAACTCAGAGGTGAACATCTTGAGGAAAGTGCCTGTGAGTTTCCTAGTAGCCATCTCTGTTTAACCAAGCGTGGTAGACTGCCGTAGAAGACCGTGAAATTCATAAACAAAAGAAAGACTTACAAAGTGATTTTGGAAAATACAAAATACCAGATAGTTAATCTTAACTGGGCTTATTACCTTCTTTTAAGTCTTTTAGCTTTGACTACCTTTCTACTCTTGCCTAAATAATTTGAGATAATGCTTTCCTTAATGACTAAGTATACAAAATGGATTGTTAGTTTCTATTTAATAAAATGTATATTGTGCTTTAAGTGTTATATCATCAAAAGCCTGATATAGATTCAGCTATGAAAATTTAATTAAATTTTCTCTCATAAAAGCTGTCTAAAAATTACTCTATACAATGTAGCTGTGCTCTGAGAGAGCTTCTACTGAAATGGCTAAAGATTTCATTCAATTCAAGTATAACAGAGACAAATGAAAATTTAAGGAAACAATTCATTATTTTATTAGTGAATTAAAATTAGAGAAAAACTGCATTCTGCAAACAAGCAAGTACATTATATTCCACATAGCTTAGCTTATATTATTTAATGCTTTAAAATATAAAATTCTGAAATAATATTTTACTTACTGTCTGCCCTTATCTAAAATTGGTTAACTTTGTGAACTTTTGTCTATTTAAGGTGAACCAGTTGTGTCAATTTCAAATATTTCTTGGCTTCTACTCTCTGTGGGTCTTATACAATAATGGGGGTAGAATGAACATCGTGTCTAATATATCTGTTTCATACATCTCTCCGTGTTTCACAGCTAAAGACCATTAAGGTCAATTTAATAATATCAAAATCTAATAATTACAAAATTAATTACTAGAAGATATTATAACTAAAGTGCAGACAATGCAATAAAAAGTCAGCCTCTCTTTTGGAGGGTGGATAAATTGTTAGTGTTTTAGAAAGTGTGTCAATATGTAACAAAAGACAAGAATTCTCCCTCTTGGTGGTGAGGGTTAAAATGAATAAGCAATAACACAAAGTAATGTTAAGGCAGTGAAAATACTTTATATGTTACTGTAATGGAGGATACATGTCATTAAGAAAATAAAAGTGTTAGTCGCTCAGTCCTGTCCAACTCTTTGAACCCCATGGACTGTAGGCTAGCCAGATCTTCCGTCCATGGAATTCTCTAGGCAAGATTACTGGAGGATCAATTAAAAAACATCAGTTCTTCAGCACTCACCTTTCTTTATGGTCCAACTCTCACATCCATACATGACTACCGGTAAAACCATAGCTTTGACTAGATGGACCTTTGTTGGCAAAGTAATGTCTCTGCTTTTTAATATGCTATTCTAGGTTGGTCATAGCTTTTCTGCCAAGGAGCAAGCATCTTTTAATTTCATGGCTGCAGTCACCATCTGCAGTGATTTTGGAGCCCAAGAAAATAAACTCTCTCACTGTTAAAAAAAAAATTACCAAATTATTTTTTTTTTAAATCTGTCTTTACCAACTGTTGATGTAGAGGAACTAAACTCTCATATATGGCTTGTGAGAGTATAAAACAATACAGCCACTTTAGAAATCAGCCTTTTGAAATAAAATTAGACCATCCTGTTGAACATTTTTTCATAAAAAAATCATGCAATTCACTCTTCCCTAATAATCAGGAATAGGAAATTTTTGCATGTTCCGTTCTTTATACTGTTCTTATATTTTAATCATATACAAATTGTTTATCTTCTACATGTTAAATTTTATACATAAGTGGTAACACGTTCCACAGCATATTTTGTCTAAAGATCTCCCATGTATGGCAACGTTCATTTAAAAACCCTCAATAATCTGAAAATATTATTTGAATAACTCACTTCATCAAGGCTCAAAGCACTTAAAATATTCTGCCATCTGGCTAAATGTGAATAATGAGTAACTTCAGATTTGAAAAATAACAATTACTGTGTGATCTTAACATCACTTAACCTTAGTGCTAGTGAGTGAAGGACTACACAGTAGAGTGACTTCTTAAGTCTCCAAAGAATGGAAAGAACTCTACCCTCAATGTATCAGAAAACCCAGCCGAGAGAGACAAATATCAACATCCAACCCAGCTGTACCGACATCTGTTTGCCTGTCCACCGGGGAAGAATAAATGTCCAAGAGGAGATGATAGTTAATAGAAATGCTGATAAGAGAATTATGAAATATAAATAGAGAGCAGCATTATTAGAAATTCTCTTTTGCTGAGGGTTGCAATAGTTTTATAGATGGATATTATTTACTGATTTAAACTGATCTCAAATGTTTAAAAATATTATATAAATTTACCACATTTTATGATACATACCAACCTGTAAAATGTTTGCTTAACCCAAACTCTATGTTAATGATAAATTATATACCATTTTATACAATTAGATAGTTTTAAAGTAGCATGAATATTATACACAAGTAAGATAAATTGTGTATGATAGTGTATTTCTTATTGATAAATAAGCAAACTTTCTTTTAAGAAATGGTTTGCTTATGAAAAAATAATATTTAAACAAGTAAAAATTTAAAAAAGGCTTCCTTTGTGGTTCAGTGGTAAAGAATCTGCCTGCCAATGCAGAAGACGCAGGTTCAGTCCCTGGGTTAGGATCCAAAAGACTTCCTGGAGAAGGAAATGACAGCCGACTCCAGGATTCTTATCTAGGAAACCCCATGGACAGAGGAGCCTGGAGGCTAGAGTCCATGGGGTCACAAAAGAGTTGGACATAACTTAGTGACTAAACAAAAACAACAAAAATAATAGATCACAAATTATAATAATTCCAAAAAATTTTGAATCTGAGTTAGTGTTAACAGTTTCAAATAATTTGAATTTTTAAATACATGTAGTCGTGTATGAATACTGCTGCTGCTGCTAAGTCGTTTCAGTCGTGTCCGACTCTGTGCGACCCCATAGACGGCAGCCCACCAGGCTCCCCCCTCCCTGGGATTCTCCAGGCAAGAACACTAGAGTGGGTTGCCATTTCCTTCTCCAGTGCATGAAAGTGAAAAGTGAAAGTGAAGTCGTTCAGTCATGTCCGACTACTGTATAAGAGGAAGTGGAAAGAAGAAAAAAAAAGTTCCTTCCATGATGAGTAATTGTGGATTTTATTCTTAAATTTATCATTAAGTCACAGAGTAATTTTCATCTTTTTCCTTCACATTTGTAGCTTTCTGATAATTTAAACATTCCTTTAAGGTCAGCTGTAAAGATTTAGTCTTTAAATATATACTGAAATTCAATGTAATATTTAATACATACTTCAGTTCAGTCGCTCAGTCGTATCCGACTCTTTTTGAGCCCATGCATCACAGCACACCAGGCCTCCCTGTCCATCACCATCTCCCAGAGTTCACTCAAACTCACGTCCATTGTGTCGGTGATGCCATCCAGCCATCTAATCCTCTGTCGTCCCCTTTTCCTCCTGCCCCCAATCCCTCCCAGCATCAGAGTCTTTTCCAATGAGTCAACTCTTTGCATGAGGTGGCCAAAGTACTGGAGTTTCAGCTTAGCAACGTTCCTTCCAAAGAACACCCAGGACTGATCTCCTTTAGAATGGACTAGTTGGATCTCCTTGCAGTCCAAGGGACTCTCAAGAGTCTTCTCCAACACCACAGTTCAAAAGCATCAATTCTTCGGTGCTCAGCTTTCTTCAAAGCCCAACTCTCACATCCATACATGACCACTGGAAAAATCATAGCTTTGACTAGACCGACCTTTGCTGGCAAAGTAATGTCTCTGCTTTTCAATATGCTATCTAGGTTGGTCATAACTTTTCTTCCAAGGAGTAAGCGTCTTTTAATTTCATGGCTGCAATCAACATCTGCAGTGATTTTGGAGCCCCCCAAAATAAAAAGTCTGACACTTTCTCCATCTGTTTCCCTTGAAGTGATGGGACCAGATGCCATGATCTTCGTTTTCTGAATGTTGAGCTTTAAGTCAACTTTTTCACTCTCCTCTTTCACTTTCATCAAGAGGCTTTTTAGTTCCTCTTCACATATCTGAGGTTATTGACATTTCTCCCGGCAATCTTGATTCCAGCTTGTGCTTCTTCCAGCCTAGTGTTTCTCATGATGTACTCTACATAGAAGTTAATAGGCAGGGTGTCAATATACAACCTTGATGTACTCCTTTTCCTGATTTGGAACCAGTCTGTTGTTCCATGTCCAGTTCTAACTGTTGCTTCCTGACCTGCCTATAGGTTTCTCAAGAGGCAGGTCAGGTGGTCTGGTATTCCCATCTCTTTCAGAGTTTTCCACAGTTTATTGTGATTAGATAATTTAAAAAAGTAAATCAGTTATTAAAGCACATAATCAACCTAAAACTTGTCTTAATGCCAAAGACCAATGAAGCTTGCTTGGTTAAACTCTCTCTTACAATGTGAAATGCAGACAAGGTTGGAACAATTCTTATCTGTTATAAAAGCCTCATTGTGTCCTTATATCCAGGTTGGCCATTTATAGTTTTCAATATGTAAGAAAATGCACTATCCTTGGACACTTTGTACACCTAATTCAAGGGCCTGAATTCTGCTGTTGGCCATACCTCTAGTTTACTGTTTTTCAGAAGGAGGTTTAAAATTAATATAAAGCAAGCTCTACAGATTTTTATTTTTCTGTGATTTCCTGTGTCATTACCATGGTCTGCATATTGATAGATTAATGGACCAACTCTGATCAATGGCAAGGACCACCGTATGTCACATCATAAAATGCCATTCGGAGGTTTCTTGCTGCATATTTATTTTAAATTAATATTTATTAGCTTCTGAATCCTTGGCGCCCATAAAATGTGAATGCAAAAGTCAGCTGCAAATAAATGCTGTTATGTCCTTATTAGCATACTCACATTCACTAATGCAAAAAAAGGTGATGAGAAATATCCCAGGTTCTAGCCATTCTCAGCTGGATATTATTCTTAGAAATAAGTTAGTTTATGCAAATAAGGTATAGCTTCTAATCATAAATAGGTGATAAATTGCCCAAAGAAAGAAAAGAAAATGTGAATGCATAATCATTCTTGTTTAGTCTAGCAAAAGCTCACTAACTCACACATCCTGAAGGGACTCCTAATCAATAATGGTCAAAAATATATATATATATATAATTAGTGTGATTCTGATACTCATCTTTTATTGAAGGTATATAAATAAATAAAATAAGTTGAATTAATATTATATGCTATATATAAGCATAAATGTGTTTGTGAGTGTATGTATAGCATATAGCACATGAACATTTTTTCAGTACATTTTCCCACATGTGCACTGAAAACTCCTGTATAAACACAGCTGTAAATTATGAGAAATTGTTAATGGATAAAGTTAGAACTTATGAGACTTCTTCTCTACAAAAAAATGCCAAACTAGAGAGATATTAAGGCTTAGAATATAGTGTTCTATAGTCTCTATGTATCTCAGTTGAGAAAGAGGGGGGTTTTACAAAGTAAACTGTATGGTAGTAATTATTTCATCTTAAGACTCAGGCTTCCCTTATGGCTCAGCTGGTAAAGCATCTGCCTGTGATGTGGGAGACCTCAGTTCAATCCCTGGGTGGGAAGATCCCCTGGAGAAGGGATCCACTCCAGTATCCTGGCCTGGAGAATCCCATGGACTACAGTCCACGGGGTGACAGAAAGTTGGACAATACTGAGAACCTTTCACTTTCACTCTTGAGCTCTTCAGTAAAAATTTTTCTCCACAAGCAATCATTCTTCTCTTCATCTCCCTCATATATGAGAATGATGGTATAAGTTTTTGTTAAGATTGTGACATTTCAAGGATTGTTATTAAATATCATTTAATAATAAAATACCCTCTAAGTATATAGCATATGTCTTACAAATAGAAGACACTAAATATTGTGTAACAAATATTGCTTTTGCTAATATAATAATACTCAATACTATAAAAGTGGCAATAATTGTGTGCTTATAGTTCCATTTTCTTTGACTTGGAAGATTATAATAGTCTGACTACTTTTTTGATGTTTGACTACTGACTCTTAAGTTTTCCTTTCCCTTTGGCACCATATGTAGAGAGACTGATTAAAAAAAAAAAAAGTCCTTGCGTGTGTACATCTCCTCCTTTAGCAATGACGGGACATTTCTCTCACCCATGCATGTGTTCCCAGTCCAACCTGCTTGACACTGTGAAGGCCCAACCCATTGCCCCTAGTTTGTCCTAATGGGTCCAAACCAGCTTGCACCTGATGAGCTCTCCCCAAGCACCCTTTGTTTGAGTCATAAATTGTCAAGATTCTCTTGGTAATGGAGTGTCACCAACCTTGACAACTAAGCCATTTCACATGTTGCTTCATTCAACTTTAATAAAATGACCAAAAATGATGATGGGCATACTCAGAAGATGCTCTGAGCTGTGATCACCACACCTTTGAGATCTTTCTCCTCTGGCTTTTGACTTCCTCTGCACATAGCGTCTGGCGTGGCCTCACTGCTGGCAAGCTTGCATTTTGAGTTGTGCTTCTTCTGTTGAGTCCTCTTGAGCTTCCAATTTAAGTGCTGACTTAAATCAGTTTTGATATCTGGCATATAAGGGCATGAGCACAGGATTGGGGTGTCCTTCAAGTTAGCCGTGAATCATGCATCTAAGCTCAGACCTACATGGAACGCTGATTGGATTGTGTGTCTGAGACTGATGCTAGGCTAAGGGAAAAGACTCACTCTATAACCATCTGCCTGTGTGTCTCAGCCAGGTAACAGTCTCCATTCTATAGAGTGCTCAGGGAAAAAACTCTTATACCTTTTGTGATCTATGAGCCCATCAAATTCATCATGAAAAAACAAAGAGAGAGAGAGAGAGTCAGGAATAAAAGAGAGAGAAAGAGAACCAATTTTTTTAGGCACCCAAGAATAAAACTACATTAATGACATGTTCTTGCCAGAATATTCACTCACAGGAAGAAACACATGCTCAACACTGTACTTACTCAGTAGAGGTGGGCTGTTGCCCTATTGACTGTTCAGAAATCTGACATCTCTGCAAAGTTCTTAGGCATCATGTGATCTACTGAAATCTGCTTCCTTCCTAAGCAGTTAAAAGTCGCCTCCTACACTGTCAGCACCAACTGCTATCAATTAGGCCCTACTCCTCTTAGGTCATTTTGGCTTTTGGATGTATTTCAGTTCAGTTCAGTCACTCAATCGTGTCCTACTCTTTGCAACTCCATGAACCGCAACACACCAAGCCTCCCTGTCCATCACCAACTCCCAGAGTCCATGCAAACCCATGTCCATCGAGTAGCTGATGTCATCCAGCCATCTCATCCTCTGCCATCCCCTTCTCCTCCTGCCCTCAATCTTTCCAAGCATCAGGGTTTTTTCAAATGAGTTGGCTCTTCACATCAGGTGGCCAAAGTACTGGAGTTTCAGTTTCAACATCAGTCCTTCCAAGGCACATCCAGGACTGATCTTTAGGATTGACTGGTTGGATCTCCTTGCAGTCCTAGGGACTCTCAAGTCTTCTCCAACACCACAGTTCAAAAGCATCAATTCATCAGTGCTCAGCTTTCTTTATAGTCCAACTCTCATATCCATACATGACCACTGAAAAAACCATAGCCTTGACTAGACGGACCTTGTTGACAAAGTAATGTCTCTGCTTTTTACTATGCTGTCTAGATTGGTCATAACTTTCCTTCCAAGGAAAGAAATTAATTTCATGGCTGCAGTCACTATCTGCAGTGACTTTGGAGCCCAAAAAATAAAGTCTGACACTGTTTCCACTGTTTCCCCATCTATTTGCCATGAAGTGATGGGACTGGATGCCATGATCTTAGTTTTCTAAATGTTGAGCTTTAAGCTAACTTTTTCACTCTCCTCTTTCACTTTCATCAAGAGGCCTATACTACAAAGTATAGGTCCAGTGAGGGTGAGAACATTACCATCTATTGGAAACACCATTAAAAATCTGTAGTTTCCAAAGAGAATGTCATAGAGCATAGAGTTTTAAAATGTTTCTCAGGATAGATGAGTTGTCCATTTGAACATTTTTCACAAATACAAAGGTAAATGCAATTGCACATATTTCATAAATTCAGGTCTTCTAGAATCATATTGACTCTAATGTCACTTATCTATTGGGAAGACAATTATATATAACACAAGATTCCACAGATGCATTTGTTAATTAAATTGGGACCACTGTTCAGCTGAACCTTCTACTATCATGTAACATTTTTATGATATATATTTTGATTGCTAGTGGCTATGCTATAACAGAAGTGTTTTATGTGTGTATTTAAATATGTATAAATGTGCTAGTATTCACATTATACAAATATATTCATACATATATAATAAGATACAATAAGATAATATGCATATATGTATATAATACACTTAGTACATGAAATACTTGTGTGTGTAACATATTTAATGTATGACTACATATATTACTATTGCATGCATCTGTATTCAATGGAGCATGGGTTAAACTCAATTTTCACCAAACATATTTCAAGAAACACTGTTTTGATGATTATGTAGCCTATATATTAGTGTTTTTCCTCAAATATTAAGACTCTAGTTTTTAGAAAATGTTTGCTTTGATGTGAAATTATCTATTTGGCAACTTTATCCACTTTTACTTTTTATTTAATGTGCATGGCCAATGTCTTTCTGTAATAGCCTGATTAGTGTCTATAGCTAGGACTTTATACCAGCCTAAGGGACACATAATCCTAGATAATTACAGTGTCCCAAATGATAGCCTACACTCTCTTTTTTAATGAATTAAAATACTGCTATATTAAAGATCTTGAGAGATTTCAAAACATACATCTTTCCACTGAAACTCATATCCTATTAAGTTCTTTCCCCTTTTCTATAATCCCACAGCACATTATCCAAACACACATTAAAACTAAAACACATCACTTCAGATTTCTAAATAATGTTTGCTACACATCCTTCCTACATCATGACTACCTTTTTTAACATCTTAACTTCCTCTAAGTGCATAATAGGGCTTCAACAAAGATAGGTGTCTTGCTCTAAAATTACAAGTTACTTTGTAATTTGACAGCCCAGTGCACCAAATGCATACATGCAATCAATAGAGCACTTTGTTTTAGTGTTTTTATTTCCATGGCTTAATATTAGAGTGTTATTTATTTTTAGAGTATATACTCTAAAAATATACACACAAGCACACACGCATTACATATATATGTGTAATATTATGTTATATATTATTATATATAATATATATAGGTAATATATATATTATATTATATGTATTATATTATTATAAATAATATTATAATTATTACAATATAATAATATAAATATATTATTAAATATATTATATATAGGTTATATATTTTTATATATATATATACACATATATAGGGTTGGCCAAAGAGTTTGCTCAGGTTTTTCCATAAGATCTTATGGAAAAATCTGAATGAACTTTTTGGTCAATCCAATAATATATCTATGTGTGTGAGTGTGTATATGTACTTCACATTGCCTGGCACTTAAAAGACATTAGAAAGTTTGTAAAAGTTAGTGCCTTTTTTTCTTTTTTACAATTTATATTTACATTATTTAACATTTCTGAGGGTCCTTAGTGGCTCAGTGGGCAAAGAATCTGCCTGCAATGCAGGAGACTTCAATGCCTGCTGGGGAAGAAGGAGATGGCAACACACTCCAGTATTCTTGCCTAGAAAATCATCACGAACAGAGGAGCCTGAAGGGCTATAGTCCAAGGGGTCTAAAGAGTGGGACATGATTTAGCAACTAAACCATGAAACCATTTAACATTTTAGAGGTACAAAAGAGATTGGAGAAAACTCATCCAATGTATGATTCTAAATTAGCACTATCAAGAGATTATCTCAAATACCTCATTTTCTATTAGTTTTACAGGAAAAACCTGAGCCCTCTGTTAGAACTTATCAGACAAAATTCCCACTCTTATTTGTGCTTATCATATCTTTTCCCCTTTACCTTTCCCATCAAGCATTAATCTATTAATTGTCATTATATTTGGCCCTTTTTATTTTCCTCATCACATAGATTTAAAAATTCTGTGAGTAAGTTTCTCTCCGCTAAAATCAATGAGAGGCTGCAAAAAAGATTTTCCCTTTCCTCTTCGGTTTGTTTGCTTGTCTGACTTCCCTAAAGAGTCAACATCTATTATTGCAAGCATTCCCTTGTTTTAAATTGATTTATTTGTTCCCTGCAATCTGACTTCTAATTTCAACATTTTCTCAGAATCATTGTACTGAATAGTGTCTGTAAACTCAATACCATGGCCCACTTCAGCATCCTCCTTTTCATTTCGGAGAGAAACCTGAAACTACACTTCCCAGAAATTTGGCCCTTAGATTCAGCCAGTAAGAGGCATTTTATCAAATACTGAAAAGTGGAAGAGAAATAAATAAAAATTCTGTGCTGGCAAATTCATATAGATAGTTTAGAACATTAGAAGTATATGTTCCATTACTACTGAATCACTTAGCATGTAATGTTTTTAATAACATTTATTTCTTCCTACTTATATTTAACCTTCTTGCTAGCTTTCAAATAGCATTAAAATAACCTTCTTGCTAGTTTCCATATTTATGTTTGAATGAAGAAAGAATAAAATATATTTTGGACAATCCCCTTTATAAATATCTTTCTTTTTTTGTAGTTAAATTTTTAAGTCTTTCTACACCTATTGATTTGCCATCTGAAGAAGGATGTGACACACATATGTAGTGTTAGTTATGTTGCTCTACCCTTGTAGTTAAGGTTGAAAAGGCATTTACAATATTCTTTAATTAGCTACTCATGATTTGTTGTGAAATTTCCAAAATTATAATATCAAATATTCTAATGTCATGTTTTTCACTGTAACAATGTATAAATTTAGCAAAAGTCATAAAAAACAATTGCTGCTCTTTTTCTATGAATCTCAAATCTTAATAAAATTAGATTACAGTCAGATGGTTTCTAAATTGAACTTGGAACTTGTTAATTAGTAGTACATTTTAAAAATTCATATTATGGATATAAAGTATAATTTTGACTGACATGATTATTTTTATTCTTCATAAAGTTTCAAATCTCAAAAATGATAACAACAAGAGTACCCACCAATTCAATTTAGATTAAACCTGTATCCCAGATACTTCTAATCATCTCTCATAGGCATAACACAGGAAAGTTATTTTTGAACTTTATAAGTAATTTTATGACTTTATGGACACGTACTCTATTTATTTCAAGTTCATTTCAAAAGATAAAAGCATCCAATTAATATTAAGGTGAACAATGTTGCAACAGTAAGCCTCTATAATTAGTACCTTTGTTATTTATGCATAACTATTGTTCTGCAATGGTCTATTAAATTTAAAAGCTAATGTTATAATGAACTGAGATAATGACACAGCAGATGCATAAATGAAACCTGAGATGAATAACTGATGAAATTAGGGTAAATTGCTAGTGAGTCAACATTTGTTGGATAATTTGTCTAGTGAACACCTGTGCTAACAAGATTTCAAAATGAAGATTAATTAAGTCTGCTTGAAAGTTTTAAGCCTGTTTATTAATCAAATAGTGTCAATAAAATGACTTTTATAGGAAATTCATCTGTAGTATGATATGGCGATACTTAGATCTCAACAGACATTCTATCTTCTCCCCCTGCATGTCCCAGCTTCCTTTTCATTTGAAGCGAGACCATGTGACTAATACACATATATAGGGTTGGCCAAAGAGTTTGCTCAGGTTTTTCCATAAGATCTTATGGAAAAATCTGAATGAACTTTTTGGTCAATCCAATAATATATCTATGTGTGTGAGTGTGTATATGTACTTCACATTGCCTGGCACTTAAAAGACATTAGAAAGTTTGTAAAAGTTAGTGCCTTTTTTTCTTTTTTACAATTTATATTTACATTATTTAACATTTCTGAGGGTCCTTAGTGGCTCAGTGGGCAAAGAATCTGCCTGCAATGCAGGAGACTTCAATGCCTGGCTGGGGAAGAAGGAGATGGCAACACACTCCAGTATTCTTGCCTAGAAAATCATCACGAACAGAGGAGCCTGAAGGGCTATAGTCCAAGGGGTCTAAAGAGTGGGACATGATTTAGCAACTAAACCATGAAACCATTTAACATTTTAGAGGTACAAAAGAGATTGGAGAAAACTCATCCAATGTATGATTCTAAATTAGCACTATCAAGAGATTATCTCAAATACCTCATTTTCTATTAGTTTTACAGGAAAAACCTGAGCCCTCTGTTAGAACTTATCAGACAAAATTCCCACTCTTATTTGTGCTTATCATATCTTTTCCCCTTTACCTTTCCCATCAAGCATTAATCTATTAATTGTCATTATATTTGGCCCTTTTTATTTTCCTCATCACATAGATTTAAAAATTCTGTGAGTAAGTTTCTCTCCGCTAAAATCAATGAGAGGCTGCAAAAAAGATTTTCCCTTTCCTCTTCGGTTTGTTTGCTTGTCTGACTTCCCTAAAGAGTCAACATCTATTATTGCAAGCATTCCCTTGTTTTAAATTGATTTATTTGTTCCCTGCAATCTGACTTCTAATTTCAACATTTTCTCAGAATCATTGTACTGAATAGTGTCTGTAAACTCAATACCATGGCCCACTTCAGCATCCTCCTTTTCATTTCGGAGAGAAACCTGAAACTACACTTCCCAGAAATTTGGCCCTTAGATTCAGCCAGTAAGAGGCATTTTATCAATACTGAAAAGTGGAAGAGAAATAAATAAAAATTCTGTGCTGGCAAATTCATATAGATAGTTTAGAACATTAGAAGTATATGTTCCATTACTACTGAATCACTTAGCATGTAATGTTTTTAATAACATTTATTTCTTCCTACTTATATTTAACCTTCTTGCTAGCTTTCAAATAGCATTAAAATAACCTTCTTGCTAGTTTCCATATTTATGTTTGAATGAAGAAAGAATAAAATATATTTTGGACAATCCCCTTTATAAATATCTTTCTTTTTTTGTAGTTAAATTTTTAAGTCTTTCTACACCTATTGATTTGCCATCTGAAGAAGGATGTGACACACATATGTAGTGTTAGTTATGTTGCTCTACCCTTGTAGTTAAGGTTGAAAAGGCATTTACAATATTCTTTAATTAGCTACTCATGATTTGTTGTGAAATTTCCAAAATTATAATATCAAATATTCTAATGTCATGTTTTTCACTGTAACAATGTATAAATTTAGCAAAAGTCATAAAAAACAATTGCTGCTCTTTTTCTATGAATCTCAAATCTTAATAAAATTAGATTACAGTCAGATGGTTTCTAAATTGAACTTGGAACTTGTTAATTAGTAGTACATTTTAAAAATTCATATTATGGATATAAAGTATAATTTTGACTGACATGATTATTTTTATTCTTCATAAAGTTTCAAATCTCAAAAATGATAACAACAAGAGTACCCACCAATTCAATTTAGATTAAACCTGTATCCCAGATACTTCTAATCATCTCTCATAGGCATAACACAGGAAAGTTATTTTTGAACTTTATAAGTAATTTTATGACTTTATGGACACGTACTCTATTTATTTCAAGTTCATTTCAAAAGATAAAAGCATCCAATTAATATTAAGGTGAACAATGTTGCAACAGTAAGCCTCTATAATTAGTACCTTTGTTATTTATGCATAACTATTGTTCTGCAATGGTCTATTAAATTTAAAAGCTAATGTTATAATGAACTGAGATAATGACACAGCAATGCATAAATGAAACCTGAGATGAATAACTGATGAAATTAGGGTAAATTGCTAGTGAGTCAACATTTGTTGGATAATTTGTCTAGTGAACACCTGTGCTAACAAGATTTCAAAATGAAGATTAATTAAGTCTGCTTGAAAGTTTTAAGCCTGTTTATTAATCAAATAGTGTCAATAAAATGACTTTTATAGGAAATTCATCTGTAGTATGATATGGCGATACTTAGATCTCAACAGACATTCTATCTTCTCCCCCTGCATGTCCCAGCTTCCTTTTCATTTGAAGCGAGACCATGTGACTAGTTTTGTCCATGGATGGAGAGCAAAAATCATATGCATCTCTTTGGTTTGAGGCACTTAAAAATAAGTAACATCCTCCTCCATTCTGTTCTCTTGCTGCAACAAAGGAGCAATCCTCAAGCTTAGGTGACAACATAAAAGGTTGAAATGAGCCTGGATCCTGAGTGACTAGGTAGACAGGGCATCCCGGTAGACTCACACTGGAATCTGAGGATATATAGCATTAATTTTTATTGTTTTCATTCACTGATACAGAGATTTGCATTTTGTGGCAATTTTTGTCCTTATTTTCATGAAAACAGATGATTAAAATCAAGAAAGAATATATGACTAAAATCTAAGCTATACCCAGGAAAATTAAAGAAATTTTGTTACTGAGTCTATACTTTTAAAGAGTTGAAACCAGTTAGAAGCAAAAATAATCATAACATGAACATTTGGTAGCATTCATTAAATACCGAGTGTGCTGCTTGCTTTACAGCTAGTCCTAATGTGTTTGCTAGTTAAGAGATAAAAAATGGAAAATTTTCTCAACTCAAAAGTCCTCACAGAAACATGGAAATATAGATTCTCAGGAATCTATTGTACTTTAAATTTTATTTTCAATATTCCTGAAAAACAAAAGAGCAGGACAGTGTATATGAGGTAACATCTCACATGATCATAGAGGAGACTTCAGCTTTGTTTGAACTGTAGGATTTTAATGACAAAAGTTATGTATGATATTTCCCATTGCTATCCACATAAACCTATTCCAGGTGGCTATACTCCAAAATAGAATATTTTTTTAAGTGCACAATGTGATTTATTCTAGGCTAGTACATATGGAATGCAGCCCTGCCAAGCTTCTCTGCCCATGGTGTTCTCGAGGCAATAATACTGGAGTGGGTTTCCATTTCCTCTTCTTAGGGATCTTGCCAACCCAGAGATCAAGCCCACGACTTTTATGTGTCCTGTGGACAAATGGGTTCTTTAAACTAATGCCACCTGGGAAGCACATTTAATATGTTAGTAGTACTCAAATGAAAAATCAAAAATATGAATACAGTGAGTCATGTGGTAGTTCTATTCCTAGCAGTCTAGATGTCCATTGACAGATGAATAGATATGGAAATTGTGGCACATGTAAACAATAGAATGTTACTCAGCTTAAAAACACACACACACACACAAAACAATATGCATTTGATTCAGTCTTAACAAGGTGGATGAACCTGGAGCCTATTGTACAGAGTGAAGTAAGTCAGAAAGAGAAAGATGAATTCTGTATATTAATGCATATGTATGGAATCTAGAAAGATGGTACTGATGAACTTATAGCAGTGGAGACGCAGACAGAGAACAGATATGTGGACACAGTGTGGGAGGGAGAGAGAGAGTAGCATGGAAACTTATACATTACCATATGTAAAATAGGTAGTCAGTGGGAATTTGCTGTATGATGCAGGGGGCTCAACCCAGTTCTCTGTTACAGCCTAGAAGGGTGGGATTGGGGAGATGGGAGGGAGGTTCAAGAGGGAGGGGACATGTGTACACCTTTGGCTAATTCGTGTGGATGTATGGCAGAACCCAGCAAAATATTGTAAAGCAATTATTTTCCAATTAAAAAAAAAAAAGTGTGAACAGTTTCCCCTGAAGTTGTGCAGTATGATAGTCCTCACCACCGATCCTCTGTTTTTAACAAGTTCCTATGTAGCAGTGTTATTGAAGTGTCATCTACTTGGTGAATGACTAATGATTGAATTGTTTAATTCTCTCATTAAAACAGTAATTAGTGACCTCTTCCCTGGTGGCTCAGATGGTAAAGCGTCTGCCTACCATGAGAGAGATCCAGGTTCAATCCCTGGGTCGGGAAGATCTCCTAGAGAAAAATGGCAACCCACTCCAGTATTCTTACCTGGAAAATCCCATGGATGGAAGAGCCTGGTAGGCTACAGTCCATGGGGTCGCAAGGAGTCCACACATGACTGAGCGACTTCACTTTCTTCCTTTCTTTCTTTAGTGACCTCTTAGCTTATTAACTTCTGTCTAAATTTTATGTTCTGTATAAATACATCCTCAGTGATAACATCAACTTCTATGCCAATGACTTTGTAACCTGCATTTCAAACTAGATCTGTCTGGGGAACTCTAGACTTATTTTTCTAACTGCTACTTAAGTATTTTGATTAGACTGAACTATTAGGTAAAAACGACAAACAATTATATCTACGTTATCAACATACATTTTTTGCAAATGGCAGAGTTTATTAGTTGACATAAGGTCATTGGCAGTAGAATACCTCCAATAGATTTCTAATGTACATCCTAGGTATCTAGTCAGAGTTTTCTTTTTGTCATTCTCCAACATAGCAAGTTTTAAGTATTTCTAGGCCTATAGCAAGCCTCAGCAGAGGATTGATAAGTGAGATCTAAATTCTAAGGATAAGTTCTCCAAAAATGCATAACCATAATAATGATTAAAATTTCCATTTGACTACCAGAAACAAGGCTTCTGGCTTTGAAGAGACAGGATTTAAATTAACAATTAATTTAAGCAGTATTACGCATCTAAGTGCATGTGTGCTGTCTCTTCAGTCATGTCTGATGTTTTGCCACCCCATGAGTTTTAACCCTCCTGGTTCTGTTGTCTGTGGAATTCTCCAAGCAAGAATAGTGGAATGGGTTACATGCTCTCCTTCAGAGGGTCTTCTTGACCCAGGGATTGGACACAGGTCTCTTAGGTCCCTTGCACTGACAGGGGGTTCTTTACCATTACTGCCACCTTGAAACCCTTATAGTGCTTCTTTGTATGGCCACCATTCCAGTAAATGTGTTTCTTTTTAATTATAAAACAACAATATTATACTGATATATAAAAACATTAATTATTCTATGAATAAACTGATGTACAATAAGGCCAGTCACTTTCATGAAATAGAAATATAGAAAGAAAAACCAAATACATTTTCTATCTCAAAAGTAATTTAAAGTAGTTCATTTACAAAATATGCTTAATCCTGCACCCAAAAACCAATTTCCATTGCTAGGTTTATTACGGGAAATTTGCTAGTTCATATTATCAAATGCTATTGGGCCTCTTTTGCTAAAGGATCTTCAAAATTGCCTATAAAATTATTATATCTATAGATATTTTTGAAGTTTATAACATTAACAGCTTTTTCTTAGATTTTCTTAAGTTTTACAGTATATATAATTATAGCACATACAGAAACTTTGTATATTATAATGTTCTTGTGTTCAAATTGCAATGCTTATTTATATTCCAGTTATATATATTGTAGAAAGCTTCATAATAAGTAGTTATGCAATTCCAATTGAGCTATTTCAAATCCTGAAAGATGATGCTGTGAAAATGCTGCACTCAATATGCCAGCAAATTTGGAAAACTCAGCAGTGGCCGCAGGACTGGAAAAGGTCAGTTTTCATTCCAATCCCAAAACAGGCAATGCTAAAGAATGCTCAGACTAATTCACAATTGAACTCATCTCACATGCTAGTAAAGCAATACTCAACATTCTCTAAGCCAGGCTTCAGCAATACGTGAAATGTGAATTTCCAGATGTTCAAGCTGGTTTTAGAAAAGGCAGAGGAACCAGAGATCAAATTGCCAGCATCCACTGGATCATGGAAGAAGCAAGAGAGTTCCAGAAAAACTTCTATTTCTGCTTTATTGACTATGCCAGAGCCTTTGATTGTATGGATCACAATAAACTGTGGAAAATTCTGAGAGAGATGGGAATACCAGACCACCTGACCTGGCTCTTGAGAAACCTATATGCAGGTCAGAAGCAACAGTTAGAACTGGACATGGAACAACAGACTGGTTCCAAATAGGAAAAGGAGTACCTCAAGGCTGTATACTGTCAACCTGCTTATTTACTTTTATGCAGAGTGCATCATGAGAAACGCTGCACTGGAAGAAGCAAACGCTGGCATCAAGATTCAATTCAGTTCAGTCGCTCAGTCGTGTCTGACTCTTTGCACCCCCTGAATCGCAGCACACCAGGCCTCTCTGTCCATCACCAACTCACGGAATTCATCCAGACCCACTCCCATGGAGTCAGTGATGCCATCCAGCCATCTCATCCTAGGTCGTCGCCTTCTCCTCCTGCCCCCAATCCCTCCCAGCATCAGAGTCTTTTCCAATGAGTCAGCTCTTTGCATGAGGTGGCCAAAATACTGGAGCTTCAGCTTCAGCATAATTTCGTCCAAAGAAATCCCAGGGCCGAGATTGCTGTGAGAAATATCAATAACCTCAGATATGCAGATGACACCACCCTTATGGCAGAAATTGAAAAGGAACTAAAAAGCCTCTTGATGAAAGTGAAAGAGGAGAGTGAAAAAGTTGGCTTAAAGCTCAACATTCAGAAAGCTAAGATCATGGCCTCTGGTCCCATCACTTCACGGGAAATAGATGGGGAAACAGTGGAAACAGTGTCAGACTTTATTTTGGGGGGGCTCCAATATCACTGCAGATGATGATTGCATCCATGAAATGAAAAGATGCTTACTCTTTGGAAGGAAAGTTATGACCAACCTAGATAGTATATTGAAAAGCAGAGACATTATTTTGATAACAAATGTCTTTCTAGTCCAGGTGATGGTTTTTCTAGTAGTCATGTATGGATATGAGAGTTGGACTGTGCAGAAAGCTGAGTGCCGAAGAATTGATGCTTTTGAACTGCGGTGTTGGAGAAGACTCTTGAGAGTCCCTTGGACTGCAAGGAGATCCAACCAGTCCATTCTGAAGGAGATCAGTCCTGGGTGTTTACTGGAAGGACTGATGCTAACGCTGAAACTCCAATACTTGCCACCTCATGTGAAGAGAGTTGACTCATTGGAAAAGACTCTGATGCTGGGAGGGACTGGGGGCAGGAGGAGAAGTGGATGACAGAGGATGAGATGTCTGGATGGCATCACCGACTCAATGGACAGGAGTTTGAGTGAACTCCGGGAGTTGGTGATGGACAGGGAAGCCTGGCATGCTGTGATTCATGGGGTCACAAAGAGTTGGACACAACTGAGTGATTGAACTGAACTGAACTTAACCCTCTTTAGGAAAGAAATGTTTAAATATTATTTCACTGTTAGAGTACCAGCACCTAGAAACGTTTTTGTCATTTAAATGTTTAATACATAATTTGTAAATATATGAATGAAAAATAAGTAACATCACTGTAATAAATTTAGCCCTTGTTTCAAAAGAAAATTATACTTCAAAAAGTAAAATTTATATATACACCTCTATACACCTATATAGGAAAGACTGACTATGTATACATTTCTGAAATTAAGAAAGACTTTTCTTGCTTTCTGTAATCAAAATGAAAACAAAACCAACACTGTCACTTATTTCATTCACCAAGTCAGAAAAACCTGCTATTAAAACAAAAGGAGATGACTTTAGACTGCCATTCAGTCAGAGGAAAACAATTCATCTTCAGCATATTCATTTATTTTTGGCTTACTCAATTTGCTCTTTGCTGACAGATATTTGTAGGTAGATGCAAATAACACTCATCGTAATACCTTCATCAGTAATTCCCTTCAACAAAAGCTAGAGAAGAGAGTACAGAATACTCTAATCTCCCTGCATCTGTGTTGGCCATACTACATCAGTGGGATTAAATGAATGAAGATATATGTTCCTTTTCTTATTCATTGAAAGATGAATAATATATATAATGAATATGTATTTGTATGACACAAATGACACATGCTGAGAGGGATAGGGTAGAAGGGTAGAAGTAGTCTTATTTTTATGAGTTTAACAGCTACATCACCCTTAGGAATCCTGCCTTCAGAATTTTATTATATGACAAAAATAAAACTATATTCATGTAATCACTTTTTTCAGATTTTTAAAATAATTTTCAGCTTAATACAGGTCTAAATTATTCATTTTAATTCATGAAATATATGAATACTTATTTTTAATAATTACCTATAACAGATATGCTTATAACATACTCATATAACAAAATATGTACTGCACTGAACAAAATATCTTTGTATCAGTGTATATGAAATATCTATATACTCTCTAATCTGATGGTAGAGAGCTAATGTTATAAAATATTTGAACAAAGATGGCATTCTAAACCCACACAAGTGTCTTTCTCTCTTCTTTTCAGTCTTATTGAGATATAATTGACAAATAAAATTATAATACATTTAAAATTTGTAAGAATTATGATTTGATATACACTGTAGAAATATTTCCAATCAAGTAATCCATTCATGACCTCTCATAATTACCATTTTACAATTTTTGGTGAGAACACTTAAGTTATATTTTCTTAGTACATTTCATTGGAGAAGGAAATGGCAACCCACACCAATATTCTTGCCTAGAGAACTCCATGAACAGAGGAGCCTGCTGGGCTGCTGTCCATGGGGTCCCAAAGAGTCAGACAAGACTGAAGCAACTTAGTGTGCATGCATGCATTGGAGAAGGAAGTGGCAACCCACTCCAGTGTTCTTGCCTGGAGAATCCCAGGGACAGCGGAGCCTGGTGGGCTGCCGCCTATGGAGTCGCACAGAGTCGGACACAGCTGAAGCGACTTAGCAACAGCAGCAGCAGTACAATTCAGTTATACAATATATTAATACGAACTGGAGTCACCATGATGATCTTTGATGATCAGTGATGTTGAACATCTTTTCAATACGTATTAGTCATTTGTGTGTCTTCCTTGAAAAAAAAAAAAGTCTCTGGATACTTTACATATTATTTGAATTGGGTTATTTGTTTTGTTTTGTTTGCTATTGAGTCATATGAATTCCTTGTATATTTGATATATTAACTCTTTGTCAGATATATGATTTATAAATATTTTCTCCCATTCCATTATCACCTTCCCATTTTGTTTATGGTTTGTGGTTTCATTTGCTACATAGAAACTATGTAGCTTTGTATAGTCTCATTTGTTTATTTTCCTTCATTGCCTTTGTTTATAAGTCAAATCCACCCCCCAAAAAATCATTGTCTAGACCAATATCAAGTAATTTACCTCCTTGTATTTTCTTACAGGGTTTTATTGTTTCAGGTCTTACATATTCAATTATTTAATCCATTTTGGAGTTGATTTTTATGACATGTAAGATAGGAATACAGTTTCAGTTTTCTGTATGTAGATATCATTTCCCTAGCAACACTTATTGATGAAACTATCCTTTTCCCATCACATATTTTTGAATACTTCACTGTAAATTATTTGACCACGTGCACATGGAATCATTTCTGAGCTCTCTATTCTGTTCCAATGGTATATAGGTCTGTTTTTATGCCACTCCCATACTGCTTTGATTGCTGTTACTTTAAAATATAGTTTGAAATAATTAAAATTCTTGTACTTTAGTTTCAAACATATTTCCCTGTTTTTTAATTTTCCTTGCTTCTCTGTGTTGGTTTCTTCTCATTAGATAAATCACCCCCTGTATCTCATTCTTGACAAACTGGTCTCCTGTAGTAGATGAATCTTTTCAATCAGCCTGGCCTGAGGTCCTGGTTGCTTCTCATATCTTTATGATTTTACAAGGCTCTGTGTTTGTTGTTGCTGCTGCTACTGCTGCTAAGTCACTTCAGTCGTGTCCAACTCTGTGAGACACCAGAGACGGCAGCCCACCAGGCTACCCGTCCCTGGGATTCTCCAGGCAAGAACACTGGAGTGGGTTGCTATTTCCTTCTCCAATGCATGAAAGTGAAAAGTGAAAGTGAAGTCGTTCAGTTGTGTCCTACTCCTAGCAACCCCATGGACTGTAGCTTACCAGGCTCCTTCATCCATGGGATTTGACAGGCTTCAGTTCAGTTCAGTCGCTCAGTCGTGTCCGACTCTTTGTGACCCCATGAATCGCAGCCTGCCAGGCCTCCCGTCCATCACCAACTCACGGAGTTCACTCAGACTCATGTCCATCGAGTCAGTGATGCCATCCAGCCATCTCATCCTCTGTCGTCCCCTTCTCCTCCTGCCCCAAACCCCTCCCAGCATCAGAATCTTTTCCAATGAGTCAACTCTTCACATGAGGTGGCCAGAGTATTGGAGTTTCAGCTTTAGCATCATTACTTCCAAAGAAATCCCAGGGCTGATCTCCTTCAGAATGGACTGGTTGGATCTCCTTGCAGTCCAAGGGACTCTCAAGAGTCTTCTCCAACACCACAGTTCAAAAGCATCAATTCTTCAGTGCTCAGCCTTGACAGTCCAACTCTCACATCCATACATGACCACAGGAAAAACCATAGCCTTGACTAGACAGACCTTAGTTGGCAAAGTAATGTCTCTGCTTTTTCTCAGTGACTCCCAATAGTAGAGTGTGTGCCAAGACTCATCAGTGCCCCAACCAGAAGCATAATACTCAGCCCATAGATACAGGCTGATTAGAAATAAGACCTCAAGCAACAGACAGAATAGTATACATTCAATCTCCTTTCAAGGAGAATCTGACAGATGGGTTCTTTGTTCTCTGCATTGTACCCAGGTATCTGGCCATAGTGAGTGTACTTATTCCCACTAAAACACTGCTTCTTTATTTTTTATAGACATTGGTACTTGTGAATGCAAGCTCCAATCACTTTTAGAGCTAAAGCTATATAGACTCCATCCCTCATGTGGTTGCCATAAAATCAGAGCTTTCAGTGTGTAGCCCAAACACTTTGCTCCTCAGAGAGAAGCTGGAAATTGTCTGCTCTCTTCCAAATGGATGCTGCTGGGAGACAGTGAGAGCTTATCACAAAAGTATGTCTCAGCCTTTGTTGCTTGGTTCACTGTGGGTCATTTCAAAGTTACCCAATGTGTACGAATTACTTAACTAGTTTCTACTTTCTTTCAGATAATATTGTCCCATGTGTAACAATATATTCACAATTGTCATGTGTGAAAAATCCAGAGATGAGTAGTCTCCCTAATCTCTGCCTCCTGAAGTGTGTTCAGTTCAGTTCAGTCGCTCAGTCCTGTCCGACTCTTTGTGACCCCATGAATCACAGCACACCAGGCCTCACATCTATACATGACCACAGGAAAAACCATAACCTTGACTAGACGGATCTTAGTTGGCAAAGTAATGTCTATGATTTTGAATATGCTATCTAGGTTGGTCATAACTTTTCTTCCAAGGAGTAAGCATCTTTTAATTTCATGGCTGCAGTCACCATCTGCAGTGATTTTGGAGCCCCCCAAAATAAACTTTGACACTGTTTCCACAATTTCCCCATCTAGTTCCCACGAAGTGATGGAACCAGATGCCATGATCTTCGTTTTCTGAATGTGAGCTTTAAGCCAACTTTTTCACTCTCCTCTTTCACTTTCATCAAGAGGCTTTTTAGTTCCTCTTCACTTTCTGCCATAAGGGTGGTGTCATCTGCATATCTGAGGTTATTGATATTTCTCGCAGCAATCTTAATTCAAGCTTGTATTTCTTCCAGTCCAGTGTTTCTCATGATGTACTCTGCATATAAGTTAAATAAGCAGGGTGACAATATACAGCCTTGACATACTCCTTTACCTATTTGGAACCAGTCTGCTCTTCCCTGTCCAGTTCTAACTGTTGCTTCCTGACCTGCATACAGATTTCTCAAGAGACAGGTCAGGTGGTCTGGTATTCCCATTTCTTTCAGAATTTTCCATGGTTTATTGTGATTTACACAGTCAAAGGCTTTGGCATAGTCAATAAAGCAGAAATAGATGTTTTTTATGGAACTCTTTTGCTTTTTCCATGATCCAGCGGATGTTGGCAATTTGATCTCTGGTTCCTCTGCCTTTTCTAAAACCAGCTTGAACATCAGCAATTTCACGGTTCATGTATTGAGAGGTGAAAAAACAAAGGAGAAAAGGAAAGTTATAAGCATCTGAATGCAGAGTTCCAACGAATGGCAAGAAGAGATAAGAAAGCCTTCTTCAGCAATCAATGCAAAGAAATAGAGAAAACAACAGAGTGGGAAAGACTAGAGATCTCGTCAAGAAAATTAGAGATACCAAGGGAAGATTTCATGCAAAGATGGGCTCGATAAAGGACAGAAATGGTATGGACCTAACAGAAACAGAAGATATTAAGAAGAAGTGGTAGGAATACACAGAAGAACTGTACAAAAAAGATCTTCACAACCCAGATAATGATGATGGTGTGATCACTCACCTAGAACCAGACATCCTGGAATGTGAAGTCAAGTGGGCCTTAGAAAGCATCACCATCAACAAAGCCAGTGGAGGTAATGGAATTCCAGTGGAGCTATTTCAAATCCTGAAAGATGATGCTGTGAAAGTGCTGCACTCAATATGCCAGCAAATTTGGAAAACTCAGCAGTGGCCACAGGATTGGAAAAGGTTAGTTTTCATTCCAATTCCAAAGAAAGACAATGTCAAACAATGCTCAAACTACCTAAAGCGTGTAGCCTTGGGGAAATGGAACTGATCCTATTATCCTTGTGGCATTGCCTTCTCACACTTTCCTTTTTGCATGATATCCTCTTCATAGGTTTAGAGAGTAGATATCCTAACTCTTAATGCTCTGAAACTGTTATCATGATTGTCTACTAGAATTCCCTTACTCCAAAGGCTGTTGGAGAGTTCTGTTTGGAACTCTTATACCATTTCTTTACATTGTCCTTGCGTTAGTCATTGTCCTAAACTCTGCTTTTGGGGTTATCAATGCCATTACCTGCCGGGAGCCAGCATGGGAGATCACACCCATGACAAGGTCAGGTGGAAGAGACCTGACGAGCAAGGTGGATCAGGACTCAATGGGCCCCCCGGACCTGCTCAAGCATCTACCCCACAACCAGAATCTGTCTGTCTTACTATTTTATACCTTTCATCAACTCTTCTGACGTTAACAGGGGGCTATCTCTGACCACCTTTTTTCTGGAGAAAATCAACTTAAGGCTCTAGATAAAAAGTCTCCTGGACATGAAAGGAATATGTCAAATCATACCCTTCTGATGGTTGCTGACAGGTTTATCCAGACTCTTGCAGCTACACATGTGATTATTCACAGCCTTCCAACTGTAAGAGGCACGGGAAGCCTAAAACATTCTAAAACTATAGAGCCTTTTGAAGAGTTAAAAATGATTAGAGTAGTGCTGGTGCAGGATTTCATTGTTGAGCCAGTGCTTGCTGCCAAGTCCCCATATCCCTTATCCATTGTGCACCTGGGAGTGCATTAGTTAATGTAGGTGAATTTAAGAAAAACAAGCAATAGCCTTGGAATTAACCACATCAGACCTTTGAGCTAATTGAATCTTTCTTTGTTATAACTCACTGCACCTTTGCTCCATGAGAATGTAACTCTGTTTAGCACTTCTGAGGCTGACATAGATTAGAAATATAAAGAAAAAGCACTACAACGGAAAATATATTTTCTGGTTGAGTAGCCTTTATCAAAAGAGGGCCATAAAATATTCACAGGCCTCCAAGGCCAGAAGATAATGTACACAACATTGTTTCTGGGAAAGTTATACAGAAAAAATCCTAGTTTCGATAAAGACAAAACAGATGTAATGTTTGGGCTGACTCTGCATGACTTTGCATCTTTCATTTCTCTCTATGTACAAGTCAAGGTATAAAAGTTCCTTTTGAAAAGAAAGTTACAGGCCTCGCTAACTGAAGCTTGGTCTGCTCGTGTCATTCTCTCTCTCTCTCTCTCTCTCTCTCTCCCCTTCTCCTCTCCATCCCTCTCTTTTTCAGTCTGATCCCTTGGAGCACAGAGGCTCTCTGCATCCACTTTCCTGCCTGGGCTTCTAAGACCCAATCGAGAAGGTGCTCTGTGTCTTCACTCTGGTGAAAGGGCACCTGCGGCCTCCGTAAACAGAGCAAGTCCCTTGTCTGAGGCTTTATTGGCTTTCTGTGTAAACCAAGGAATATTAGCCTCTACTCTTTCTTCTCTCCCCTCCCCCCTCACTGATGCCATCCATCCTGAGGGTACCCCTGGATCCTGCTGGGGCTGGACCTTAGCAGTTACCCCTGCCCTCAAGGCAAAATGGCTAAGGTAAATACAGTTTAAGGAATTGTCTCTCTGTTTTGAGCCTTACCTACCCAATGCTTAGCTTTCTTTGGCTGATAATAGTCACTGAGACAGGGAACAACTATCTCAATGGTTTAGAGCAACCAGACCTAAAGCCCACCATTTTCTTTACCCCTAGAGAACCAATTAGTAATATGAGCTCTGAACTCACACAAAAGTATGAGGCAGATAAGAAAGCCAGTGGACAGTAGGCCAGTAGAACCCTGTAGTTTTTCTAGTATTCTCTTCTTACCATGATTCAATGGACTAAAATTTATACACTCAGTAATATAAGAGCAGTCAGATCCCTAAAGGTTTTCTTGCACAGTATCCTTCCTCACAAAAATTTCTTTTCTTTTCTTTTTTTTTTCCCCTTCCTGGTACCCTCTGCCTTTGATGTCTGGAGTCTTGTGGGTTTGACAAGCAGAAGATGAATATATAAGCTGTTATATTTCACTGGTCTAACAATTGTGTTATTGTTCAGTTGCTCAGTTGTATCTGACTCTTTGAAACCCCATGGACTGGTGTAAAAATTGACTACTCAAAAATTGTCAGAATTTGCAAAGATGGTAGAAAACATGTGAGAGATATCACTCTAAATGACAGGTGATATAGCTCTACCATAATTAGGTGGTTGTGAATAGTAATAATATGATGATGGTGGTGGTGGTGGTGAAGGTGATGCTGCTGATGATAGTGATGTCAGGTGTTTAAACAGGCTTTTCATGTATAGGATTTGATTCTGTTTCATCCTAACTTCAAGGCTTCTGTGCCAGACCACCACAACATTATGTCCCTTGTCTCTTGAGCTATAGGAATCAGTTTCTAATTCCTTTACATTGGAAAATATAATAATAGCCAGTTTACCAGCAAAAGTGAATTTATTTGGTAACAGCAGCAAGACTGAAATTTAGGACATGCATGCTATTGAGAACCAGGGCAAATTCAGAGAAAAAAGGAAGGGGAAATAGTTTTTATAGGAAAAAGGAAGAGTTGGGAGGAGCTTTGATAATCGAAGAATCCATTGGAAGGAACTGGAAGAATTCAAAATATGGAGGCTTCTCATTGGTTGGCCGGATACAGCCTCTGATTGGCTGTGATCTCTGATTGGTTGGACTAGCATAGGGCAGAAAGAGGTTTTCTTCTTGGTGCTAGATAGTAAAGCAAGGACACATTGCTGTCAGAGATGTAGAGCTATGTCTCTTCATGTTTGGGATAATGCAGATCCATGACATAGCATGGGGGCTTCTTCTATATGCCTGTCCAAATCCAATATTTGCTGAGGTTCTTTTAATCCCACAATGTAATATCGACATAGTTATAGATTCAGCTTCTCTACCACTATTCCTGAATGAGAAATATGGATTTCTTAACAGAAACACAAAAGAATGAAAACATGTGTAATGTTCAAAAATATACTTCTGTATTTTTTGGTTTGTTTTTAATGAAAGAATATTTGATTTACAATGTTGTATTAGTTTTGGTTGTACAGAAAAGTGATTCAATTATACATATATATAGATTTTTTCCCCCATATTCTTTTCCCTTATAGGTTATTACAAAATACTGAGTAGTGTTTCCTGTGTTATATAGTAGGTTCTTGTTGGTAATCTATTTTATATATAGTAATGTGTATATGTTAATCCCAAACTTCTAATTTATCCCTCCTCTCCCTTTTTCCTTTGGTAAACATAAGTTTGTCTTCTTTGTTTGTAATTTCATTTGTGTAATTTTGTTCCACATAAAAATTATATCATATGGTATTTGTCTTTGACTTTTTTCACTTAGTAAGATAATATTTAGGTAATATTCCATTGTATAAATATATGCACTTCTCTATGTTTAAGCAAAGTAAGTAGAAGTTGACTTCTGAAAGGCCACATCAATCAGTTGTCAAGTAGGGAATCTACTAACCTACATATAGTTCAAACAAGAGTCAGGCAGTAAGACAGAAGTACTCTCTTCTCTCTCAAACTACCCTACAGAGAAGTAGGGAAACTTCCTGGGAAATCATCTGGATTTCTGGCTGCTGCATGTAACCTAACAGAGTATGCTTGGAAACAAAGTCCTCTACAATCTATAGAGAATCCAAAGGAGCCTGTTTCTTCCAAGCTGTAAAATTCCCTGAGTAACTTTAAGCCTATATTCCAGCTACCTTTGGCCTCTTGTTTCCACTAGCTCCAAGTGGCAATTGGTAAGACATTTGTTGTAAAAATTAGATTTCTTCAAGGGTAACAGGTACCATACCTATGATATAGTAACCATAAGCTTATTTTTCTGTTCCAATAAAGCCTATTTTTCTGGTTGAAAGTGCAGTCTTGAATGGTTAAACTAAAAAAAGTACAAACATTTAATATAATAAAATAAGATTCATGACTTCTAAGATTTTGTTTTGGAAGCCATTGTCTCATCAGATAATGGGAGTCTCCTATTTTACCTGTGTTTCTCTTCCCCCATTGCATTAATTTTTTGAACATTCTGGATATAAACAATCCCTGGAGCACTTATTAATAATATATATTCAGAGAAAAAACAAATTAGACACTTGATAGGACTTTGAGGAATCTGTATTTCTATGAAGGTACAAATTATTTTGATGATCAACAAATATTGAAAGTCACGCCTTGTAGGTTTTAACATTCTGATACTCTCTGCCCCAGCTGGATCCTAACTTTCCCTCACCCAAGGGTAGAATTCTTCTTTAATTCTGAATAAAGTTACAAGTAACAGAGACAACAGCCATTCTATTGCCTCATCTTAGAATATTTTGTAGACTGAATTTTCCTGAAAACATTATCATGGAAGGAAAATAAAAGAGACAGGAATCATAACTTGTTACAATGCACAGGTTTTGATTCACAGAGTACTTCTACCTCTGTCTCAGCCCCTTTATAATTTCCCATTCTGTTTGGACTTTCATCTTCTATTTACAAGAAGGCAACATCAAATCGCTGCTCAAATATTCCCTTACTGACCAGAGGATCTGGTTCTCTGGACTCCAGGCTCTGTATCTAGTGCCTAAAGGGGGTCAGGGTTTATTGAGACCTTCCATTTTAGTTTTACTTTTCTGTTAAAGGGACAGGTTTTTTTGGTGTGTGTTTTACTTGGTTTTTGAGAAATGTGCGAAAGGACATATTAAAATTATCTCAGACATGAGGAGAGAAGCCTTTCTCTTGAAATTGTCTGTCCTTTAGAAAGAGAAACATTTAAATAAAGTATCCAAAATTATGCAACATATCTGCTCTCTGATTTATCTGTTAATGCTACTTAGAAAGACTTATCAAATAAAATAAATTTAGAAAATATAAAATAATTAAAAATAAAAATTAGGTTATCATACTTATATATTTAAAGAATATGTATTAGAAAAACCTGGAAATGATATAATAAAGTGAGGATTTTTAGGTAGCTACTGAAGATCTGTGTAATTTGTAAGCATTTGTAGAAATATTATGACACAATTTCATTCAATCTAAGGATGCAGAATTAAAACACAAACTATGTAGTATATTGAAGACATATGATTATTTAAAAGTTTAAATATAAAGTCAAAAGAAGTTCCCACTAAATGGAAATACCCTGTATTATTACATGTAAAAATTACTAAATGTAAATTTAACTCATTTATGTACAAAATTGCAAAAATCCAAACCTCATTCTGAAGTTTATAAATGTTTAAAAATATCTGGGAAAAAATGTTAGAAAGTGAAATAGCTAGAAACAATTTTTTTAAGTAGTAAGTAAAAAATTGTCTCATGAAAATGTGAAATATAATATTATTGTAACTTAATAATGCTTTTGATTCAGGAATAGTTCAAGTCACCAATCAGTTATATATAAGCATTTTTCATCTGATAAGCATTGCATCTAGAACCAAAGGAAATATGCTAACTTTGATATCATGCAAAGTAAAGTCATGTTTTCAATCCTCTGAATATACAAATTGTGACAATAGCGGCAGCTACTACTAAAACAAAATTAGAAGCAAAAGAAGAAATTTAGATTACAATATGAAATAAATTAATTTATAACATCTTTATAGACAAACATTAACATTAAAATCATTAAAAATATCAGTAAGGACAACCATACTAATACATGGGCACAGGATATAAGCAAATAATTTATGAGAGTTTAAATGAGAAATTAAAAATAGGAATGAAAATTTTAATTAAAATAAAAAATGATAAAAAATATAATATGTGGCTCTATGGTGATATGAAGGAAAAACTCTCATAAGCATATTCTATAGCTTGTTACATTAGTCAACCAGGAAAATAAAAATAAGGTAGAACCAAACAAAAAAACAATTAGACACATATCAAATATTAAACATTTTCTGTCTCTTAGTTACTATTATGTACTCCAGGACTCTGTTAGCAATTTAAATATGGTATCTTTTTCAAGGACCTCACCATCTCTCTTGGGAGACTGGTAAATAAAACTAAATATACTTAATGAATAAATCAGGGATGAAAATGACAACTGATGACATGAAACACATTATTGATATAATTTCTCTTCTCCATCTCATTCTACAAAGAGTTGATGACTCTGAACTTAAATTGATAATTCTTTTAATGAACTTATAGTAGGCAACATGTATTGTTAATCTAATTCATTTGTATAGAGAGTAATAATTTTTGTTATCTCGCAGGACACTCATTCCTATTAAATGACATAAAGTATATATAATAGCCAATAGACTACCTTACAATACAACTATGACAATTAGAGCATTGTACTTCTGTACTGAAGTTTGGCAAATAAGGTAATATATTTGGCATTTGTGTTGTTTCTGCTGTTTTTCTTTGTTTACAGGAGAAGAAAATGAATCTTTCTGGGTTTTAGTATTCCCCAAGTTTACATATCTAATAATGTACAAAGCCAGAATTGGAGCTAATTATTCTTCTTTTATTATCATTATAGCTGGCTATTTTAAATGCCAGTCCAGTTTAGTAGGCTAGTACCCTTTTCATGCCAGTTATCTAAATAATCAAATAAATATTTCTATAGATTTTAACTTTACCTTGGTAATGTGGTATTGCTTAAACATACCCCAACCTTTAAAGTAAAGGGAACACAGTTTCTCAGTTATCACATTCTAATTCTTAAAATATAAAACCTAAGGATTTTTATAGTTTTGTTTCATTCTGTCTGTTTTTTTTTTCCCTTTTTTTAATCTTTGGGTCACATTGCATAGCTTGGGGGATATTAGATCCCCAGTCAGGTGTCACATGCATGCCCCTTGCACTGGCAGTGTGGAGTGCTAACTGTTTCATTGCTGGGATAGTTCCTGCTTCATTCTGCTTTTGTAGCATGTACTCTTTGTCCAGTTGCAATGCCCATCTATCTTTTTCAATGAAGTGACATAGTTTTCATCATTGTTATGATTTTAAAGATCTTCCCCCATAGATAGCTGTACTTTCATATAAATGGAAAACAACCTTTAATAAAATAATATAAATAACACCACACACACACAGACACACACAGGAATATTGTTCTGTTAATCATTCATCAAAAGCTACTTGTCTGGCCAATGACATTTTTGTTATAAAGTCCTTAATAATGTCTAACAAATATGTAGAAATAATGTATGATTAAAAAAGCATGAAAGTATATTATTTAGTAGGTATTCATTCATTCAATATATATATTGAACACTCACAGTTGTCAGGCACTCTGCTTGAGAATGAGAAGATACAAAGAAATAACCAATGATTTCATACAAATCATAAAAGAAAATTAGGAATAGCTAGAAGCCCTAATTTATTTTAAGCAAATATAAATCTATTCATTGGAAAAATTTCAGTTTGGTATAAATTAGCATGAATCCAGCCTCAACTGCAAAATGTTAATCAGATTATGAGATAAATAGCCTTACATTTTCCCAAAGAAAATTATATTTAGTATTTTTGGAAGATAACTAAATTATATTTAGAAAGTGAAAAACATTTAAATATTATATTTGGTTTATTCTATGATCTTGCAAATTAATAGATAGGAACCATGTATATATAGTATCTGATTCAAAGCTTCAACTACAACTACTTTGGTTTTCTAATTTGCAATTTGATTGGGTTCCAAGTATGTTTTCAAATACAATAACACTAAACTAAAACGTGTTGCTACAAATTTTAAGAGTTAGAGTTTATGAAATCAGTACTTGTTAAATTTACCATAGCATTAAAGTACATTTTTCCTTAGTTAAAATGGTTAGTATTAGCAGAAGAGAGTCAGGGGACCTCTCTACCTTGAGCCTCAGTTCTTGATAAGGACGCAAGGAAGAATATGAAGAACCTGCTTACATGTTACAAGCAAGTTTACTGAAGATAAAGAGAGAGAACAGAGAGAGCACCTCAAGAGAAAGATGGGCCAGGCCAGAGAAGGCAATGACACTGGAGGGCTGGGGTGTAGAGTTCATTGGGCAAGATTGTTTGCATAATCCGGTAAGATATTGACTGACAGTCTTAATGGATACCTGAGGTTATATAACAAGAGGGTTTTCTATGCATGTCCTTCCCATAATTCAGTCTGATATAATTAGATCTATATATTCATAGAATATTTATGAACATTTAATGAGTCCAATGGCTACCCAAGTTACCTAAGTACATGATACCCTAAGGTTATGTGCATGTGCCTGAGTGGGGAAAACCCCTCCAGTCAGCCAGTGGAGGATTTTTCTGATCCCCTAATCACTTCGGAGTAATGACGGGGGCATGGTTGGAGTGAGGTTGGCAAATAGTTTGGAGGGATTAGGCAGCCATTGGACATCAGCCAATGGGGCCACCTCTCGTTGCTCATAGATGGCTTCCTGCCTAACAGATAGTCTTAGAACCTACTTTGCACTTTTAATTTTGTATCTACAAGTTTATAAATGAAGGAAAACAAATATATGTGGATAGATCCTCCCATTTAGGTGTCTGATTTGAATTTTCAAAACACAAGATAATGTGGTTGTCAGAAAATCGGATGTCCTTGTTACTAGAATCTAAGATAATGGTTATAAACTTTATTTCTGACAGATATGTCTGGAGAGTGTGTAATTAGCAAAAATTTGAAGGGATGGACTGACCAGTGTTATAGCTCAGTTTTATTAACAGGCAAAGGAAAATAATCCTCCAGTCATGAGGGCAGGCCAACTCAAAAGACACGAAGAGAAGAGAAGCTCCCCCCTACCCTCAACTCATTTTGGCTCTTCTTTTTGTATGATTTTTATCCTCCCCATGAGCCTGCGCTATGTAAATTGGGCTAGCTAAGAGGGCTAGTTATTTTACCTGAGGTTCTCATTCTCATCCTTGGAACTTCCTTTGTTCTGTTTTCACAGGCTTTTCCCTTTGGCTTTTAGCCACTGCCATTCTAAACTCCTTTCTCCTATTCTACCTAACAGATGCCAATATAAAAATTAAATATTTAATTTTTTCAAAGAGAAAATTGTTGACAAAATAATTTTCCCTTAAATCAATGACTGATATTATGTTTTGTTTTATTTTGTGATTCTTATGCATGGTAGAAATATCTTCTATTAAGTATCAACTTTTTATTCCTGATGTTTTCTAAATATTTTAAAAGATAATTCATTTGTTAGGAAATTAATACAGTTAATAGTATTGTAATGGAGTCTTATTTAGCATTATTTCATCATTATAATGAAATATATTAATAATTTTGTTTCATTAATTATTATTTCATCATCTCATTATTCATGGTTCCTTGCTTCCTTGTGATGGAAAAAATCAACTCAAATTGGTTTAAGCAATAATAGGTATGATAGCCTTTGAAAATTTAAAATTTCATTTGCTGATTGGCATTTTCATTCAGATTAAAGCTGAAGCTCAACACTATCAACTGAATCTCTCTACATTTCTTGTTTCATGATTCCTCTAAGTAGATTCATTGTCATGTAAGCCTTCCTACTCAATAGCCCTCAGCAACTCAAAATGAATATTACTTTTATAGTTAACTGTTCCAAAGGAAATGAAGATTTTCTGTCTCAATGATTCTAACCAAATTCTTTTATTAAGTATCTTTCAATCTGACTTGGAAAAGGCAATTATTCTTTAACCAATAAAAGAGAGCAGAGGCTTGTAAAATCTCTGAATATCCATGATTGGCCAGTAAAGTTTTACTTACCCACTTTGTAGCTATGGGTAGACTCAACCTCAGTCGAAATTCTTGAATCACAAGTGATATTACAATAAAAACTAAGAATAATAAAAAATTTTCTGTCAACATTTTATGAGA
Organism: Aepyceros melampus; assembly: GCA_006408695.1. Classification (NCBI taxonomy): domain Eukaryota; kingdom Metazoa; phylum Chordata; class Mammalia; order Artiodactyla; family Bovidae; genus Aepyceros; species Aepyceros melampus. The sequence goes on along the minus strand of SJXQ01006946.1, from coordinate 242,755 downwards.
TTATCTTGTGGGGGAGGTATAATAGTCTATTAAAATTCATTTTGAGATAGCACTTAAGACTTTCTGAATATATACCTTGTTCATTGTCACTGTATTTAATTATCAAAAGCTTTCAGAATTAAAGGAAGAATGAATCATTCCAGGGTTCTACACATATTTCTGTATACATGACTATGAATTAAGGGTATCTGTAAATCTCATTTCCAACATCTTTCTTATAAAGACAATATGCAGATACCTAATCCCTTCTGTTTATTATAACAATGATGAAAGTAGGGATGCACCTGATCATCACTAAGAGTTAGACCAAATATATTTGACCCTCTCTTTTGATGGTAAGTTCCACCTTAAAGTCAAGTCATTTTTATTATGTCTTCCAAACAGGCAGTCCAATGAACAGCACAGTCTTTCCTCCAAAAAATAAACAGTAACTTATGTTTACTTTTCAAGTTACTTAATTTTCTTATATCATGGTATAGCAAGAAAAGAAAAACTAGTATTTTCAAAGGGATATCCAAGTCTAAATCCTCTGCTAGTTCTTCCTATAGTTTCAATCATTTAATTATCATCAGATAATTGTCAGATAATGTTCCTCATCTCCCTCATTAGGGAAGAAGATAAAGGAATATTTTAATATCTGGTTTTTCTTTTTCTTTCAGCTTAGTACTTTTTCACTTTAATATTTAAACAAAAAGGTCTGTTTGACACAAGTCAAGATGGGGTGACTAGAAGACCCTAGAGAAGTAAGATCTGAGAGGGGGGAAAAAATGCTTTTGAAAGGTATGTTTACTCAAACATAAACACGGAAGAACATACCTGCACACATTAGATGGAATGTTTCCAAAAAGTTGTAAACATACAATATGCCGTAGATATTGCTAGTTAACCAACCATGCTGCTTTGGCAAAACCAATACGTATTGTAAAGTAAAATAAAAAAAAAATTAAAAAAAAGAACTAGTAAAAAAATTTTAAAAATAAATAAAAACAAATAAATTGGTAATAGTAAAATTATACTCTATGGCTAGATGTATGAATATCCTTATTATACTAGTCATAAAGTAATGCAAAGTCTAATAACTGAAGAGTATTACTTATAAAACTTAATTCCGATTTCAGAGGCTCAAATATTTCTTAGCTAACTATAGAAAAGTATATCTTGTTCCTTTTCTTTTGTTAGAAAGCTGTCTTAGGCATACGGGAGAAAATATTGATCCAGTTTCCAGAGTAACAAAGAAACTCAGGAGAGTTTGATAGACTTCTAAGATCATGTAGGATTTTAAGTTAAGCTATAACTTATAGAAATTTTGTCTAAAACTTATTCTCTAAAATTATATTCTATTTACTTATAATCTCCTCTCAATTTTTCAATAAAAAAGAAGTTAACCAGTCTTACATTCAAGCTTATCCAGCTTTCTCTATATATTTCCACACTTAATTCTGATTTTCTCCATGTGAAAATTATATATTTTGCTAAAGGCACAATAATATTATCTCAATATGTGATTTTAAGAGTGAAAATTATTTTAAATATATTTAGAATTACATCCAGTATTTATTTTGTCCGTTCTAATATAACACAGATATAGTAATAAGATATGATTATACTCATATAAAATGACCTTGACAGTTACCAATATGTTCATTTTTCCTAGTCAGATAATATTTCACTTTACTATTCATTTGATGCTAAAACTGAAACTCCATTAGTTGCAAAGAGTCACACTTGACTAAGCAACTAACACCCATAATAGGACCTTAGATCACTCAGGAACAACTCATTAAGAAAACAACCTGGGCAGCAGAAGTAAGCATTGAATATGATGAAAATTTTGAATGGATGATAAAGGAAAAATGTAGTCTCAGGATCAATTGGAACGTACAGTTATATAGTTTACCACACTAAGTCTTATCATTTTCCCCACAATAATAACCAACTGAACCATGTAGTAGCTGAGGCTAAGAATGACTGAAATTAATTTGGGATTATCTTCATTCAAGTATTATGTGCAGATTTTAAACTAGCATACATCTTGGTATAGAGGATGGGGAGATTGACAGTGATACAACTCTATTTTATAAATATGTATAGATTGAAAGGAGATATAATGAATTTTCTGAGCTTTCCACTGCATTTAAAAATAAGTACAGATTTTAGAAAAATTGAGTTTGTCACTGAAATAGTTGTACTACAGTAAAAATCTGAAAAAAAACCAACTGTATTTACTAATAGTAAATCACATTTGCATATTTATTTTTATATCACTGATATAAAAAAAACTTTAATAAAAAGGATGACAGTAATATTTCATGAGAACTTATTTTCAGGATGATCCTGATTAATTTCAAAGAAAAGTACATAGAACAATACAACTAGCAGGTAAAAATAAAAATGCATTTAAGGTCATAAATGATGTGTATGAAATACAAACCTGGTTCTTTAAACAGAAAATCCAAGTCCCTGTTTATCAGAATTGTTAAGATCATGTAACACATGAGAAAACAGGAGATGTTAAAAGTTTTCTTCTTAGTCTAGTGGGAAATATACACCCACCCTGCTGGGAATAGAGTGGGCTGTTATAACCCTACTACTACTACTACTACTAAGTCGCTTCAGTCGTGTCCAACTCTGTACAACCCCATAGACGGCAGCCCACCAGGCTCCCCCATCCCTGGGATTCTCCAGGCAAGAACACTGGAGTGGGTTGCCATTTCCTCCTCCAGTTTTCCTTTAAAATTGGAGGAAGTTACAGTTCAGTACACACAGGCAAAGTCGTATCCGACTCTTTGTGACCCCATGGACTGTAGCCCACCAGGCTCCTCTGTCCATGGAATTCTCTAGGCAAGAATACTGGAGTAGGTTGCCATTCCCTTCTCCAATCATAAACCTATATTCTTTGAAAGTTTTCAAGAGCTGTCAGTCAGACTAAAGAAAACAGTCATTGAGAAGTGATAGTGAGGTTACATGTATTTCTCAAATTTTATCAATAACATAATGTGATTTGAGGCTCTCTGAAGGGCAGACTTCAACAGCATAGTGTTAGAGAGATTCAACCTTAATACTGTAAATTTAACATTTCCAAAATTTCCCATATTTGACTTTCAGTGATCTGGATTTCATTGTTCAAAAAGTTTTCTTGTTTGTTTGATTTCTGTTTTTTTAATGTATGTGAATATAACTGTAAGCAAGAAGTATATCTACAGAAGATAAATGGTTTTATATTTCTTGGCCCAGAAATGGGACCCAAACAGGAAAATTCATGAGGCTGCTGCTCATATATGACTGTGATTTTCTTAATATCCTTGCTTGTGGCTCAAATGGAACTTTTTTATTCATGTTATCAATAATAATTTCATTGGGAAGAACATGTCTCCTAGGGCTGAATATAAAGAAACAGTGGATAAAGCACAGTTTCTGTATTTTATCTTCTTTCCTGCAAGAGACTTAAGTTGTTGACACAAGAAGATAGAAAATCTAGGGACATTATGATCTAGAATACTATAATGAATGATTGATTGCCTTAATTAGGTGGCTAGTTGAGTGGTTAAATATTTTTTAAGTAAATAATTTAGTAAGTTGTCATTCTCATAATGAGGCCAAAATAGATATTCATTTTTCAAATCCTATTTGTCCCTCCAAAAGAAACTGAAGTGTTAAAAAAATCTCTGCCCTTGCATTAGTTTCTTGGGACAGATGTTTAAGAATAGTTTCTTAGAGTGAGGCTCATCATTACACAGAATTTCACTGAGAATGTTAGAAATAAAAGCCTTTTATTAGAGTCAGTCAAAGTTCTTTATGAAAATGACTTATTATTTCTATTGAATCAAATAAAGAAATTAAAACTTTATTTTTCCCCAAGTAGCAGAAGATGCCCATATGCCCCTTTACTGTGAAGAAAGCTTTGACTGATTCCAATTTTTAGAAATCTCCTTTTTAAGAAAATGCCAAGGAGCACTCTCTGTTGAGATGAGAAAAAAAATATTCCTCTACAAATATTAGTAATTCCTTGATAAAGCATCTATAATAGTGGAAATTTTTTGATTTTTTCCCATGAGTTATTAATAGAATATACAAAATTTTAAATTCATTAACTATAATAGCAGTAATATGTCAAGTTTCTCTCATAGTTGAGATTTGCAAAGTCACAATAGATGCTGTTATTTATACTTCTTACAGTGAGAGTCCATGCTTCCTCATGGTGTGCAGCATTTGTCTCAAGTAGACACTGACTACAAGTGTGTTCTTGAAAATATTTGATTCATGATTATCAACATTTTCAAGATTCTGTTAAAAAAAAAGAGAGAGAGAGATTCCTGGTGTTCTACATCCAAGTAATATGCCATTTAGATATAAAAACAAAGTAAGGGCATATACACTCAAAAATAATTTTCTCTCTAGAAAATTTTAGGAAGTGCAAAAATAATTTTATGTGACCATTAAAGGACTGAATAGGGAAAGTATTCTCTAAGGAAAAAAAATCAAGATACTTATACTATATGAATTTAAAATCCAATAAAAACTACAATAATTAACAGAATGTGATACATTTTTAAGTATAGAAAATAGAACAATGGATTAGAATAGGTTGTGCAGAAATAGACTCAAGTATATGTTATTTGTTGATATTTGACTAAAGAACAAATGAATTTAGTGGAGAAGAAAAAAGGAAGGACTGGAATGAAAGGTAGAAAAGTAAATTGAAATGTTGATAAAATTTATTATCACTAATGGGATGAAGTTGAAATCAACAGAAGATATCTTTACTCATATATACTAAAAAGGCTAACATAGAAAAATAAAGAGAATGTCAAATGTTTTTGAATATGGAAAATGCAAAAAAATTTTACTCACTGATAGTGGGTAGAAAACTGGTATAACCACCTAGGGGAACTAATTGGCAATTGATTAGAAAGTTAAATATGTACCAGTTTTCAGTTCAGTTCAGTAAAGCTGTTCAGTTGTGTCTGACTCTCTGTGACCCCATGGACTGAAGCATGCCAGGCTCCTTGTTCATCACCAACTCCTGAACCTTGCTCAAATTCATGTCCATTGAGTTGGCAGTGTCATCCAACCATCTCATCCTCTGACATCTTCTTCTCTTGCTGCACTCAATCTTTCCCAGCATCCGGGTCTTTTCCAAGGAGTCAGTTCTTCACATCAGGTGGCCAAAGTATTGCAGTTTCAGCTTCAGCAACAGTCCTTCCAATGAATATTCAGGACTGATTTCCTTTAGGGTGGACTGGTTGGATCTCCTTGCAGTCCAAGGGACTGTCAAGAGTCTTCTCCAACACCACAGTTCAAAAGCATCAATTCTTCGGTGCTCAGCTTTCTTTATAGTTCAACTCTCACATCCATACATGACTACTGGAAAAACCATAGCCTTGACTAGTCGGATATTAGTTGGGAAAGTAATGTCTCTGCTTTTTAATAAGCTGTCTAGGTCGGTCATAATTTTTCTGCCAAGGAGCAAGCATCCTTTAATTTCCTGGCTGCAGTCTCCATCTGCAATGATTTTGGAACCCAAGAAAATAAAGTCTGTCACTGTTTCCCACCTTTTTGCCATGAAGTGATGGAACCATATGCCATGATCTTAGTTTTCTGAATATTGTTTTAGGCCAGCTTTTTCACTCTCCTCTTTCACTTTCAAGAGGCTCTTTACTTCTTGTTCACTTTCTGCTGTAAGGGTGGTGTCACTGCATAACTGAAGTTATTCATATTTCTCCAGCAATCTTGATTCCAGCTTGTGCTTCATCCAGCCTGGCATTCCAGCAATTAAATGATTTGATCATTTATTCAAGATAAATTAAAACACACAAACACAAACATATTCAAGAATGTTCTCAAATTCAGATAAAGAAATATAGATAAACTGTCTTTGAACGTTGTTGTTGTTTAGTCACTAAGTCCTCTCTGACTCTTTGGGACCCCATGGACTGTAGACCACCAACCTTCTCTTTCCATGGTATTTCCCAGCAAAAATGCTGGAATGAGTTGCCATTTCCTTCCCTAGGAAATATTCCTGATCCGGGATCAAACCTGCATTTCCTGCCTTGGCAGGTGAATTCTTGACCACTGAAGCACCAGGGAAGCCCATGTTTGAATACATTGTATCAGCTGAAAGGAGAACACTGGATCAAATGAAATTTAAATTAATTTAAAAATCTATATGTGGGTGAAAGGTAAAGAAGTATCTAGAAGACTAGATACTGTATGATTCAATTTGTTTTTTATAACCTCAGCCTATAGTGAGGTGACAGATCAGAAAAATGGTGGAATTTGTTTGACTGGGTAGACTTGACTGGACATTGTCAGAAAGGGACTCTCTGTAGTGATTACCTTGCTTTGTAGCCTGTTTTAGGGTGGATGAAACAGTATAAAGTTTTCAAATCATATGGAACTAAAGATTTAAGATATGTACATTTCATTATATGTATGCTATACTATTAATAAATAATAAAATGTTTAAAAATAAAAGATAAAATTGTAAATCTTGTTGCGTGAGTTTAACATACATTTAATTAAATTTTATTTTTTAGTTTGTTTTGCTTTACAATACTGTATTCACATACATTTAAAAAATATCTGCTCAGATGATAAAAAAGATTATCAGTCTTTAAAATGTCTTTCCAAATCTGATATTACAGTATTATATTGTATGATATTGTATATCATCATGTGAAACCAAATCCAAGTCATTTCCCATTAAGTAAGTAAGTAAGTAAAGTCACTCAGTCGTGTCCAACTCTTTGTGACCCCATGGACTGCAGCCCACCAGGCTCCTCAGTCCATGAAATTCTCCAAGCAAGAATACTGGAGTGGGTTGCCATTTCCTTCTCCAGGGGATCTTCCCGACCCAGGGATCAAACCCAGGTCTCCCGCATTGGAGGCAGACGCTTTAACGTCTTATTTATATCTAATGTACTTATTTTTAAATTTTTTACAAAAATGATTTAGTGATAAAAATGTAAACAAATTAAAAAATCAGTAGGCAATCCCATGCTCTGACAGTGACTCACCTGTGAATAGTCATCAACTTTTTTTTTCTACAGCATCTAACAACTGTTTTATTATTTACTATTATTACTATAGGTCTTTTCTTTTTAGGAGTAACTGGGATAATTAAATAGCCGAGTCATGTCTTACAGCCCAACCCTTTAATTACACAGAGGATCCTTATAATTTCACTCTTCACCCTCCACTGCATTTTACAGAATATTTTCCTCAATTCTTATCTGGAGATAGAAACCATTGTTTACCTGCTAGCTCAAAGACTGCAGGTGCTACAAGTGAGTAATTGAAAGTGATTTGTGAGCACTTCCTCACACATGATTTATGTTGTCTCTTCTGTCTGTCATCTTAGTGTCACTCTTGCCTATCCTTAGTCTTGTCTCACTCTTACCTATCCTTAGTCTCACTCCCACCTATCCTAGTCTTAATCTGTAATAAAATTTGATCATGTAGTTCTGCTTTGTAACTATATATATATATATATATATATATATATATATATATTCCTACATTTTGGCCAGTGTTGTAAATACCTTCAGCAACCAATTAGATTCTTTTAATTCCTACTCATTTATGGGGTTTATAAAAATACCTGTTCAGATTAGGTGATCTGATAGTTGTATTTGCAAGAAAGATATATATATATTTTTAATTGCACATAGAAAATAATGTTTAAAGATAAAAGAGAAGATACTGTTTTATCTGTTTCACAGACTAGCAAATTTTAATTAGAAATTTTGTATTCAGTTTTATGAAAATTCAGTCCCATTAATTTCCCTATTTTAGAGGAAATATTAAGATCAATATTACTTGTTCTATATGATTTAATATTTTCAGTAAAATTTATGCATATTTTCCATTAGGTCACCAAGTATCAGAATATTTTTATTTGGAATGTAGCTACATATATATGTTCAATTATAGAAGAAATAGAATAAACCCATTTAAAAATGATGTAGGTCATAACATGCTACAGGAGAATGGGAGAGAATTTTCATGGGTTTCCAACCAACTACCAAGGATTAGAGTAAATAATGATTTAAGTGTAACATCTCCCTTTTATTACTTCTACTCATCTGCCTGAATAAGAGAAAATACTCTGCTACAATAATGAAAGAATTCATAGCCTCCAATGCAGTCACACAATTTACACAATTAGAACTGGGTTAATGGAAATGTTCATCTTGGGGAAAATAAACCTCAGAAAAAGATCCTGTTTTTGACTGAAAGTGAAGATACTACATATATTAGTTTTTGTTTGTGTTTCTTTTTTTTTACTACAAAACAGATGACAACAAATATAGTGACCTAAATCAACATACATGTATCAATAATTTGTTACAATTTTTGTTGCCTAGGAATGTGGCCATGACTTAGCTGGATCCTCTGTGGAGGATCTCACCCAGCTGTGAGCAGTGTGTTACCCAGGGCTGGGTTTGCAGCAGAGGCTTGACTGGAGACAGATGTTTCTAAACTCTATGAGTGTATTGGAGAATTAAAACCTTTGGGGCTGTATTATTTGTGACAGCTTATTTCTTCAAAACTAACAATGGTGGAAAAGATTCTAGCAAGGGGAGTGTAATCACATATACATAATTAAGCACATCCTGTCACCTATGCTGTATTCTACAAGTTGGAAACAAATCATAAACTCCATTTACACTCAAAATAACTGAATTACACATTGTGTGAACACCAGGAGATGGAAAACATGGGAGCTACCCTGAGATCCACCTCCCATGCAATAATACTGCATTTGTGTTTAAATGATTGTGAGAGAACACTCTTATTTCATAAGTAAGGTGCCTACTAATCAGATAATTTTGTTAGACTCCTGGTCGTCATTCTAAAGTTAATGGTTTTGAGCCCTGAAGGAGCCTGGCTCAGTGTTAGTGATTTTTTCCCATCAATTTGATCAATATAGCTGAGAAACTTTGGATAAATGCTTCCTGAGTGAGAGAACAAACCTGTAACATGGGCCAAAGAGCCAGTCTTAAATAGCCCTTTTAGGAATTCAGTTCAGTTCAGTCAGTCATGTCTGACTCCTTGCAACACCATGAATTGCAGCACACCAAGCCTCCCTGCCATCACCAACTCTTGGAGTCCACCCAAATCCATGTCCATCGAGTCAGTGATACCATCCAAAAATCTCATCCCCTGTTGTCCCTTTCTCCTTCTGCCCTCAATCTTTCCCATCATCAGGGTCTTCTCAAATGAGTCAGTTCTTCACATGAGGTGGCTAAAGTATTGCAGTTTCAACTTTAATATCAGTCCTTCCAATGAACACCCAGGACTGATCTCCTTTGGGATGGACTTGTTGGATCTCCTTGCAGTCCAAGGGACTCTAAAGAGTCTTCTCCAACAACACAGTTCAAAAGTATCAATTCTTCGATACTCAGCTTTCTTCACAGTCCAACTCTCACATCCATACATGACCGCTGGAAAAACTATAGCTTTGACTAGACGGACTTTTGTTGGCAAAGTAATGTCTCTGATTTCAATATGCTGTCTAGGTTGGTCATAACTTTCCTTCCAAGGAGTTAGTGTCTTTTAATTTCATGGCTGCAATCACCATCTGCAGTGATTTTGGAGCCTAAAAAAATAAAGTCTGACACTGTTTCCCCATCTATTTCTCATGAAATGATGGGACCAGAGGCCATGATCTTTGTTTTCTGAATGTTGAGGTTTAAGCCAACTCTTTCACTCTCCTCTTTCACTTTCATCAAGAAGCTCTTAAGTTCTTCACTTTCTGCCATAATGTTGGTGTCATCTGCATATCTGAGGCTATTGATATTTCTCCCGGCAATCTTGATTCCAGCTTGTGCTTCCTCCAGCCCAGCGTTTCTCATGATGTACTCTGCATAAAAATAAATAAGCAGGGTGACAATATACAGCCTTGATGTACTTCTTTTCCTATTTGGAACCAGTCTGTTGTTCCATGTCCAGTTCTAACTGTTGCTTCCTGACCTGCATATAGGTTTCTCAAGAGGCACGTGAGGTGGTCTGGTATTCCCATCTTTTTCAGAATTTTCCACAGTTTATTGTGATTTAGGAATTACTAGGGTTAATAAGTTGATTTTAAAAAAAGCTATCTGAAATAAGAGAGAGAAATATTCTTTCCAGATGAAAGACAGTCACGCTAAGCATCAATAAGGTAGTAAATCAAGCAGTTTTGTTTCAGCTTTTCTTAGGAGGAAGATAGGTATTGGAAGGATGTCACAGTTATATTCTATCTTGAAGTCCACAAATACTGGAGTGGCACCATGCTGATGACTTCTCATCTATTTCCTTCTGATAATATCTATTCTAAAGGACCAGATCCCTGTGGCAAGAATACTATTTAGCTACAATGTAAAACACTTATTATAGGAAGAGAGCCAAAATTTTATTAAATAGATTTTTCTCTTCCCCATTTTTTAAATTTTAAGTTAACCTCCCTGTCTTTGGGAACCAAATAGATAAAATATGAAAGAAAATATCTTCTATTTTTGACTTGCTTATTTTACAGAGGCTCTGGGATCTAGAAGGTGAAATTCCATGTAAGGAACTGTAAAGGAAAAACTTTGTAAACAGTTTTTCTATGGGCTACAAGGCAAGCTTGTCTAAGGCAAATCAATCTGTGGCTCATGGCCAGCCAAACTTTAATGTTAAAGTGACTGGAATACGCAATATCTAGCAGCTCGAAAACTATATTCTTAGAAATATGCTGTGAGAAGGAGGGAGACTTTGAATACACACCGTAAAGGGATGTAACCAGTTTGGGAGGCAAGTTGAGATCATGAGTCTTCTCAAGAACAAGCTTTCCTATTAAAACTCAGATTCATTTACTGATATTTGAAAGATAACACTTATATGTACAAAATATCTTATGCTTTTTAATAATGTCTATGATTATAAAAGTGTTCTGAGAAAAAAATATTGAGAAATAATAAAGAATTAATGTAGATGACATAAATTTAAAATTTATAAATGATAGAATTTATAGCATACATTTATATGATAGAAAATACTTTATTATATATATATAAAAATTTATACAATTTAGAAATTCATTATTGATCAGTTCTAAGTACATTATAATCCTATTTATGATGTTTTTTGATTCATGGGTTGTTTAGGTGTTATTCCAAGGTACTTTAATTAATTTCTTATTTATATCTACGGTTGTCATGAAATTTATTGTCTAATGTCACTTTTTAATATATCCTATTTTATATCTCTTCACAGATATAAAAAGAGATTATCCCAGTTCACATAAGTATCTAAGTTCACTGTATGCTTATAAAGATGTGTTGTTTTTAGAGAACTTTTTAAGTACATTATATCACATTTTTGAGAACTTCTTTATATATTCAGTTAAAAAACTGATTCACATATGCTTGAAAATAGTATATATATATTACAGTCACTGTTCTATATATACCAGTTAGGCCAGATGTGTTGTGCTTTGCAAATATTGTCACACCCAAACTATTGTTCATTTGGCTTTTTGTTTGCTTCATTTTGTTTTCTGAGCATGTTTTATAAGCACATGTTTATCCTACCTCTAAAATTTTTCTCAACAAAAAGGTATAACTACATAATATTACTATGGAAACATCATTTTTGGGGTAATATTTGTTATGTATTCTATCCTTTTTTTCTTTACCTTAGCTATATCCTTTTTTTCTTTACCTTAGCTATATCCTTTTTTTAAATTTTTTATTTATTTTAATTGGAGGCTAATTACTTTACAATATTGTAGTGGTTTTTTCCCAGGTTTCTCTTCTGAGTTGTGGATGGGTGTTTGAAATTTCCTACTTGGTCTACACTTGACTGTCTGAAAGCACATATCATAAACCAAGTACATGATGTTCAGTTCAGTTCAATCACTCAGTCGTGTCCGACTCTTTGTGACCCCATGAATCCCAGCACGCCAGGCCTCCCTGTCCATCACCAACTCCCGGAGTTCACTCAGACTCACATCCATCGAGTCCATGATGCCATCCATCCATCTCATCCTCGGTCGTCCCTTCTCCTCCTGCCTCCAATCCCTCCCCGCATCAGAGTCTTTTCCAGTGAGTCAACTCTTTGAATGAGGTGGCCAAAGTACTGGAGTTTCAGCTTTAGAATCATTCCTTCCAAAGAAATCCCAGGGTTGATCTCCTTCAAATGGACTGGTTGGATCTCCTTGCAGTCCAAGGGACTCGCAAGAGTCTTCTCCAACACCAGAGTTCAAACCCATCACTTTTTCGGTGCTCAGCCTTCTTCACAGTCCAACTCTCACATCCCTACATGACCGCAGGAAAAACCATAGCCTTGACTAGACGGACCTTAGTTGGCAAAGTAATGTCTCTGCATTTGAATATACTATCTAGGTTGGTCATAACTTTTCTTCCAAGGAGTAAGCGCCTTTTAATTTCATGGATGCAGTCACCATCTGCAGTGATTTTCAAGCCCCAAAAAAACAAAGTCTGACACTGTTTCTACTGTTTCCCCATCTATTTCCCATGAAATGATGGGACCAGATGCCATAATCTTCGTTTTGTGAATGCTGAGCTTTAAGCCAACTTGTTCACTCTCCTCTTTCACTTTCATCAAGACGCTTTTTAGCTGCTCGTCACGTTCTGCCATAAGGGTGGTGTCATCTGCATATCTGAGGTTATAGATATTTCTCCCTGCAATCTTGATTCCAGCTTATGTTTCTTCCAGTCCTGTGTTTCTCATGATGTACTCTGCATAGAAGTTAAATAAGCAGGATGACAATATACAGCCTTGATGTATTTCTTTTCCTATTTGGAACCAGTCCATTGTTCCATGTCCAGTTCTAACTGTGGCTTCCTGGCCTGCATACAGATTTCTCAAGAGGCAGGTTAGGTGGTCTGGTATTACTATCTTTCTCAGAATTTTCCACAGTTTACTGTGATCCACACAGTCAAAGGCTTTGGCATAGTCAATAAAGCAGAAATAGATGTTTTTCTGGAACTCTCTTGCTTTTTCCATGATCCAGCGGATGTTGGCAATTTGATCTCTGGTTCCTCTGCCTTTTCTAAAACCAGCTTGAACATCAGGGAGTTCACGGTTCACATATTGCTGAAGTCTGGCTTGGAGAATTTTGAGCATTACTTTACTAGCATGTGAGATGAGTGCAATTGTGCGGTAGTTGGAGCATTCTTTGGCATTGCCTTTCTTTGAATTGGGAATGAAAACTGACCTTTTCCAGTCCTGTGGCCACTGCTGAGTTTTCCAGATTTGCTTTATGACTGAAGCCTGGCTTGGAGAATTTTGAGCATTACTTTACTAGCATGTGAGATGAGTGCAATTGTGCGATAGTTTGAGTATTCTTTGGCATTGCCTTTCTTTGGAATTGGAGTGAAAACTGACCTTTTCCAGTCCTATGGCCACTGCTGAGTTCTCCAAATTTGCTGGCATATTGAGTGCAGCAAATATTGCTGCTACTTATTTTTCATGATAGGTTTAACTTTCTAGTTTCTCAGAAGGTGAGTATAACATATTTCTGTCATAGTACTCATTGTATTATCAGAAGATAGTATTGCCTGTACCTTCAAAACAGATCCAACTACTCACTGTTACTCCTCCTAATTACCATTGTTGTACCTTCAGTGTTTTTTTTTTTTTTTACTTATTTATTAAGCGTATCTGTCACTGAAATCTGATAATATATCTACAAAAAACCCTAAACAGATCTTGAATTGATATATTTTTCACCTGAAAAAGCTAACCAAATCACAATTATCTTCACTACATGCATCCGGAGTTCCCCACCCTTGCCCTTTCCGAATCACTAATCACTCAAAATTAACAGTTAGTCAAAATGTACTGGACTTCCATGGTGGCTCAGATTGTAAAGCATAAAATCTATCACAATCAATTAATGCCACCTACTTATAGAATCTATAAAATTCAAATATACATCATTTTCTCATTTAGATCTCACTGTTGTTGTTCAGCATAAAGTCTGAGATATTTATATGTTGTTGTATGGATCATCAGTTGATTTTCGTCATTCCATAAAATTCAAATATATAGATACACCACAATTTACTGAATTGTGTTGGCATTCCTGGTGGCTCATTGGTAAGGAGTCTCCATGCAAAACAGGAAACTTGGATTTGACCCCTGGGTAGGGAAAATCCCCTGGAGGAGGACTATGGCAACTAACTCCAGTATTCTTTCCTGAAGAATTCCATGAAACAGGAGCCTGGTATGCTACAGTCCATAGGGTCACAAAGAGTCTGCAGTGACTGAGCAGGCATGCATGATTTGTTTTCATATTCGTGGACACTGGATTGCTTCTAATTTGCGTCAAATAAGCATTATTAACCATGAATTTGGGGACAGATAGGCATGCATTTTTGTTGGGTATATTTGTATAAGAAGTATTGTTCAAAGATAAAGTTAATTTGTTGTATCTGAACCCACAAAATGAAGATCACCCCAGTGGCCCAGGCCACATCACACATTTAAACCTAGGTCAGCCTGCATTTATTGGAAACACTTTCCAGGAAAAGCCAAAATATACCAATCACACAACCCCAACTCAGCTTTAGCTTGTTTCTAAGGCGCTTCAGTCATGTCCGACTCTGTGTGACTCCATAGATGGCAGCCCATCAGGCTCCTCCATCCCCGGGATTCTCCAGGCAAGAACACTGGAGTGGGTTGCCATTTCCTTCTCCAATGCATGAAAGTGAAAAGTGAAAGTGAAGTCACTCAGTCATGTCCAACTATTTGTGATCCCATGGACTGCAGCCTACCAGGCTCCTCCGTCCATGGGATTTCCTAAGCAAGAGTACTGGAGTGGGTTTCCATTGCCTTCTTCTCAGCTTTAGCTTCAGATCAGTTCAGCTCAGCTCAGTCGCTCAGCCATGTCCGACTCTTTGTGACCCCATGAACTGCAACACGCCAGGCCTCCCTGTCCATCACCAACTCCTGGAGATCACCCAGACCCACACCCAAGGAGTCAGTGACTCCATCCAGCCATCTCATCCTCAGTCGTCTCCTTCTCCTCCTGCCCCCAATCCCTCCTAGCATCAGAGTCTTTTCCAATGAGTCAACACTTTGTATGAGGTGGCCAAAGTACTGGAGCTTCAGCTTCAGCATCATTCCTTCCAAAGAAATCCCAGGGCCGATCTCCTTCAGAATGGACTGGTTGGATCTCCTTGCAGTCCAAGGGACTCTCAAGAGTCATCTCCAACACCACAGTTCAAAAGCATCAATTCTTCGACGCTCAGCCTTCTTCACAGTCCAACTCTCACATCCATACATGACCACTGGAAAAACATAGCCTTGACTAGATGGATCTTTGTTGGCAAAGTAATGTCTCTGCTTTTCAATATACTATCTAGGTTCATCATAACTTTCCTTCCAAGGAATAAGTGTCTTTTAATTTCATGGCTGCAGTCACCTTGTGCAGTGATTTTGGAGCTCCCCAGAATAAAATCTGACACTGTTTCCCCACCTATTTCCCATGAAGTGATGGGACCAGATGCCATGATCTTCGTTTTCTGAATGTTGAGCTTTGAGAAAACTTTTTCACTCTCCACTTTCACTTTTATCAAGAGGCTTTTTAGCTCCTCTTCACTTTCTGCCATAAGGGTGGTGTCATCTGCATATCTGAGGTTATTGATATTTCTCCCAGCAATATTGATTCCAGCTTCTGTTTCTTCCAGTCCAGCGTTTCTCATGATGTACTCTGCATATAAGTTAAATAAGCAGAGTGACAATATACAACCTTGACATACTCTTTTTCCTACTTGGAACCAGTTCTGTTTTTCCCTGTCCAGTTCTAACTGTTGCTTCCTGACCTGCCCATAGGTTTCTCAAGAGGCAAGTCAGGCGGCCTTGTAGTCCCATCTCTTTCAGAATTTTCCACAGTTTACTGTGATCCACACAGTCAAAGACTTTGGCATAGTCAAGAAAGAAAAAAATAGATGTTTTTCTGGAACTCTCTTGCTTTTTCCATGATCCAGCAGATGTTGGCAATTTGATCTCTGGTTCCTCTGCCTTTTCTAAAACCAGCTTGAACATTTGGGTGTTCACAGTTAGCATGTGGCTGAAGACTGGCTTGGAGAATTTTGAGCATTACTTTACTAGCATGTGAGATGAGTGCAATTGTGTGATAGTTTGAGCATTCTTTGGCATTGCCTTTCTTTGGAATTGGAATGAAAACGGACCTTTTCCAGTCCTGTGGCCACTGCTAATTTTTCCAAATTTGCTGGCATATTGAATGCAGCACTTTCACAGCATCATCTTTCAGGATTTGAAATAGCTCAACCTGAATTCTATCACCTTCACTCGCTTTGTCATAGTGANACATTCTTTGGCATTGCCTTTCTTTGGAATTGGAATGAAAACTGACCTTTTCCAGTCCTGTAGCCACTGCTGAGTTTTCCAAATTTGCTGGCATATTGAGTGCAGCACTTTCACAGCATCATCTTTCAGGATTTGAAATAGCTCTACTGGAATTCCATCACCTCCACTAGCTTTGTTCGTAGTGATGCTTTCTAAGGCCCACTTGACTTCATATTCCAGGATGTCTGGCTCTAGGTGAGTGATCACACCATCGTGATTATCTGGGTTGTGAAGATCTTTTTTGTACAGTTCTTCTGTGTATTCTTGCCACTTCTTCTTAATATCTTCTGTTTCTGTTAGGTCCATACCATTTCTGTCCTTTATCGAGCCCATCTTTGCATGAAATGTTCCCTTGGTATCTCTAATTTTCTTGAAGAGATCTCTAGTCTTTCCATTCTGTTCTTTCCCTCTATTTCTTTGCATTGATCGCTGAAGAAGGCTTTCTTGTCTCTTCTTGCTATTCTTTGGAACTCTGCATTCAGATGTTTATATCTTTCCTTTTCTACTTGACTTTTTGCTTCTCTTCTTTTCACAGCTATTTGTAAGACTTCCCCAGATAGCCATTTTGCTTTTTTGCATTTCTTAATGCCACCCTTCCAGTAGGAATTTTCTGTCATGAGGCTATAGAAATTGGCTACTAGGCCTCAAGAGGGGACAGCTCTCCTTTGAGCTGGCCCACCATTCTAGCAGCGTCTCCTACTCTAATAAACTCTATTTTCCTCTCATTCTGCTTCATGTCTGGAAATTCCTTTACAGCCCATGCACAGTCTAAACGACACAACAGAATCTTATTTCTCAAAGATCAATGGGCTTCCTTTAATGGGCTTGAGTGGCCAAGGCATGATACAGCAACAAAATCTTCCCAGCTTGAGAGGAACCCCCAGTCATTTTCCCAGAAAGATTAGTACAAACCATAGCTATCTGCCCACTTAATTTATTTTCTTCATTTGTAAAAATATTTATTAGACTCTTGCTAAGTACTTGGCAAAGCTCATGTGCATTTTCAGAACCTTCATTTTCTGCATATCTCAAAGCCCATCGTACATGGTCCCTCAGACAGGAAGCCTCCCCTAGAACTTCTATTTTAATTCAATTTCATAGGACATAGAACCCTGAAGGGTTTGCTGCTCACTGCTGTCTCCTCCACTCAGGCCCTGCGTTAGTGACTGGCACCTCAGCTAAGCCTGTTAACTCTAGATTAGGAAAGAAACAGAAATCCAGAAGCGGGAGTTTCCAGTTCTCCGCTCCCTGTGCAGACACCTCCAACCCATCAGCCTTTTGAAGCCCATCCCTTCCCACAGGACATCTCTGCCCTCCATCACAGAGTACTTCCCATGAAACCCATGCTGTCTTTGGCCTGCTGATTCTGGCCTTCTGAATATGATAACAAGATTAGTCTGCTTTATCTCTTTGGTTCCACTGCATGTGGAACATCTCCAACTGGGGGACCAGGGATCAGACCCATGCCCCTCTGCAGTGGAAGAATGGAGTCTTAACCACTGAACCACCAGGGAAGTTCCAGATTAGTCCTCTTGTTGTTGTTTTGTCCCTAAGTCATGTCTGACTCCTTTGCGAACATGTGAACTGTCGCCCGTTCCTGTTCCTAGGATTTTCCAGGCAAGGACACTGGAGTCGGTTGCCATACCTTCCTCCAGGGCCAGATTAGTCTTCTTAACAAAGCATCCTGATGGTTCCTAGCACTGACTCAGAAGGATGCATTAATTATCCAGTGATCACAGTATTTTTTTCAGTCATTCATCAAAGATTTGTTGAGCACCTACTCTACTATTAATAATTACTCTGCAAGACCCTGGGGATATAAAAGTGAGCAAAACAGAATTACAGTCTAGATGGGAAGACAAAAATAGACAAGGAAAATAATACGTGCAATCGGCGTTGTGCCAGGCTCGTAGAGAGGAGCACTTAGGCTGGCCTGAGAGGCGTTTGCCAGGCAAGTGGAGGCAAGATAGATAACCTGGATGAAATCTCCTGCCTGCGTTCAAGGTCTGTGGGCTTTTGTCCTCCAAGCTGTCTCCACGATGTGTGTCTGCTCTGAGGATGCCACCCCTCCATCAAGTTCAACACCTTGGCCCACCTGTCTTCCTCCTTCCTCCTCTAGTCTGAATGGTTTCCCCAGCTGTTTAATTTAAATCTACAACTAAACAGGGAATTCCAGCAGGGCCAGGCTGGCAGTCTTCGAGTCAAGTTCGGCATCATGGTCTGCAGGGGACTGATCTGTGTGTCATACTTTAAGTGCCTGGGGTAAGTACACTGGCAGAGATGGTCAGTGGTACAGCCATGCAATAGCTGCCCAGCTAAAAATGACATTTCCCCACCAAGCAGAGGTCATATACACGTGGAACAGAGGAGGAGTGGGGCCTTCCCGATCTGGGTCTTCATGTTGCTGCTCATACTCTCCTCCACGCCCTTGTCCCTCTGCTCCTGGCCACATGAGGCTGTCGCTCTGCTTCAATCATCACCTGCAAAAGAAATCCACATCCAGGTCCCTTAAGCCATTGTGTGGTTGGCTTTCTTTGTTAGAGCAACCCAGTCTTACCTAGCCTTAATATGACGGACAGCACGTCAGGTTTCTAGCTTCCACTACAAACATGGAAAATCTAGCAACGCTATGCCTGCAACCCTGTGGGGCCACAGTCAGTAGGCACAGACCCCCATTGTCCAGTGAGGCCAGGAGCCAATGCCCCTGCCAAGGCCCTTGAACTCTTGTTTTTCTGCTTCTTTACTCTTTCCCATGAACTGCCTGATCCTTGCAGGCACTTTCGTTTGCAGCAGCATTTTAGCCTCCGAACAGAACACAAGATTCAGGAAGTCCCATAGCTGATGATCCGTCTGCCTGGCTTGTCTCTCAGAAGTCTATCCTGTTTTAAAGCCTAAATCAGACATTCCACCCCAGGTTTAGGACCTGGAACAGACCCAATGTCTTCCCCACAACAAATATTCTGCAATATCCCCTCTACATTCCTGAAATTAAACTAATATTAAATAGTAATCAACTAATTAATTAATGAATGATAAAAACTAATAATTAAATTTGATATTAATTAAATTAAACTAATACTACACACCATTTTAAAAATCAGTATAATGCCCTAATGTAATACAAAGTCAAAATAAAACCAGAGTCACTTAGAATAACATCATATGTGTTTCAGTATTTAGAGGTTTGGTGCAACTCTGTCAGGAGCCAACAGGAAGTACTCAGATCCTCTGGCGGGGAAATCTGGCAGCTGCAGGTGCAGATTGCCACAGGTATGTGGTTTTGGTAACAAACACTGCAAGTGTCACTGCCTTCAGGGATCTGATTCCAAAAGGAGGTGAACAATTCTTGGTAAAGCCCCAAACAAAACAAAATTATGTCTTTCCTTGATTTTCCACAGCCGTTAAAATCAAGTTTTCCTGGGGACTCCCTGGGTGGTCCAGTGGCTAAGACTCTGTGCTCCCAATACAGGAGGCCCAGGTTCAGTCCCTGATCAGGGAACTAGATCCCACCTGCCGCAACTGAAGATTACATAAGCAGCAATTAAGACTCGACATGGCCAAATAAATAAAAATAAAAATTTTTAAAGAGGATTGGAAATGGTAAATATAAAAGACATATCTGAGTAAATATAAAGACTTATTCTTTTAAAAATCAAGTTTTCCTAGAAAATGTCATGCTTCAAGTTTGAAAACTTGAAACAAATACTTTGTGCTGATGAGTGAAATGGAATTCAGATGTACTCTGAGACCATTCCAAATACATCCTCCACGGAGAATGCATAGAGGGCCCCCAGCAGTCATGCAGGGCAGGAGCAGTTCTTGGTTACGGACACCAGCCAGAGAATTTCAATCTGTTTAGCATCTCTGCCCTTTCCCCAATAAATGCTGAGATCACCCCCAGCCCACTGCTAAGACAATCAAACACACCTGGGCATTTCCAAAACCCTCCTTTCCGCAGGTGTTTCCTGCAAGAGAATCCCTTCTGCAAACCACGCAGATGCAGAGAGAGGCACGGCAATGTTGAAGCGAATATGAATGTGACTCACTGCGTCGCCTCCTCTTGCTGTTCTGTGACTGTCTGGACCTGGGAGGCTTGTGTTCAGCCAAGGCCTGAGCGGAGGTCGGGAAGGACTGTGACGGGACCCTCGGCAAGTGCGCTGCTGGGAGAGGAGTGGGAGGTGGCCACCTTCTCCCTGTGCCTCTGGGCTTCATTTCTGTGTCTGAAAAAGAGGTGTGCATAAAACGAGAGTCCAAAACGGAATGAAATTCAGTTCTCCCATCCCTCTCATCGCCTGCCTATTAATAGTCTCTTGGAACAAGTCACACTGAAATGCTTATTCACTGCCTGTGAGAGTGTGTTCACCTGAAACAGTTCCTGGGCCATTTTTCTCAGCTTCTGGGCAGCCAAGAGAGACACCACTTCTCAAAGAAAGGTGTGTGCAGCCAGGTTCCACCCAGGTTGGGGTGAAGCCTGGAGTCAAAACACCAATCAGCTCCTCACAAACTTAGAAAACCAGAAGCATGAACGCCTCATCCTCTGGACCCTTTGCCAGGGACCACCCTCTTGGCTTCTCCTCATTGAAGAAACCGCCTACTTTCTCCTCAGGCCTAGGTGTTGTCTAAGCTCTTACATGACTCCCTGTGGCCTCTGGACAAGGCTGCTTTGCTACGACATGTGCCGTGGAGGAACAGAGACAGAGAGCAAGGTGCCCTTCTTCTCGGGACTTTCCTTGGTCCTTAGATCTGATCCCCTGTGAGCAAATGCCTCCCTTTCCTCCTTTCATGCCATTCCACCACCTCATTTCCTCCCCTGTCCAAAGTCATTTTTAACTGTCTGACCAGGAAGGATCTGACCTGACAGGACAATTAAATATTCATACCCTGATTGAAGAGTCTGTGCAAAAATCAATTAAAAATAGGACCATGTGGAGCTGAGACATTTTCCATCTTTTTTTTTTTCTTTCTGTCGGAAAGCTGTGGAGCACAGACGCCAATGCCCTGGGGCTGGGGTGGGTCTCAGGAGGCATCCACACCTTCTGTCAGCTGGGTTCACAGTCTCCACCCTCCTCGCCTGGGGCTGCTGAAGGGGCTGATACGACCTTTGTCCCTCCAAGAGGAAGAGCAGGCACCTGAGCACAAACCTGCCCCCTGCATCCGTCTTCACCAGGATGAGCTACCGCCCTCTCTGGGCTTCCATTGAGTGCCCCCTCTCATCAGATGTTCGTCATTACTTGCTAGATTGATTTGCACCTTGTTCTAGAGTATGAGAGAAGGGAATGGCAACCCACTCCGGTATTCTCGCCTGGAGAATCCCACAGACAGAGGAGCCTGGCTGGCTACAGCCCCTGGGCTCGCAAACAGTCAGACATGACTGAGCGACTAACACACACCAGAGAATGAGGGAACAACACACTGAGGGCATCTTTCCACTTTCCTCTCCATCTTTCCACACAGATCCCCAGCCAGTCCCTGGAATCTGGAGCACAACTAACAAATGTGTGCACAAAGAATCAGGAGGGCAGAAATCTGCCACTTCATTACCACTTCCTGTTTCCAATGGTAAATCAGTTGAATAACAATTAAAAGATCAATTCTTCCACTTCCTTCCAGGTCAACTTGAGGTGGCATAGGAGTGACTCCAAGAAAAGTCCAGAACAAGTGAGGATTTATTTCTATAAGAAGCAGAGAGGGCAGCTCATCCCAGATCCCTGACATGATGTGGCTCTTAGGTAGATGGACCCCAAGATAAATTCATTGCCAAATAAGATCAGAAAAAGCATCAAGTTAGCCAGCAAAATAAAAGCTCTGGGACATTCTGTGGTCAAGAAATCCACTTAACAACCTTTAATTTGGCATTTCCCAAAATTTGAAGTCAGAACAAGCTTGATTTCAAATAGTGCCTCTCGTTAACTGAAAAAGCTGGATGATGTCAGTGTCTCAGAGCCTCAGTCTTCTTATCTGTGAAATGGGGATGATAATGGCATCTGTATCATTATGCTGCTTTGAGAGTCAAATTAGGAAACCAATGTACGCTAAGGCAATCTATAAACTGGACATGGCATAATTATATTAGCTATTACTTATTTTCTTTCTGTTTTACAGCTTCCTTACATCTAAATGTTGGCTTTAATTCTGTCCAGTAGTATATAGGCACCAGCAATGGGATGTAAAATCTTCTGCTAAGTCTGCAATGGCACCCCACTCCAGTACTCTTGCCTGGAAAATCCCATGGACGGAGGAGCCTGGTAGGTTGCAGTCCATGGGGTCGCTAAGAGTTTGACATGACTGAACGACTTCACTTTCACTTTTCACTTTCATGCATTGGAGAAGGAAATGGCAACCCACTCCAGTGTTCTTGCCTGGAGAACCCCAGGGACGGCGGAGCCTGGTGGGCTGCCGCCTATGGGGTCGCACAGAGTCGGACACGACTGAAGCGACTTAGCAGCAGCAGCAGTATAAATTAATAACAAAATTAGAATTTGAACCTGAAAATTTTTTATCTCCTAGTCATTTGCTGGGAACTGGTTTCCCACAGCCCTGCCTGCTCTATAGATATGTTTTTTAAATAACGCAAATCCTTTGACTTCTTTCTCTTTCTTTTTCAGATAGATACTTTCAGCGTCATTTCAATTTAGTATTTGGGCTGGGAAAGGAAATACATTAAAAACAAACAAATGATTTGTTCTATGCCATGAGCCTTGGTTGAATGAGTTTGGGGCTTTTCATTCAACGCCAAAGGCTGGTGGTCAAATTAAAAACAGAGTGCAAGACACGGGAGACTCTGATGGAGAAGAAATTCATTGCAGAGAGCCAAATTCCACTACAGCAAATCCAACACTGACAGTTCTGAGACCTAGTTCTTCAGGGGAAAAAATCGTCCTGCCTTCCTGAACATCTCTTCCCAGTTAGAAAGAATGTTGCTTTTTCACACCTCATGCTGGTACTTGGTGAAATATACAGATATGCCATGAAAATAATCACATCCCAAATCCTTCCACCTTGTTTGTTTATTCTCCTTCTTGGTCTTTACTCAAACCATGACTTTTGGCCAATTTAAAATAGTACCTTCTATTTGTACCCTTTTTTTAGTTTTTTTAAAATTGTTTCTTTAATGATACAGTGAAGCTGAAGATCCAATATCAAGTCTGCACGAGGCAACTTTCTAATTGATTTTTTTCTGTAAGACTATCTCAGGTTCTGATCAAGTCACTGACTTCACATTGAAGGATATTCTCAGACAGGCTGGTCCTCAGCAGCAGCTGGGATTTCTCAGAGAAATCATTATGATTGTTAAGAAATGAAGTAGCTCTCCTCCCAGGGGTTTCCCAGGTGGCACTAGTGGTAAAGAATCCACCTGCCAACACAGGAGACAAAACTGACAAGGGTTTGATCCCTGGGTCAGGAAGATCCCCTGGAGGAGGGCATGGCAACCCACTCCAGTACTCCTGCCTGGAGAAATCCCCATGAAGGGAGAAGCCTGGCGGACTGCAGTCCATGAGGTTGCAAAGAGTCGGGCATGACTAAAGGGACTTAGCATGCACACACTCCTCCCAGGGCAAGATGTGTACCTGCAGGTAGAAAATGATGGCAGCGGCATTTTGAGAAGATGGTTTCCTACATTTTACTAGATTTATGGTGTAAAATCGAAAGCCCAAACTCTGTATTTCTAAAATGTTCTGGTTGATAAAATTCTGCTCACAACTTTTTTTTTCCTTTCAATTTATGAAAAATGTGATGCATTAGCACAGGGGAGAAAATAAAACCTCTCAGTTTTGCTGAACCCAGAGAGATTTCATTCAGCAGAACCTGTTTGCAACAAATTGGACAAATCTCTCCAAAAGAAAGTAGTTCCCATAGTAAACTGTTCAAAAATGAACTCTCTGGAAAAAAAAAAAAAAAGACTGCAAAGATAGTCTGTTGTTTCATCATCAGCTAATTTTACCCCACTGAGTTTCATATCCTATTTTTAAACGGTTTCACCTTAAGATGACGAAGCAGAGCTTTGAAATTAATATGGAGTACATTATTTTGTGTATGAAAAGAGTTCGTCTCTTAATTAGTATCAGATAAAAAAAATGCTAGTACGTATGCTTAGTCCTTTAAGTTTATTTTCCAATCAATTCTTATGTTTTTATTATGTCATTTTTATTTTCCCGTTTCCCAGATGAGGAACCTCATTTATAGAGAGTTTAACTCTTGAGCCCAAAGCTGTATGGTAACAACAGCCTTGGTACTGAGTCCAGCGCAGCCTGATCCTAGGACCTGTGTCCTCCCTTGTACCTCATGCTGACTTTCTCATGGCTAACAATTCAGGAACATCAAATTCTGAAACAGAAAGGAACCTCAGAGATCATTTCCAGAAAACTCCACTTTACGTGAGAAATTGGAGCCCAGAGACATGAAATAGATTTATTCACATTATTTATTTATTTATTCAAATTTATTCAAATCCACATCATTATTTAGGTAATAAGAGCCATCACTTCTCGGCAACTTCTGATTTTTCTGTCAGAACTTTTCTGGCACAACAAGCACTTAGTGTGAGCTTTTGCTGGGATTTCCTTTCCCAAATGAAACTAGCTTTATCGTATTATGTAATATACATGTAAAATACACATATATATGTATGTATGCACACATATATTAATATTTGAGTAAAAAAATAGCATTCATGCTATGAGGATCTGTTTCCACACATAACACTCTGATACCAACTGTGTGGGTTTTCCCTACCAGGCAGTTCCCAGTTCTCGGTGGAAACCAAACAGGTATCCTACAATCTGCTTCAATTCTGACACTACCTACCTGGAGTGAGTACAGACCCCAGAGTTTAAGGGCTCAGTCCCCCAAGACCCCCCTTACCCCCACTTAAATGCCTCACAACTAGTATGTCCCCAGGTTACCCACACTTCTGTCTGACTTGGCTACAAATCACAGGTTCCCATGACTTCCTTCTCAGGGTTGAAAACTTGCCATCAATAAATGGCTCTCAGAACTCAGGGAAATGTTTTACTTACTATTACAAGTTTACTATAAAGGATACAAATGAACATCCAAATGAAGAAATATAGAAGGCAAGGTCTGGAAGTGTCCAGAATACAGGAGCTTCTTCTGACCGCAAGGATTTTGCAATATACCACCCTCCTGGCATATGGATGCAGTCTCCAACCCAGAAGCTCTCTGAATCCAGTTTTTTGTTTTTGCTGTGCCATGCGGTTTGTGGGATCTTAGTTCCCCGACCATAGATTGAACCCATGACCCCTGTAGTGAAAATCAAATCCTAACCACTGGACTGTCAGGGAATTCCCCTGGACTCCATTGTTTAGAATTTTTATGGAAGTTTTATTACTTATGCACACTTGATTACATCATTGGCAATTAGTGATTAATTCAATTCCCAGCCCCTGTCTCCTTGGA
Organism: Aepyceros melampus; assembly: GCA_006408695.1. NCBI lineage: Eukaryota > Metazoa > Chordata > Mammalia > Artiodactyla > Bovidae > Aepyceros > Aepyceros melampus. The sequence continues at coordinate 216,979 of SJXQ01006946.1, read as the reverse complement.
GGTTAGAGGGGAGGCAGGAATCTGTGAACTCTTCCAGCACCCAGACCCTATGCCTCTGATCCTGGTGACATGTTGGAAGCAAGCCTGCTGTGTGTATCCATTCTTCGACTCCTTCCCACAGCCTTCTCCTTGAGCAAGCATTTCTCTCCAACTGTGCATTTCTTATCCACTTCCACTAAGAGGGCCTAATCACTCCAGGTGAAAAGTGTCCCCATCTCCTGCACTTTAATCCTCTAATCCAGTTATTTCTGTTTTAGGAGCACAAACAAAACTCTTCTGTTTGCCCTTTTGGTTCTGCATTGCTTCTATTTCCCTATTCCTCTTTCCAGTTAAAGCAGGAGAAATCAGCCAGGATCTCCGCCCCTGCTCATCAGTTTCCATTTTTGCAAAATCAACTAAGGCTACACAAGACCTCAGAAGCATTTTCTGCAGGACTCCACCACTTGGAGAAGCAGCAAAGCTTGTCTTTGGGTTGTTCCTACCAGTGGTGTGCTGAGAAAATATATGCATAAACAAACAAACAGCCCTGATTTGTACGTTTTGCTGATTTCCAATTTCTGTGGTATAAATGTTTCTACTATGACAGATTTCAAGCTACCACCTTTACCACCAGTAAGCAAAGTTCTTGAGTATTTAACAGTTGCTTTTCAGAGCCTACAAGAGCTGGCTCCAGCACATCCCTGGCAGGGCTACCCTCAGTTCTCAGGGCACCCCCTGTGAAAGCCCATCTTGCATTGTCATTGGCTGACATGATTCTGCCATTGCCTAGCATTCACTGTGGTCCACAATCTCCTGGGGACATTGCATAACTGATCTAATTTAAGCCTCACAAAATCCACTATCTCTAGCTCCATTTCATACGTCATGGTTACTGCAGGGGGATTATCCCCCTCCAACTGGCCTGAGCAAGATGTAAAACACAGGACACTAAACCCATTGGGTAAAGCAGTGCACCCCTCTCAAAAATATATTTTAACATAGTGAGTGATTTTAAGCATATTTTTTTCATTATGAAAGTAATGAACTGCTTTGTAAAGAAAATTGAAAAGTAAATATTCATTCTCATATATTTTAAGATTTATTTGGTGTCATGGTAAAGTGTCCATGATACATTGTGTTTTAAATGTGTTATATAGTACAGTAGCATGCAATATGACACCAATTCTATTTAAAAATATATATATATATTAAGGAAATACTGGAAATAAAGAAAAAAAACAGTAGTCATCTCTGAGCAGTGGGAAATAAAGATATTTCTACTTTTTTACAGCTTCTGTTTTCCGTAATTAATGCATCAACATGTATTAGAGATTTAATGAGAAAACTATAATACCTATGATTTTAATTTGGAAAAATATAAAATGAAATGATTCAGACTCCATAATTGTTCTATTCTGACTCAAAAATTGTTCCATTCTGATCTGAGGTAATGTTTTTTAAAGAGATTTAATTTAAAAGAAATAGCAGTAATAAACATGGGCTCTGCAGTTCTCTGTCTAGGGAGGTGCCTTAACCTTCAAGGAACTCTACCATGTGCCTTTTTATAGTCTCTCTAATTTTCACAAAAACCCTGAGAAATGCATATTGTTAATTCCATGTTACAGATAATGAAACTAAGAAACTCATTCTCAGTGAGGACAGGTGTCTCAAATATCGTGTCCCCACAGAAAGCATCTTTGTGTAGGAGTCTAATGGTTAAGAGCATGGCCTCCCTCCAGGCAGCATCAAGTTCTAGGCCCAGCAGTGGTCCTCTCAGGTACATTGCCAAGGGCAAGGAGTTGAACTAAGGTTCTATTTCTCATAAAATAAAAAGATAATTTCCCTTAAAGTGTTGTTGTGAGTATTAAATGCCTGCCATTCAAAGCCCTTACGTGATGCTTAGCTAGGTTAGCTACAGGCTGCCGCAGAGCTAAGGTTGAAACACAGATATATCTGGTCACAAAGTTCACGCTGTCTCTACTCTGCAAAACTTCTCTTCTCCACCAGCACTCCTCTGTGAGTGAGTGAAAGTCGCTCAGTCGTGTCCAACTCTTTGCAACCCCATGGACTATATTCTCCAGGCCAGAGTACTGGAGTGGGTAGCCTTTCCCTTCTCCAGGGCATCTTCTCAACCCAGGGATTGAACCCAGGTCTCCCGCACTGCAGGCAGATTCTTTACCAGCTGAGCCACCAGGAAAGCCCTCTCCTCTGTGAGGGTTTCCTTTATTCCTTCCAGCTCAAGGAACTCTGCCTTCAGTTCTAGCACAGTGCCCCCAGCTGTCACCAGGCTCCAATTTTGTTTATGTAAGGTAAGGTGTTACTTTGCATTCATCANAAGAGTCGGACACGACTGAGCGACTGAACTGAACTGATGTTTGTAATAAATATACCTTCTCTTTTCTTCATAGTTAATGACATCTGTGTGCATTGATAAAAAATGTATTTAGCTTTGCCTGTCTTTAAGCTTTATACAACTGAAATCATATCACATGTGTCCTTTTGAGCTGTGATTCTTTCAGTACCGTGGGATTCTTCTAGGTTGTTGCATGTATACATAATTCCTTCATATTTTATTGGCATATAGTGTTACATTTTAGGAACATTTCACAAATTGGGGAAATGCTGCTGTTGCTAGATCATAGAATATGTGTGTCTTCAACATCATAAGAGGATGATAAAGTATTTTCCAAAATGGCTGTACCAATTAGCATTCCCACTCTCCGTATATGAGAGCTCCATCCATTCACATCCTAGCCAACCTGGGTATCATCAGGCTTTGGCATTTTAGCCAATCTGATTGGTTTCTACTGGTAACTATTTGCTGTTGTAATTTACACTTCTATTACTAAAGAGCTTGAGCACATTTTCTGATATTTATTGGACATTTGTTTATTCCCTTTTGTGCAGTTTTTTGCTCTAGCAGTATTTTTGTATGGCTTGACTACCTGTTTTAAAAATTGATTTGATTTTCTGTATATCCTGGCTATGAATCTTGAGTTTTTTGTTGGTAATATACATAAGGAATAACTTCTTTTGTTCTGTAGCCTGGCTTTTCAGTCTGTTTTTGGTGACTTTGGATGAATAAAAATTTTACATATTAAAGCAGTCAAATTTATGCTTTTTTTCTTTACATTTAGAGTTTTAAAAATCTTACTTAATACTTTCCTTCTCCAAGATCAAGATTATAGTCTCTTACACAATTGTGTAGTTCCACCTTTCCTATTTAGGTTGAGATTGATTTTTGTATGTGTTTTAGGCAAGAGACAAATTTCATCTTTTGACATGTGGATATCTGATAGTTCTAATACTATCATACACTGATCTACAGTGTCATTTATATATCAATTGCCCATATATTCAAGGGTCTGTTTCTGGGCTCTCTGCTGTGTTTCATTGATCTACATGTCTATCTATGTCCTAATAACTACTTTGTCTGCATTCCTGTCTTTATTCTTACTTTAGACCTATTATGTTAAAAAAATCTAATTGATACTTTTAAAAAGATACTTTACATACTGTATCTGACATTCTTATTTCTTTCCACAAAAGGATTGATTTCATTACTCAGCTTTGCATTAATTTTGGAAAGGGACACTCCAATAGTGCATTTTTGGTCCTGCAATAAGTCATTCTTTCCTTCAAAAGAATTTTGTTTATGGCATTCTCTCTTCTTAACACACAGGTATCCTGCGTACAGGATTAACTATATCTAAAGATCAAAAGTCCTCAGAATGCCCCAGGTCTTGAGGACATGCTATTTTGGTGATGGCTGCTTTGACATCCTTGTTCCTCAGCGTGTAGATGGAGGGTTGAGGACAGGTGTGAGAATAGCAAATACCACGTTGCCCACTATGTGGAAGTCGAGGGGCAGGTCAGCCCTGTAGGCCACATAAGCTATGGCAATGGATGAGTAGTAAGTGCCAACCACCAGGAGGTGGGAGCTGCAGGTGGAGAAGGCTTTGGAGAGTCCTTCTCGGGAGCCGATGCGGAGCACTGAGGCCAGGATGTGGGCATAGGAGAGAAGCACCAGGAGAAGTGGCAGAAAGGACACCACCATGGCGATGCAGAAGCCCATGAGGGTCTGAGGGGTGGTGTCAGAGCAGGAGGCCTGGACCACAGCTAAGTGGTCACAGAAGCAGTTGTATATGTAACAGTGCTGTCAAAAGCCATGTGGGAGGTCTGCACCACTGCTGGGATGGGCAGAAGGAGGGCGGTGAGCCAGGCACTGGCTGCCAGGGCAGCGTTGGTCTGCGGGGTCATGAGCGCAGGGCGGCAGATAGCCACATAGCGGTCATAGGCCATGACCACCAGGATGAAGGCTTCAGAGCAGGAGAAGCTGTGGAAGAGGTACATCTGCAGGAAGCAGGCAGGGAAGCTGAGGTAGTGGTCCCCAACTAAGAGGAGGGACAGCATCTTGGGGACGGTGGTCATGGTGAAGAGGATGTCCAGGGCTGAGAGGTTGATCAGGAAGAAGTACATGGGCTTGTGAAGACTGGGCTCTGCCACCACAGCCACCAAGATCAGGGCGTTACCCACCAGGATAAGCAGGTAGAAGGACAAGAAGATGAAGAAGACAGGGAGGAAGAAGACATCCTGTAGAGAGGGGATGCCTGCCAGGTAGAAGATGGGTGAAGAATCTTTTGATCCATTACAGGCTGTGGCATACATAGTGGGAGAAAGCTATATGCCAGGGTGACAGGCAGTCAGAGCATCTGGAAACTAGATAAAACAGAAGATTGGAAGGAGAATTCTGTATAGTTCACTCTATGATGATTGCAATCCAAATCATTTATAACTGAGTTTAGAGGACTGGGGCTATCATTCTTCATCTTAACCCACAATTTTCTCCTTCCTTCTTCCATAATGTATTTAGTAAGTACCTACAGTGCACAAGGCTGTGAGAAGGTAAATAAGGCACATACGGGCCCTGCCTATACAAGGCTTAAATTCTAGTAGAAGGATGGTGGGTTTAAAAGCAAACCACATAGGCATTCCCTGGTGGTCCAGTGGTTAAGACTCTGTACTCCCAATGCAGAGGGCCTGAATTCAATCCCTGGTCAGGGGACTAGATCCCACATACTGCAACAAAGATTCCTTATGTGGCAACTGAGACCCAGAAGAGCCAAATTAATAAATAAATACTTTTTTAAAAGCCAATCACATGGTTAATTATTAGTTATAGCTATGATAAGTGCCTTGAAAGAGCTTCTGTTCCTTCTCTGCTCCATGTCCCTCAGTATCTTTTGAGCATCAGATCTTAGATGATCCCTTAAGATTCCTACGTCATTGCTTCTTCTTTCGCTCTTGTTTCAAGTTCTACTAAGTGACATCACTCTACCACATCACTAGAAAGAGCTGATTTTTCCAATATTTTTTGCAACATGCTGCTTGCCCAGGCTACTCATTACCCAGGGAAGGGCTCCCCTTTCATTTTTTGGGTTCAGAAACTCTGCTGGTTTCTCTCCCTGCCCAGTTCTCTGGGTGCTCTCTCACTCATGTTTCAGTGATGGGAAGGACCCATGCCTTCAGAGGGATTGCCCTCTTCCTAATGGAGCCCAAGCTGATGGTGCATCTTCTCCTCCTTTAGGGTCTGTCGACATCCTTCCTCCTGGCTGCCACTGCCCAGCCAATGTTGCATTTTGCACTTTGATGCCAACTGTGGTGTGGGCTCCTCCAAATATCATCTGAGAAGACACAAGGAGCTGTCATGAGAGCTAGAAAGGACCCAGAGAACTGAAAACTGTAGCTGCCCAAATAGAAAAACTTCATACCGTAGGTTGTTCGTTAAATGTGCACTGGGGTCAATTCAGGGACTGCTGAGGCAATTTGGGTTCATCCCTACTTCAGGTGAGCCTCTAATGAGCAGCCCAGGTAGTTTTATGTTTACAACTCTATCACTGCTGTTTGAACTCTATTGATGTCATCAAGCAACTGTCCTTGAAATTCTTAGGAACAACAGCTACTTTCTTTTTTTTCTAAAACAAATGCAAAACAGTCTAGCTACAAACACCCCTCATGTCCTGTAATCATAGAATGTCAGACTGGAACAAAAAATTTTTTTAAATCTTCAATTCCCACCTGTTTCCCCTACCCCACACTTGCTCACCTTTAAAAAATTAACCAGTGTGAATTTTGGATGGATTTGGATTTTACAGTCTGGCTTCTAGATTTGGAAGTGGGGACTGGCAACTACTTTGTCTAAAATGAGCCCAGGAAGGACAACCGTCCTGTGTGTGCGCTCCTGGAAAGAATCTCAGAGGTCCCACCAAGGACCTGGCAAGACACTGACCTGATTATCTCCATGTTAAAGGGTTCATTCTCAGTTAACCAGAACCCTGGTCCAACAAGTATGGTCACCAGGTTGTTTTCACACCTGAAAGAATGCAGACTTCACTGCCCTGGACATTTCTGGTCTCAGAGGAGCATCTGTGGCTGCTGGTCCTGGGTGAGGCAGAGCAGGGGATTTGAGGGGCAGAAAGACAGGGATCTGAAGCCAGAGGGGCCCTAAAGGAGCCATCAAGTCAAGTTCCCTTCCCCCTTGCAGATGGAGAGAGGGATGCTGAGACCCCAAAGCAGAGGTGGCATGCGGTTTTTCGCACCAACTGGTGCTAGACTGTCCAACAGGCAGACTAGGCATATGCTGGGTCACCAGCCAAGCAGGGGCACCAAGAACACTTTTGGAAAGAATTTAACATTTAATCTTTCAAAGCACAATTCAGCTGGCTCTCTTAGGAAATATCTAGAGTTAGTCGCACTTCCTTACACTATTTGACAGGCTAGGGTTCTCATTTTGCTCTGGATTGCACACTACACCTGAGTGATGTGGTCCTGTGCTTAGGATCTTTTGTTGCTGTTCTTAATCGCTCAGTCTGTCCAACTCTTTGCAGCCCCGTGGTCTGTAGCCCGCCAGGCTCCTCCGTTCATGGGATTTCCCAGGCAAGAATACTAGAGTGGCTTGCCATTTCCTTCTCTAGGAGATCTTCCTGATCTAGGAATCGAACCTGCATCTCCAGCATTGCGGGCAAATTCTTTACCGCTGAGCCACTAGGACCTAATAGGTGCTGTTTCCCAGGGTACAGCACTTGCCCCAGCAGGTCCTCCCTGTTGGGATTGTCTAGGAGAATGTTACAGTGCAGGTGGGGACAGGGAAGGATAGAGAATCACCAAGGACCCAACCTGATGCTTTGCTTCACGTGCATCATCTTCTCCCATCACCCAACCCTGCCAGGGAGTAGTTGTTCCCTTCAGCATATGAGAAACTGAGGGTTGGAATAGGACCCTTGTTTAAGGCAATGGTTGGTGAAGCGTAAGAGCACAGGTCATTCTGGAGCCAGCTTGCTGTAGAGGAACCCTGCCTTTAGCAACCGGAAGTCCTGGCTCCTGGACCAGCTCTGCCACTCACTTCTTGTGACTCTGGTGTATGGCTGTTAGCGTAACCAATGCCATCTTGGCCCCTTTCAGTGTCTCCTGTCCTTCCACTGACCCTAACCAGGATTGTACTGTGCAGTAAACCACTTCTGTGTCATCAAGGGCTTTGTAGTTAACAGATATTGTTTAATAATGAGGATCATGTGGCCTCTATGCTGTTAGTCCCCAAACAATGCTGAAAATCTTCTGTGATGTACTCCTGGCACTCACGAGATCAGTCATCCGTTCATTAATCTTGATTTAGGAATGCATATCCTGTCTCCAAGCACTTACCCCCATGCCCGAGATTAACTATAAAGTTGTCCCAGTGGCCCCCCATGGTGCATAGTGCAGCTATGAATGCTTCCAGATTGTTGTCTGCTTGATCCCGATAAGTTACCCTATAATAAAACCACCTTGGAAGTTACCCTATAATAAAAAGATCCATCGATCATATGGAGCTGCCTGCCTCATTTTACAGTCTCGAATGCCTTCTCAATTTGGCGGGTACTTTTCATTCCCTCCATCCTCCAACATTTGGTTTTCTCATCTGTGTAGTGATGGGTTTAGAGGAAAAGAACTCTGAGAGGTTTCTAATATGATGAACCCTTTTCCAAGTGTCTGCTCTGTGTCTGGTGGAGTGCATGTCACATGGTCCATGACTCAAAGGGAAGGGGCGAGGGTGAGGGCTCTCCCAGCTAGTGAGCACCTGCTGCCAGCCAGGGGCTTTATCTGCAGCATGTCCTGAGGGCCTTAGTGGTCAAATGTCTGCACTGTGAGTCAGAAAGGACCAGATTCCCATCCCAGCTCCTAACTGCAGCTTATTTCCTTCATCTGTGACCCCCGGGGTTGCTGAGTCCTGCAGAGAGAATGCTTAAGCAATGCTACACAAGAACCTGGAACAACTATAAACCCCAAGTGGGCTAGTGTCTCCAATGTTACTGCTGCTATCAGCCTTGCTTTCCCATGGAAGGCCTTGACTAGGACGATTTGAATCCCACCTCTGAGCACACAGCCCGGACAGGGTATGTGGTCCAAGGCCCCACAGCCCACATATACACAGCAACCTGGCTCCTGGGTGCCTGCCTGTTGTGCACATCCAGCTAGTCTTCCTGATCCCTGGTCCCAATTCTATCCCCCCCTCCCACATCCTTGCCCTGTCTCCACACTCTGGTCTTTGCTGAGCTCTGGCACATCACCCCCAGCTCACTCACCTGCCAAGTCCTGTCTACCTTGATGCCTCTCGTGGTGTCCCCTATGTGTCTTCCAACCTGGCTGGCAGAGAAGAGCCTGGTAGCAGATGGGCTGTGGCTAATTAAACCCCTAACTCTCCCTTTCAGCCAGGCCTGCTGGAGTACTCTCCCTCGAGGCAGGGCTCCTTTGGGGCACTGAGCCTCCTACTCACCCAAGATTGACTTCTTTATGTTGGCATGGGATTTACCTCTGAGGTGTTCCGATAATGAGAACAACATTGTTAATAGCCCTCATGGGTTCCAGAACTTTACAACAATGGAGTAGCTTTTACTGACATTATTCCATTTGGTCCCCAGAACAGCCAAGGGAGACAGGCAGGTCAAGAGGAGGAAATTGAGGTCCAGAGAAGTGAAATGACTTACTGATGCTTATGCTAATGTTTAGTATTAAAGCTACGTGGCAGACCCAGAACTTCATCCCCAGAACTGTACTCTGCATATGGATCAGGGCAGAGGGTCTAAATAGGGTCCTGAGTTTGAATACCAGTTCTAATATATTTTAGCTATGGTTGGGAAGATTTCTAGAGAACAGATAGGCTACCCACTCCAGTATTCTTGGCTTCCCTGGTGACTCAGACAGTAAAAATCTGCCTGCAATGTGGGAGACCTGGGTTCAGTCTATGGGTTGGGAAGATCCCCTGGAGGAGGTCATGGCAACCCACCCCAGGATTCCTGCCTGGAGAATCCCCATGGATGGAGGAGCCTGAAGGGCTAATCCACGGGGTCACAAAGAGTCAGACACAACTGAGTGACTAAGCACAGTACACTTTAGGCAAGTTATTTGAACTCTGAGTCTGAGTTTCTCCATCTATAAAATGGAACATAACAATATTACCCATCTCATAGCGTTTTTAAAAGGATTTAATGAGATAACTTAAATTGAAGAAAGTAGGGGAAACCACTAGACCATTCAGGTATGACCTAAATCAAATCCCTTATGATTATACAGTGGAAGTGAGAAATAGATCTGACAGAGTACCTTATAAACTATGGACAAAGGTTCCTGACATTGTACAGAGGACAGGGATCAAGACCATCCCCAAGGAAAAGAAATGCAAAAAACCTAAATGGCTGTCTAAGGAGACCTTACAAATAGCTGTGAAAAGAAGAGAAGCAAAAAGCAAAGGAGAAATGGAAAGATAAATCCATTTGAATGCAGAGTTCCAAACAATAGCAAGGAGAGATATGAAAGCCTTCCTCAGTGATCAGTGCAAAGAAATAGAGGAAAACAATAGAATGGGAAAGACTACAGATCTCTTCAAGAAAATTAGAGATACAAGGGAACATTTCATGCAAAGATGGGCTCAATAAAGGACAGAAATGGTATAGACTTGACAGAAGCAGAAGATATTAAGAAGAGATGACAAGAATACACAAAAGAACTATGCAAAAACGATCATGACCAAGATAATCACGATGGTGTGATCACTCACCTAGAGCCAGACATCCTGGAATGTGAAGTCAAGGGGGCCTTAGAAAGCATCACTATGAACAAAGCTAGTGGAGGTGATGGAATTCCAGTTGAGCTATTTCAAATACTAAAAGATGATGCTGTGAAAGTGCTGCACTCAATAAGCCAACAAATTTGGAAAACTCAGCAGTGACCACAGGACTGGAAATGGTCAGTTTTCATTCCAATCCCAAAGAAAGGCAATGCCAAAGAATGCTCAAACTACTGCACAATTGCACTCATCTCACACTCTAGTAAAGTAATGCTCAAAATTCTCCAAGCCAGGCTTCAACAATACGTGAACCATGAACTTCCAAATGTTCAAGTTGGTTTTAGAAAAGGCAGAGGAACCAGAGATTAAATTGCCAACATTCGTTGGATCATGGGAAAAACAACAGAGTTCCAGAGAAACATCTATTTCTGCTTTATTGACTATGACAAAAGCCTTTGACTGTATGGATCATCATAAACTATGGAAAATTCTTCAAGAGATGAGAATACCAGACCACTTGACCTGCCTCTTGAGAAATGTGTATGCAGATCAGGAAGCAAAGTTAGAACTGGACAGGGAACAACAGACTGGTTCCAAATAGGAAAAGGAGTACATCAAGGCTGTATATTGTCACCCTGCTTATTTAACTTATATGCAGAGTACATCATGAGAAATGCTGGGCTGGAGGAAGCACAGGCTGGAATCAAGATTGCTGGGAGAAATATCAATAACCTCAGATATGCAGATGACACCACCCTTATGGCAGAAAGTGAAGAACTAAAGAGCCTCTTGATGAAAGTGAAAGAGGAGAGTGAAAAAGTTGGCTTAAAGCTCAACATTCAGAAAACTAAGATCATGGCATCTGGTCCCATCATTTCATGGGAAATAGATGGGGAAACAGTAGAAACAGTGTCAGACTTTATTTTCTTGGGCTCCAAAATCACTGCAGATGGTGATTGCAGCCATGAAATTAAAAGACGCTTACTCCTTGGAAGAAAAGTAATGTCTCTNAATGCTGGGCTGGAGGAAGCACAGGCTGGAATCAAGATTGCTGGGAGAAATATCAATAACCTCAGATATGCAGATGACACCACCCTTATGGCAGAAAGTGAAGAAGAACTAAAAAGCCCCTTGATGAAAGTGAAACAGAGGGAAAAAGTTGGCTTAAAGCTCAACATTCAGAAAACAAAAATCACGGCATCTGGTCCCATCACTTCATGGCAAATAGATGGGGAAACAGTGGAAACAGTGGGTGACTTTATTTTTGGGGGCTCCAAAATCACTGCAGATGGTGATTGCAGCCATGAAATTAAAAGACGTTTACTCCTTGGAAGGAAAGTTATGACCAACTTAGACAGTATATTAAAAAGCAGAGACATTACTCAGTCCACCAAGATCCGCCTAGTCAAGGCTATGGTTTTTCCAGTAGTCATGTATGGATGTGAGAGTTGGACTGTGAAGGAAGCTGAGCGCTGAAGAACTGATGCTTTTGAACTGTGGTGTTGGAGAAGACTCTTGAGAGTCCCTTGGACTGCAAGGAGATCCAACCAGTCCATCCTAAAGGAGATCAGTCCTGAATGTTCATTGGAAGGACTGATGTTGAAGCTGAAACTCCAATACTTTGGCCACCTGATGCAAAGAACTGACACTGGAAAAGATCCTGATACTAGGAAAGATTGAGGGTAGGAGGAGAAGGGGACGACAGAGGATGAGATGGTTGGATGGCATCACCGACTTGCTAGACATGGGTTTGGGTGGACTCTGGAAGTTGGTGATGGACAGGGAGGCCTGGCATGCTGTGGTTCATGGGGTCACAAAGAGTTGGACATGACTGAGTGACTGAACTGAACCGAACTGAACCCTGTGAGGATGGTAACAAATATTACCTTTCTGGTTTTCTAGGTGAGGAAATGGAGTCTCAGAGAGGTAAGACTGGGCCCAGGTTCAGAAGAGATAGAGGGTTGACTTGAGCCCAGCATATTAAATCCCCAGGACAGGGTAATTTCTAATAAGCCACCTTGTATTCATGGAGCTCAGACTCCAGTGAAAGTTGGTTGGATTTTTTTTTTAATTAAAAATTTTTCGTGGCTGTGCTGGGTCCTCGTTGCTGCACTTGGGCTTTCTCTGGTTGCTGAGAGCTGAGGCTACTGTTTAGCTGTGGTGCACAGGCTTCTTATTGCAGTGGCTTCTCTTGTTATGGAGCACAGGCTGTAGGCTCATGGGTTTCAGTAGTTGTGGCACACAGGATTAGTTGTCCCATGGCATGTGGAATCTTCCTGGACAAGGGATCGAACCCATGTCCTCTGCATTGACAGGTGGATTCTTAATCATTGGACCACCAGGGAAGTCTTTGCATTTTCTTGACTCAGAAACAGGGGAGGAGATGGAGAACTAAGGGAGGAGGAGAGGGAGAGGTCAGCAGAGGGCCAGATGAAGATGCTGAAATCCTGGGGTGGGTAGGAGAAAGAAACCAGAGAGAAAAGTCAGACCACTTGGGAATTGTCCCTGGGGTCCATTGAAACTCAAAGCAAAGGTGGAAAGGTGTCTTCTATCTGCTCACAGCCCCAGAGAGAAAGGTGCTTTAAAGATGTTCTCTGGGAGGTTTGGGAGGAACACCTCTCTCCTTCCCATGGCAGGGGAGGGAGGCCTGCCCAGTTGCCCTGGTAGTGGTCACATTGTGAGGTGGTTCTGGTTACAGGCCACAGGGTTGAGGTGAGAGGAGACAGAAGTGGTGGGGGCAGTGGCAGCCTCTTGGGCTCTGCCTGCCCCCACCCTCTGCCTTCTGTCACCCCTCCTTCTGCCACCCTCACTGTCATGGGCAGTGCTTACCACTGGGAGGCCCGTCGGCGGCAGATGGCTTTGGATCGGAAGAGGTGGCTGATGGCCCAGCAGCAGCAAGAGCAGGTATATGAGAGGGGCCGGGTTCACCGGGGTCCTTCCAGGGATAGGGAGGAGATGGGGAGGGAAGACAGATCCCCATGAAGCTATTTTCTGGTGAATGTTGCTTTGCTGGGAGCTGGAGGAAACTTTTGATGTCATGGATGTGTGTGTGTGCATTGGGGTGACTCAGATTTGCAGTTATACTAGGCTGAGGCCTCATGTGGGACTGAGGGGTCAGGCACAGGTGGTTTTAAAGCTGCACTGTCTGATAGGGTGGCTACCAGCCTGTGTGCTATAGCCCTTAGGATGTGGCTAGGAGACTAAGGGACTGAATTTTACATACATTTATTTAAATATAAATTTAAAAACAAATATCTACTTTACACACTGGGAAATTTTAAGTATGTTTGGAACAACTTGGGTATGTAAATCTACTTTTTTGATTGTAAATTATATGAACTCGAAATATCAAGTTAATTTTGTAAAACTTGCCTTTCTAAAATGAATTTGTTTTACTTTACTTTTGGCTGTGGTGGGTCTTCGTTGCTGCATGCAGGCTTTTTCTAGTGTGAGGGCTTCCCGTTGTGGTGGCTTCTCTTGTGCGGAACACAGGCTCTAGGTGCATGGGCTTCTGCATGGCTGGCGGGCTCTAGTCCAGGTTCAGAAACTGTGCACGGGCCTAGCTGCCCCATGGCATGTGGACTCTTTCTGGACCAGGGATCGAACCCATGCCCCCACAGTGGCAGGTGGATTCTTAAACTCGGGACTACTAGAGAAATCCCTTGATCAAACATTTTTGTTATTATTAATGTATTTATTTACGGTTGTGTGGGGTCTTCCTTGCTGCTCCAGCTTTTCTCTAGTTTTGGAGAGCAGGGACTACTCTCCAGTTTTGTTGCACAGGCTTCCTGTTGCTGTGGCTTCTCTTGTTGCAGGCGCAGGCTTCAGTAGCTGTGACACATGGGCTCTAGAACACAGGCTCAATAGTTGTGCTATATGGGCTTAAGTGCTCCTGGGCATGTGGGATCTTCCTGGGTCAGGGATCAAACTGGTGTCATCTGAACTGGCAGGCAGATTCTTTACCACTGAGCCACCAGGGAAGCCCTGCAACCAAACATTTTTTTGGAAAAATGTAATGTCTAAATTCAGATGTGCTGTTGAGTATAAAATGCCCTCTGTGTTTTGAAGACTTATTACAAAAACAAACACTATAAACTATCAATATTATATTGAGTTTATGTTTTGGATGTATTGGGTTGAATAAAATACATTGTTATACTTAGTTTCACCTATTTCTTCTTCTTTTGTTATGTGGCTAATAGAAAATTTTGAATTATATATGAAAGTGAAAGCATTCATCTCCAAATATGGTACCCATTATATTTCTACTGGACAGTGCTGTTTTGAGGCATTTGTAAGAGATTATTCTTTACTCTCTGGCACTGCAAATGGCTTTCAGTGCACACAGCTCTCAGGCTAGGAGGTGGGTGGTCAGAGGCTGTGTTTACTGGGCAGGGGTTGTGCCGGGGGGCGCTGTTGCTATAGAAACAGTTTAGGGTGTGGGTGAGTGAGGCGAGATGGCTCAGGCTCCAGGCTCAGCCTTCAACTCCAGGGAACAGAGACCCTGCAGTCACCTCTGCCTCAGGATTCCTGTGTCTTGCTTCCTGCAATGTCTCTGGCAAGGTGGTGACTGGATGGGGTGGGAGGAGGATTCCACTTGTGGGGGCTTCTTGCCAGGAACTGAAGAAACGCCAAGAAGAGGAACGGCAATGTGAGGAGAAAACCCAGCCACCTCAGGAGTCCCAGCAGGAGTCGCAGCCACCCCTGGCCCAATCACAGTTGCCACCTATGCCACAGCCGCCACAGGTGCCCCAGCAGCCACCACAGCCGCCTCAGCCAAAGCAGCCAAATGCCCAAGAATGTCTTACTCAGTGCACCTCCCAGTACATCCTCCAGGTTCCCAGAGGCCAGGTCCCCACAAGGACACATACCAAGGAGAGGTGACCAACCCTCATGGTCCTGGTAAGTAAGCTGCCCGGCAGCGGGAGGTACCGAGGAGGGAGTCCCTGGTTAGGGCCCAGATTCCACATTTGGGGGAATCTCCTTTACTTGGGAGTCACTCTCTGAGTGGCTTTGTGCCAAGCTAGGGTGGCGGAGAAACCTGCCAACTTCCACAGAGGGTGGCTCAGAAGTTGTCAGTTCCTCCTCTAGGGTGAGGGGGACAGATGAGGGAGGGAGCCAACAGAGGGTGGGAGATGAGTTGTAGGCTTAGCAACAATATCCTGAGCCCTGTGGGGTCTGAAACAGGGAAGCACAGGCTGGCTTCCTGGCAGAGAATTTTCAGTGTAGGCTGAGTCTGTGCCTTGCCTTAGACAGGGGCCACGGCCTGCCTGGTAAAGAATCCAGCTGTGTCATGTTCCATTCTCAGAAACTGCCAGATGAGTAATTGTGCTTTGTTTCCTCATCAGGTGGCAAGAAATCTAGCCCAGATATGCAAACCAAGTACTCAAGATTCACGGTGAGACAGATTCAGAGTGTGAAAGCCAGATAGCTTCTGGCTGTGTGTCTGAGAGTGCCTGCGTGTAAGTGTGGGGGAGTCAACTTCCTTGGCAGGAGCTGGGAGAGGGGACTGAAGCTGTTCAGTCATTTCTGGATGGCCCATTCCTCCATTCCTTGCGCCATAAGAATGTCTTGGTAGGCTCCATTGCTCAGCACTAAGTGTAAGGAGCTGACAGTCTAGTTGGGAAGGCTGGACAGGTACAAAGAAGCAAAATCTAGGGGCTGATTAGGGTAGAGGCAGCTAGGCAGGAGGGAAGTAAGACCTGAAGTAAGAGGTATGGTCTCAGTTAGGATCACCACTCTCTGGTAGCATGACTCACTCTCTGAGCCTCAGCTGCCCATCCATTAAAGGAGAATGATACCAGTTCCATAGGAGAGGTGTCACGAGGACTGGATTAAAAGGGAAGGCCTTTGAAGCACTAGCTTCGTGTCCAGCTAATTGCAGATCATCAAACCCAGAAGACTCTTGAGTGTCTTGGGAATTACATAAAACAGGATGAGCTTCGGAAAGGTTTTTTTTTCCTGACACAAGTGCCAAGGATGGGAGAACCCGATCCTAGTCCTTTAAGATGAGGACTGGGCCAGTCACTACAATTCACTTTGATTCCTTTGGCTTCAAAGTAATTAATTAATTAATTATCACTCAGTCATGTCCGATTCTTTGCGACCCCATGGACTGTAGCCTATCAGGCTCCTCCGTCCATGGGATTTTCCAGGCAAGAGTGCTGGAGTGAATTGCCATTTCCTTCTCCAGGGGATCTTTCCAAACCAGGAATCAAACCCAGGTCTCCCGTATTGCAGGCAGATGCTTTACCATCTGAGCCACCAGAGAAGCCCTTTGGCTTTCTCAATACAGTAAGCAAAAGCAGTGGGCCTGGGAACGGCTGACCTGTTTTGCCTCCTGTCTCTCCTTCTCAGTCAACGAATTACATCCAGCAATGGTGATTCAGAAATAGACCCCAAGATTCCACTGGCCATCAGCAAAAATCAGATAAGCAACCCGACCTTCTTACCACCCAGCAACACCTCCACTTCAAAAGCCAGTCCCTCCTGATCCACTCTGGCAGAGGAGCTGAGCCAGGAATAAAATGATTTCTTTGTGGAAAGAACTGAAGAGACTGGTCAGGGTCTGCGAGACTGGGATGAGGAGGAGGGGCAGGAAGAGGATGGAGGAAATGTGGGAAGAAAGTGGAAGGTAAGTCCCTGCTTCTCCAGGCAAAGCCTATGGGAGAACTTGGCTTTGTGCCCCTCAAGTCTGCAGCTCCATTACTGGCCCTTATTTAGCAATGATAGGTCTGTCGGGAGCTCATCAGGTTCATGACTCTGAATGGAGCCATCAGCCCGGCCCCCTGGAGGATGCTTACTGAGATTCAGCTGGGAGAAGAGGGGTTGTATCACACCAGAGCAGACCTAGGGCAGCGATGGGAAGAAGTGGCAGACAGGACACACTCCAAGTCCAGCGTCAGTCTGGTCCACTGTGGGCACTCCACTGTTGATGATGAGAGGCAGGGACGGAGATAAAGAACTCAGAGGAAAGGGGGACTGCAGTCTCAGGCACAGGAAACCTGACCTTAGGAAAGGGGGACTCAGTTCAGTTCAGTCTCTCAGTCATGTCTGACTCTTTGTGACCCCATGAATTGCAGCATGCCAGGCCTCCCTGTCCATTACCAACTCCCAGAGTTCACTCAGACTCATATCCATCGAGTTGGTGATGCCATCCAGCCATCTCATCCTNTCATGGCTGCAATCACCATCTGCAAAAAATAAAGTCTGACACTGTTTCCACTCTTTCCTCATCTATTTCCCATGAGGTGATGGGACCAGATGCCATGATCTTCGTTTTCTGAATGTTGAGCTTTAAGCCAACTTTTTCCCTCTCCTCTTTCATCAAGAGGCTGTTTAGTTCCTCTTCACTTTCAGCCATAAGGGTGGTGTCATCTGCATATCTGAGGTTATTGATATTTCTCGCAGCAATCTTGATTCCAGCTTGTGCTTCTTCCAGTCCAGCGTTTCTCATGATGTACTCTGCATAGAAGTTAAATAAGCAGGGTGACAATATACAGCCTTGACATACTCCTTTTCCTATTTGGAACCAGTCTGTTGTTCCATGTCCAGTTCTAACTGTTGCCTCCTGGCCTGCATACAGATTTCTCAAGAGACAGGTCAGGTGGTCTGGTATTCCCATCTCTTTCAGAATTTTCCACAGTTGATTGTGATCCACACAGTCAAAGGCTTTGGCATAGTCAATAAAGCAGAAATAGGTGTTTTTCTAGAATTCTCTTGCTTTTTCCATGATCCAGTGGATGTTGGCAATTTGATCTCTGGTTCCTCTGCCTTTCCTAAAACCAGCTTGAACATCTGGAAGTTCACGTTTCACGTATTGCTGAAGCCTGGCTTGGAGAATTTTGAGCATTACTTTACTAGCGTGTGAAATGAGTGCAGTTGTGTGGTAGTTTGAGCATTCTTTGGCATTGCCTTTCTTTAGGATTGGAATGAAAACTGACCTTTTCCAGTCCTGTGGCCACTGCTCAGTTTTCCAAATTTGCTGACATATTGAGTGCAGCACTTCCACAGCATCATCTTTCAGGATTTGAAATAGCTCAACTGGAATTCCATCACCTCCACTAGCTTTGTTCGTAGTGATGCTTTCTAAGGCCCACTTGACTTCACATCAGGGTGTCTGGCTCTAGGTGAGTGTGAGTGATCACACCATCATGATTATCTGGGTCGTGAAGATTTTTTTTGTACAGTTCTTCTGTGTATTCTTGCCACCTCTTCTTAATATCTTCTGCTTCTGTTAGGTCCATACCATTTCTGTCCTTTATCGAGCCCATCTTTGCATGAAATGTTCCCTTGGTATCTCTAATTTTCTTGAAGAGATCTCTAGTCTTTCCCATTCTGTTGTTTTCCTCTATTTCTTTGCATTGATCGCTGATCGGACTGGCCCCCCCCAAATCCATAGGCTTCTTCCTCCCTGGGTCTCAGCCTTTCCATGTAGCAGAGACAGCTAATAGGCTCTAAAGCCCCCAGGTATCTCCCTCTTCACTTCCAGAAACTGACAGGTGGGGTCCCCCAGCCTCCTCTTCCACTCTTGACTGGTAAGGGGGGACGGTGCCTGGGTCCTTTCATTGTAGCATGGCCTTTGGGTGGGAAATTAACACATTTCAGTATTTTTGCCTGGAGAATCCCGTGGACAGAGGAGCCTGGAAGGCTACAGTCCATAGCATCGCAGAGTCAGACATGACTGCAGTAACTCAGCACGCACAAAGGAACCTCTCAGTGCAGTGTTTCTTGAGAGGAGCACTTGGGGGAGGTATGGGGAGGGTGGGAACACAGAACAAGAATATTAAGGTGGGATGGGACTTCAGAGATACATAACAAGAGAAAGGGAGAGAAGTCAGAGAAGCAGGGCATGTTCCCAAGGGGCTCAGGGACTGGTGAAGAGATCTTGATGCCCACCTGGACATTAAGAAATAGGCTGTGAGATGGGGAGTGTCCACCAGCAGCTCCCTTCCCAATTATAGGAGACCTTTATTTTTCTTTTTTTAAACACTGTTAAGCATAGTTTAGTGAATACAATATAAGTCCTTTCATTTTCCGAACTCCACAGAGCACAAGCTCCAGCCTGGACTTCATGGACTTTCATGCTGTTGCCAGCACCACTTTGACCCCAGGTACTCAGGCATGAAAGCGTGCAGACGGCGTGAACTCCTTCCTTCCTCTTGTCCCCTGGTCAGCTAGTCATCAGGTTCTGTCCCCACTTCCCTTTCTCCATCCTTTCTACTTCAAGTTCAACTTTCCCCACCATCCAAGCTCATCTCTCTGCTTGTCTGAGTGATAGAAACCATAGTAAAGGTGACTGTGGCACCATCTGACCTGTCTGTGTCCACTCACATGGGCTCAGGGTTGTGGCCTCCTTCAATAAATACCTTTTAAAATGACTCTGGCTTTGTCTCTGGTTTTCCTGTGCAGGCCCAGAGGGTGCCAGGTGCCTCCCTTCCCTCCTCTCCTTTTGTTCCTGCTGTGCAGAGAATAATATTAATAAAAGTGTTTTATGGAGAAGAGAAGCTTTAGCTGCAGAACAGCTCTATGTTTCTGGGGACCCAGACCATCTATAACCAGGAAGGAGGCAGAGCCAAAGGGCCTTGGCCAAAGGGTGGGCAACAAGTTACCAGGAGAGAAAAGCAGGCCATCACCAACGATCTGTCACGTGACCAAAGCAAAAGGCCCTGGGGACAGCACGGGCTGATCCCTAAGTCATTCCCATCACTGCGTGGAGAACTGGAAAAGGATCCATGGAGTCAAACCAGATAAAATGGAAGTTTTCTGTGCATTCAGGCAGGAAGAAGGCCTTCCCTGGAGGAACCAGGCAACCAAGGTGCTCAGCACAGGAAGGTGGGTGCTGCTCCACGCCTTTGAGGCAGCTCTGAGGAAATGTTGGGTCAGACTTTGCTCAAGACATAACCAGAGGCCTCTGGTGCTGGCCTCTAGAAGAATCAGGCTTCTGATCCTGTGGAAATCAGAGAGGGTGTGTGTGTGTGTGTGTGTGTGTGTGTGTGTGTGTGTGTGTGTATGTGAGAGAGAGAGAGAGAGAGACTGTGTGTATGGGTGTAGTGTGAGATAGAGACAGTGTATAGGGATGTATGAGTGTATATGAAGTTAACTTCCACAGGAAGCTTCCTCTGCTGGGGGTGCATGGGGTGGGGAGGGTATGATAAAGCAGGGTTTTTCCTTTGGCAAAGTCACTATTGTCCTACTGGGCACCACGGAGTTGTGGGAGGTACAGACCAGGCCGGCAGGCAACTGGAGCCTGAGGGCAGCAGACAGGTCACGGCGGGTGAGAGACCAGCAAGTGGGGCACAGAAGTGTTTCCCCGGCAGTCCACATATTCATAGCTCTGGAAGACCAGCTGCTCGGAACGACTCAGGTAGGAATAGGTCAGGGTGCCCCTGGAGAGGAAAAGCAGGCTTTGGTGCTGTGTCTGGGAGGAAGAGGAAAGCCTTGGCCCTGCTCTGTTCTCTGGGGAGGGCTGGCTTCCTGCTCTGTCATGGCTCCTGGGACAGCTGCCCCACCCGGGACCCGGGCAGCTCCATGGGTGTCACATCAACAGC
>SJXQ01006946.1:81030-196181 GCA_006408695.1 Aepyceros melampus | reverse complement strand
ACATCAACAGCTCAGAAGCAAGGTGGACCCTAGAGGAAGGGCTGGACCTGCCACTATCAAGAGCCAACAGATACATGGAATCAGCTTGGATGACTTCCTTCCCACTAGGGGGAGCTGGAGTCAGGAGGTGGGAGAGGGGGTACTTCCCTGGTGGTCCAGTGGCTATGATACTGAGCTTCCCATTCAGGGGACCCAGGTTCAATCCCTGGTCAGGGAACTAGAGTCCACATGCCACAACTAAAGATCCTGCATGCTTAACCTAAGACCCAGCAAAGCCAAAATAAACAACTAAAAAAAAAAAAAAAAAAAAAAGAAGTGGGAGAGGGATACCAGGGCTTCAAATCCTACTTACTGGATGTGCAAAAGCACGTGGTGGACTTTGATTTCCAGCCAGGTACAGATTTTGCTGAGAAAGACAGAGAAGAAGAACACAGGACCACATTTCACACTGAGCATCCTGTCAGTTCAGAAGAGACCTGCAGTCCCAGGCCCCTGGCCTCCTTTCCATGGGGAGGGCAAGGACCCAGGCCACTTCCACCCCTTCCCACTCCCTCTGCCTAAGGGGAGCACTTCACTCCCCCAACCCCCACTGGCCTGGCCCAGGCATGTGCTGGCCATTCCCTTAGTAGAAGGCAGCGGGTCAGGCTAAGGAGCCCAAAGTCATATATTGTAAAAGTGAAAGTGAAAGTCGCTAAGTTGTGTCCAACTCTGGGACCCCAAGTCCATGGAATTCTCCAGGGCAGAATACTGGAGTGGGTAGCCTTTCTGTTCTCCAGGGGATCTTCCCAACCCAGGGATCAAACCCAGGTCTCCTGCATTACAGGCAGATTCTTTACCAACTGAGCCACAAGGGAAGTCCCATATATTGTAAGGATTAACCCAATTCTAGCCTGGTTTTCATTCTAATCCTGCTCCAAACAGGAGGCCCTGAGCACTTGCACACTGCAGTCTTGACCATGAGTGTGCAGGCTGAATGCTGGCTGCAGGGTTGCTAAGCAATCAAGAAGTCTGGTGGGGGTTCAACTGAGTTTCCAGCCAGGAAGGAGGTGAGGAAGAAGAGATCAAGGGCTACTCACTATGTGTTTTCATCCCGTATCTTGTTGGCCACTGCATAAAACATCTGTCAACCAAATGGTCATAGGGTTAGCCCCAACTGCAGCTGCCCCCTTCCTCCCACCTGTGTCCACACACTTGTGGGATGTGGGGCTGGCCAGCAAGAGGCAGTCACCTGTTCACTGGCCAAAGAGCCGATGTGGAGGAGGAGGCTGTGGGAGACCTGTCCCACCACGAGGGACAGGTGCAGAACCTCGATGGTCAGCTGGGTCACAGTGATAGGGCAGTAATTGTTATTGGAGATATTCAAGATACTCTGGGGAGGAAGACAGGGAAAGGAAGGGGTGAGAGTAACAATTCTCGGCAAGAAGAAGTCAACCAGTTTGAAAAAAAAAACCCAGCCTGATTGAGCCCCACCCCCAGTGAGAGCTTCAGCTGTTGGGGCACCAGTGCCAGAGCCCCTTGGAGGGGTCACCTTAACTAAGACCGTAAAAGTGAAAGTGTTAGTCGCTCAGTCTTGTCCGACTCTTTGTGACCCATGGACGGTAGCCTGCCAGGCTTCTCTGTCCATGGAGTTCTGCAGGCAAGAATACTGGGACATTAAGCTGTCTCAAAATCCAGTCTCACCCTGAAAAGCTCTTTCTGTTCCCCTGCCCACCCGGAATGTCTCAGGCATACCACTCCCTAATACTGCTCTGGCCTCCATTCTAACCTCTCACAGTTCCAATCCTACACAATCTGTTAGGGGCTTCTCCCCAGGCTTCTGACATCCTCTGAGCGCCATAAGATCCCTGGCTACCCATGCCCAGGGTCAGAACATGGGACAAGGGCTTCAGAGGAGTGGTGCCTGGAAGGTGGGGTCAGAGCCCAGGGGCACAGGCACCCACCCACCGTTATGTTGAGGTAGACATTGGCCTCATCAGTGGCCACCGTGGAGGAGTTGAGGCCCACAGGCTGCACGGCGATTGTCCGGGGAAACAGGAAAAAGACGTGAGGGAGGAGGTCACCAGGCAGACGGACACTGCCAGGAACACGGAGAGTTTCCTGTGGGAAAGCAGGACCCGGGTAGGGAAGTGGAGAGGTCTGGACACAGAAGCAACCTGGCCAGGGGTGTTCAGATACTCTTCTCTGTACACAAGGCTCTCCTCGGAGCTCCTCTCACAACTGGACACTTAGCTCCTCAGGTGTGGAGGAGCAGCCTAGAGTCAGAGGCGGCCCAGAGTGGGGAGCAGCACAGGACTGTGAAGCCGGCAGCTTGGTGTCCATCCCCAGCTCCCTGTACCCACTGGCCCAGTAACTCTGAACAACCCATGTAACTGCCCTAAGCCTCAGTTTCCTTGTCTATAAAATGGAAATAATTCATTGTACCTACCTACCTCGTACAATCTGTTATGGGCTAATTCAGGAAAAGCCACCAATCCCTGGTCCTGGTACGTAGTCAAAGGCTAAACCAATGCCAGCTATAATCACTGGAAGAAGTTCACATGAACTTTGAGAGTTCTGAATTTTAATACTCGTATTCAGAACCAGACATCATCTGTCCGTCTAATTCAAAATTGTAATATGCATTAAAGAGACTGCACCTTGGTAGCACCTTGTAAGGGGCACTGCCAGATTTGGACTCTGATGCAGTGGTCGGGGAGGGCTGGGTGGTGGCTCCCAGATGGAAACTGCGGACCCTGGGAGGAGGAGTTCCAGGGATTCATGTCAAACGACCCAGATGACAAACAGAGTCACAGGCCCCCACAGTGAAACTCAGGACTGCCTCAGGTTCTGAAGGGTCCCAGGTCAGGGAGGAGCTGGCTTTCCATCTCTATGGGGAAGAGAACAAGCAGGTCTGAACTGCTATAGCAAAGGAAGTTCTTAGGAAAAATCACTTTCCCAAACCAATGGCAACTCCCTCCCTCCTGGAAGGACTTGCAGAGTCAAGAGGTCCTCTCTGTCTTTAAAAGGGAGCCATGCTTCTTGGAAGCAGTGATGCTTTGGATACCAACTGACCTCAGGTGGTCTGCTTGCCCTAAGATTCTTTAACTAGGAAAATCTGTGGAAACAGGGTGCTAATATGTCTGAGCCCAGTGAGGCTTAGGCTTTTGGAGAACCAATGGAGAAAATTTAGTAGAGAGGGCACACTGGGATGACAAAGAGGAACTGCCCCCACAGGCAATGTCTGCAGAACTGGGATGGGAATAGGGGCTTACGTGTGCCTGGGCTTCAGCCTCTGGTCCCCATAGGGGATAAGGGCCACCAGCTGCTTCTCTAGCTCTGTAGAGAGAAAGAGGGTAAGGAGGGCCACGAAGTGTTCATGACAAGTTTCCTGTACCAGCCTGCGAGAAGCACCCCTCCATCCCAGAGAGCAGTCTCAGAAGCACACTATCTCTGACCCAGGGCAGGACTGGGGACACTGGCTGTTGGCAGCTCAGATTTGCCATCTCTCGAATGGAGGTGAGATTTCATTAACATGCGTGAAGAATTTCTGCAAGTCACCACAAGTCAAAAAGCCCAGTTTCTTTGGAGAGGTCATGGTAACTTCCTGAATCCTACAGCAGGGTTGCTAAGGAAGCAGAAAGGCTGGAAATCCCCTGGGGTTGGGTGATACAACCAGGGCAGGAGGGAGGTCTCTGCAGAGAGCCCAGGGAGGGTTAGAATCTCCCTGGGCCAGCCTGAAACTGGGGGACCAGGAGCCGGACTACCTAACACCATTCAGGGAGACTCAGAGGGGCCTGGCACTGGCCAGCTGGCTGTTAAGAGCCTTTCCTGGATCCCAGGCTACTTCCAGAGCCTGTGGCTACTCACCTCGAGGAATCTCCCCACTGCCCTGGCAGGTGGGACAAGTTACAAAGCCAGCACCAGTAGCCCTTTCACACGGCACACAGGAACAGAAAGGCTTGCTGTTGCTGGTGCTGGCGTAGCTGGCAGTCTTGCTGCCAAAGGCTGGGTCGGGGGGCAGGATCAATTTGTTCTCATCCTCCTGAGAGGCCAGCTGGGAGAAAGTCGCACCCATTGTTCAGGGGTATTTTTCACTGATGAAAAAAGAAAAAATCCAGTTAGCGTGGATGCTGGGTGTCACTCTGGTTTTAAGTTTTTGAGATTGGCAAGGGGCCCCACCACAATTTCAGCAAGCTCAAGCCTAAGAAAGTGAAGGTATGGAAATTCAAGCAGTTACACGTGGCTCTCAGATCAGGAATCTCTGCATTTCAACTCCTCTCTTTATTGTAGGACAGCTCAATTCCTGAGAGGGAAGAGCAAAGCAGAGGTTATTTCACTTTAAGGGAACTTCCTAAGTGAAAGCGGAGCACTTATTTTGTTCTGGAAAAGTTGCTGAGCTGTCACTGATTACCAAGGAAGGAAGTTAGATAGGGCTGGCTTGGGGGCAGCAGCCAGGAGAGTCCCTTCATTCTGAGACAAGATGATTCTGAAGATGTCTTTCCAGCACCCTGGGGGCAGAAATGCCTGAGGTCTCCTAGCCTGGTGTGGAAGGAAAGCTTCCATTCCTGAACCTGGGCAGGTACTGGTGTAATAGGAAGGTAGGGATTCTTTGGAACAAGAAAGAAAAAGGAAGCTAGACTGGCCACAGATGTGGCTTAAAAAGCCCCTAAAAAGGTCGTGGAAGGGAGCATAAACCTCTTCTATGTTGCTTTCTGAGTTGGGATGGGAAAGAATGTCTGGGGGAGGGGCAACGTCTGGGTCAGTCCTTTACGAGGAAGAACTGAGGCTAAAAATCTAGATTCTCCCCTAAAGAGTGGAGTCAAATGAATGAGCATCCTGAGCTGAACTCTGACCTTCGGGGCTAAAATAAAGTGAGCCTCACCTGTCTTAGGTCTGAGATCCCGGGCTCCTCTCAGCTGCAAGAGGACGAGAGATTTTTGAAGTACGTAATTTGGGGACGAGAGCCTGTAGGGAAGGATGGTGGTTCCAGAGTTCCAGGGGAAGCGAATGCCCCCCGCTGGGGCAGGTGGGGAGCCGCGACTGTGGCCTACCCATAGCCCCAGCTGCTTTATGCCCTGCTCTTGAAGCTGGGCGTGGACTGAGAGGCTAGGATTTCATCGAAAGAGGATTTAAGTCCCATCAGACACCCGGAAAGGCCGTTAGCAGAGCTCGGTACCTGCGTGTTGGGCTAGGAGGAGGAGGCACAGGAGGGGCCTGGGCCCTTGTCTCCCAGAGAAAAAGTAAAGGAATTTGTCAAAGCGCCTTACCCTCGGGCGACCGCTGCGACAGAAACGCCAGAAAAGTAGAACCGAAACTGCGGGAGCCGTGGTCTCGCCCCAACCTTTGATTCAAAGCTTTGGGAAGCTCCGCCCCGGCTTCTCCGAACCCGCCCTCCCAGGGCCCGCCCTCTCCCTCCCAGGGCCCGCCTCTCTTAACACAGCGGCCAGAACGTTTCTCAGATCTTCAAGGGCCACGCGAGGTCCTGGACGAAGGTACTAGCCAGGGCAGGTAAGAGTTTCAGTTTATTTCACCATTCTTTAAGCGGTTACGTACAAGTACAATGGGACAGACGACTGGACCCTTACAATACTACTCAGATGGTCAAGACAGATCCCGTCCCAAATCAACCCAATTAATTACACACAACCGGCCGCTCAGCCTCTACCCAGAAGGCCCCATAAAAACGTTTTAAATAACGAACAGCCTGGTTGGCTTGCAGTCTGAATCCTGCCCTATTTAACAGCATTCAAGAGTTATACTGTAAATAAACATCATTATGGCTAATGATTACATCATCATTCATTGTAATACCAACCAGGTTATATAATACTATTTTATTATCCTTCCTCCTTCGGGCTGGGGGAGGGTGGTCAGATTTCTTTTTCTGCAAGCAATTTTTATGACTAAAATCTTTAGTGTTTTTTGTTACCTCTACCAGTTGTACCCAAGACTCCTTTCTATTAACAAAGTGAGAACTTTGGACCTTTGTAAGCAAGCTCTTTCCCACTCACTTACCCTGGGGTTAAATTAAATCAGAACTTTTTTTTGTGAATTTGTTCCCCATCCAAGTTTTGTAAAACAGTTTCTCTTTTTCGTTCTAAGTTCTCTTGAACAGATTTCAAACATTCAGGAGACATTCAGGACTTCCTGAATCCATTTCAAAGCCTCACACCAACTCATCTGCCCACTCCTGAATTTTACTGAGATTCACATAATAAAGTTCAGTTTTGTCATGTTTCTATACAGCCCTTGCCCACTCTATTGTAAATAAGACCTGCCCCCTGACATAAAGAAAAAAGGTAACTATTAAATTTACTTTTTTCTTTAATAGAAGATTTTTCCCTTCTTTATAGGATTAGCAAAATATTTCACACTAAATTTTTTTCCCTTAAATACAAATGTATGCAAAATTGCTACAATAGACACTGTTCAACAGGTGCTGGTGGGTTAATTATTAGCACACTCCCCGCTCCTTACTCAGAAGTGCAGAGACACGGAAGGTGGATATACTTCAACGCCATCAGTGGGGTCTTTAGAAAACAATAGTGCTGATTTCCAAGACTTGCAGAGAAATGACTTTCTACTTGAAAGGGGAAGAGTAACAAAATTCCTATCACGTTCTAGGTGTCATTTTAATACCACATAGCTATTTAAGCTTGGGATAGAGAAATTACGAGAATAATTCTGGAAAACAACTTCCAAGGTTAATTCCTTTTAAAAACTGACAACAGATATCCCCATAAAAACATCCGCGTTAAGCAAAGAAAAATACTCAACTTTAGTACAAGCAGAAAGAAAAACGGTTCTATAGGAAGTTTAAGTTATAGTCTTCAGTGCACTAAAACAAGAGAAAGGAGCTTTATCCAAATCAACTGAAAAATTCTCTTCCTACAATTCACCTAATGTCTACCGTGAAAATTTAAGTTCTGGTTTTTGATTTGCTCCAAAAAATACTGCAATGGCAGGTACTGTCTGGATAGTTCAATGATGGGCTCTATTATAGATTCATCAGATTAAAAAATAAGCAAGGGTCTCTACCCCATGCCCCAACAGAATAAAGATCATCTCTGAGCAGCAGGCAAAGTTATTTAATACGAGGTCACTCCTCAGTAGCGGTGGCTGTACCAGTCGTTGTTGTTGACCTGAAGGAGTTCTGTCACCACCTGCAGGATGTTTAATTGTGTTTCTTCAGCAGCCTTAGGTTCAACTGCCTGTCACAGAATCCCATTTCAAAGAGATGGGCCATCAGGGCTGCTGTCTGATCTTCAGAAACTATTGGCTGTGTAGAGTCAAGAAAAGCAGAAAAATTATTATTTGTTGAGTAATTCTAATCTTTCCAGATTTATTCAAAACGCTAGGTAATTAGGTACAAGACTATGGCACTCCTGTCCACCCGACACCAATGGGTCTTCTGACGGGATAAGAAGGACTGGGAAAACTCTATTTTGGATGAGGTATGTTTGTATCCCAAACCAGGTAACAAATGAACTGTCTTTAGAACTAGATGAAGAAAGAGATGCAAACACATTCTGGAAACACTGTGAAGATAAAGGTGATCATGATGATGGGCCAAGGAGAAGAAGAGCTGTTAA
This sequence comes from Aepyceros melampus, assembly GCA_006408695.1. Classification (NCBI taxonomy): domain Eukaryota; kingdom Metazoa; phylum Chordata; class Mammalia; order Artiodactyla; family Bovidae; genus Aepyceros; species Aepyceros melampus. The sequence goes on along the minus strand of SJXQ01006946.1, from coordinate 188,610 downwards.
CTGGAAAAAAGTCTGGGAAATTTAATCAGATACGCAAAGGAGCCGGACCAGAAACTGCTCAGGAAATGATATCCTGGGCAACCTTCTTGGCTTTTTTTTTAAATAAAGAATAGCAATTCTTTATTGCTAATTTACTTAATCTTTTATTTTTACTTTTTTCTTTGGGCCAAGTTCATAACCTTCCTAAATCCTCTAAACACTTGGAACACCGTCTTATCATTTACTTAACAGCTGTGTTGAGTACCAATTTTCTTATTAAAAAAAAAAAATGGAGACACAGGTTAGCTAGTATTTGCAGTGTGGTTGAGTGGATTAAAGCTCAACATTCAGAAAACTAAGATCATAGCATCCAGTCCCATCACTTTATGGCAAATAGATGGGGAAACAGTGGAAATTGCGGCTGACCTTATTTCTCTGGGCTCCAAAATCACTGCAGACGGTGACTACAACCATGAAATTAAAAGATGCTTACTCCTTGGAAGGAAAGTTATGAGCAACCTAGAAAGCATATTAAAAAGCAGAGACATTACTTTGCTAACAAAGCTCTGTCTAGTCAAGGCTATGGTTTTTCCAGTAGTCATGTATGGATGTGAGAGTTGGACCATAAGAAAGCTGAGTGCTGAAGAATTGATGCTTTTGAACTGTGGTGTTGGAGAAGACTCTTCAGGGTCCCTTGGACTGCAAGGAGATCCAACCAGTCCGTCCTAAAGGGGATTAGTCCTGAGTGTTCATTGGAAAGACTGATGTTGAAGCTAAAATTCCAATACTCTGGCCACCTGATGCAAAAAACTGACTCATTTGAAAAGACCCTGATGCTGGGAAAGACTGAAGGCGAGAGGAAAAAGGGGTGAGAGAGGATGAGATGGTTGGATGGCATCACTGACTCAATGGACATGAGTTTGAGTAAACTCTGGGAGTTGGTGATGGACAGGGAGGCCTGGCGTGCTGCAGTCCATGGAGTCACAAAGCATCAGACACGACTGAGCAACTGAACTGAATGGATTAAGAAAAGCATGTCAATATGTTGAGCACTGTCTCTGGTATTTCTCTCTTCTGCTGTTCCCTTCTATTTCAGAATAAGTTATCCATCCTCCTTTCCAGGTTAATCTTTCTGAATGAACCTTACTTTGTATCTCATTACCTCTCATCAGCTTGGAAATATTTTCTACTAATTAACCTCTCTCATTTTGATTGTTAACCTCCTTTGCTACTGGCTCACCTTTAAAAATGTCTCCCTCTGCCTTACATGTCCCAGCTTTCACTCTCCTTTTCCCTTTGTATAGTCCAGCTATTTGAAAGTGAGGCACAGTTGTACTCTTAAAGTCCTCTCTGCTCCTTCTCACTCCTCTGCAGCAGCTGACACTGCTGGCCATGCCCTCCTCATTAAAACTCCCTTCCCTAAGCTCCAGCGTAGAACTCCCTTCCCTTCCTCATTCTCCTCCTAATTCTCAGTCTTCTTTGCAGAGCCCTCCCTCTTTCCATGATCCTTAGAGGCTGCTCCTTCCTTTATCCATTGTTCCTGGAAAATTTTATCTAATCTGTGGCTCCTGTTATATCTTGTACATAAATGACTTCATTTCCAGGCCAAACTTTTCTCTGTAATTCAAATGTATAAATCCAACTATACCTGGATAAATTGACCTGGGTGTGTCTCAAATTCAACACCAGCCCAAAACCGACTGGATTTCTTTTCCTCCTGCCCAAATATACTCTTCTTATATATCCTCTCAATGAATGTTACACTACCTAAACCAGAAACTTTTATCCTTGACTTCTTTCTAGCCTTATGGCCTCCAAGTTCTGCCATTGCTATTTCTTCTCTACCCTTCTTTTCTTCTTACATGTGGATTCTCAGCTGGATTTCTTAAGGCTCCCTCAGTCTCCACACCATAGAGGAATGGAGTGATCTTACAAAGAACAAATCTGATCATGTTAATTACTTCCCTAAAATCCTTCAGATGCTGCCCACGGGTCCTAAAATAAAATCCAAATCACTTAACACAGCATCCCACCTACATCAGTGGTCTTTTCTCTTCTTTCTCTTCTCAGAACAAATTTACCTTCCAGGCTCACATTCCCAGATCTCTTTACTGGCTACTCTCTGTCTACCCTTTCTGACTCTGATTCCTGGCAAACACTTTTAGGATGACTTCAGGCATCATCTACCAGGAAGCCTTCCTGTGCTGCACTGTGGGGCCAATATCAGACTGAGGTGTTCCACTGGTCTGAGAAAACTGGCATAGTATCTTACACTGCACAATAAATGTGTTTTTTTTTAAATTAGATGAAAGATTCCTTACATTCTATGGTGCTTTGCAATTTTCAAAAGTTTTGTAGACAAATGTCTGTTCACTTCATTTGTTTCCCACCACTTTGGGCAGGAACTGGTGTCTGATTCCTCTTGTAGCACTAGCACCTGGGAGAGCTCCACACACATACTAGGTCTGCAACAAACATTAGATCTTTTTTCTTTCCTCCCTTAACTTAGCCAAAGTCATATAAGTAGAAAGTGGCCAAGTCTTTGTGTGTTAATCAAAGACTAAGTTTTGTGATACATATATCCAATGGAATTACTCAGCCATAAAAAGGAACAAATTTGAGGCAGTTCTAGAGAGATGGATGAACCTAGAGCCTGTTATCCAGAGTGAATCACAAAGAGAAAAACAAATATCATATATTAACACACATATGTGGAATCTAGAAAGATGGTACTGATGAACCTATTGTAGGGCAGGAATAGAGATGCAGACATAGAGAACAGACTTGTGGAAGGACAGGGTAAGACAAATTGAGAGAGCAGCACTGAAACATATATGTCATCATATGTGAGAAACATACATAGCTAGTGAGAAGCTGCTGTATAGCACATGGAGTTCAACCTGGTGTGACAACCTAGAGGGGTAGGATGGGGTGGGGGAATGGGAGGGAGGTTCAAGAGAGAGGGGACATACATGTACTTATGGCTGATTCTTGGCTGCTATACAGATCCAACACACACTGTAAAGCAATTATCCTCCAATTAAAAGAAGACTAAACTTAAAGCTCATGCTTTCTATGATGATGTGTGACTCTCTCCAGCCCAGGCAGATGCCACTGTTTTCACTAGTGACTTGGATTTGGTTCAGGAAAATAAAACATACACTGACCTGTGCAGTGACTGGTGGTCCAGCAAACAAGGCCTTGTACGCAGAGGCAGCAACAGACAATGCCCCCTTCACCAGTCCTCCAGCAATGCTGTTCCCGTGGTGGTGGTGGTGCCTGAGGAGAAAAACCAAATTATCTCCCTAAGAAACACTAATTATTATCTTCCTACAAGATAATCTGGGTTCTCATCCTGGAAAGGAAATGAGACTTCCTGGAAGAAAAAAAAATCAAATGTAAAATGAGTGTATGACTGTTTTCTTATCAGTTTTATAGTTACAAACCTAGGTCTGATGTAGGGCTCTGTTCTTACTGCTACAAGATATGGGCACTGCAGAAAACACGTCACTCTGGTTAGCATGCCAGCTTTCAGCCCCACTGGAAAATTAATGTGGTCAAGGGCGCCGTGAGGTACTGGCAGTGGGTCTGCTCAGTTACCATCTCAGAGGAAACAACTCCCAAAGGAAATGTGATTCTCTGAACACTATACGGGGAGGAGCTCAGCTTGATACTGCTTTGAGACGACTAGAGCAGAGAGGCAGGTTTGTCTAAGAACAAGTTATGAGATGCACAATGGGCTGGACCTTCCTGCCCTCCTCTGTTACTAAGCAGGAATTGAACCTAAGGGCACTTCTTCCTGGTCTGGACTGGCAACACTCTTAAACATCAACGTTAGCCCTCTGCTCAGGGTTGCTCATGAGCTTCAGAAGAAATAAGAACAAGAAGGGATGATGGCTCTCCTCCGTCACTCTCAGGAGGGGGCACGTGCTCTGAGAGGCTCGTGTAAGCAGGTTAACACTAGGACATCCACCTGCTTCTGAAGAAGAGGCTGCACAAGCAAGGTCCGGTTACCTTGAGTGGTCATAGCTCTTCGGTCTGCTGTTTACAAGTCCTGATGAGCCTCTGAGCTCTAAAAGCAAAAGAGCTGTTGGTTAGATGCAGCATCTAGAAATGCCTGGGATTTCCTAACTCCTAGCAGGGCTATTTCTGAGGCAGGTAACAATCTGATCACAACATTTTAAGCCTTTAATTTTTTGGCCGCACCACATGCCATGTGGGCACTTAGTTCCTTGATCAGAGATTCAACCTGTGCTCCCTGCATTGGATGCAGAGTCTTAAATCATTGGGCCATCAGGGAAGTCCAGGTTTTGTTTTTTGAGGAAGAGAGGGACGCCACTTTGAGGGTCTACTCACAACTCCAAGGTGCTATTCTCTTTATTTTCTGGATGAGGAAACAGACCTTCAGGTATTATCAACCTGCTGAACTACTGCAAGGCTACACAGTGAGGAAAGGCAGAGCTGGGGATGAACCTAGACTGGGCTGGTTCCAAAACCTGTGTTCTTTCCACTACAGCACAATGACAGTTTCTACAGGGTCTCATCTAATAAATACTAAGCTAGAAGATAGAATAAAAAGAGTAGGAGGGAGGAGCACAGAAAAAGTCAAAGGGCAAGTTTCGCAAAACTGCCAAGAACCACAGAGTGCCTACTTATACCTGGTTTCCATGATAAGAGCACAGAGAGAAAGCTCAGGCAGGTCATTACCTTCTCTATCTGACCAGGGACTGAAGAAACTTCTGGTACGGCAACTGGTAAATCCACTCCTGGGGAACCATGATGCTGTGCACTGGGAGGACTCCTTTCAGAAAGACATAATATTGAAAGAAAGTTGAGAAGGCACCTCTGGTAACGGTGGAGAAACAGCAAACAGGGCACAGCAGAGCTAGAGTCTCTACAGAGGTTTCACACTGCTGATCCAGAGCACAAGTCTGCATCTAGGGATCAGGTGGGAAGTTGCTCACTCTTCTGTTTTCCTCTTCAGCCACAGTCAAGCTAGAAAGACTGACTGCAGTCTGGTCATTCCCCTGCTAATTACTCAGCTAATAAAGGTTAACTAGAACAAGTATTTCTTTAAATCCAGGATCCACAAATACTGGGAAGTACAACTTTTATTCATCAGACTTTACTATGGGAAATCGCCGTTTCCCCTGCTGACAGAGAAACAGGTTTTGAGATCAGGTTGAGCCCTCTCTCTTTATTCCACCTCTGAAGGACAGCCCAGCAGAGTGGGGTACAGATGGTACCTGGGCAGCTGTGGCGGAGGCCCCACCACCTCTGGGGTTAGGGGCACTGTGTCCAGAGTCTGTGAGGTCATAAGGATGTCATTGATGTTGTGCCCCTGTGGCTGGTTGTCCCCTCCAGAGGGTCTCTCCCCAGCCTCGACTGGTTCCTGCCCAGCCTCAATCCCAGGCTCTCCTTCAGCCCCTCGCTCCAGGCCTGGCTGTGAGAGTGCAGAGCTGTACATGGAGTCCCCTAGGGGGCGGCTGGTGTCAAAGCACTCAGGCAGGATGATGATATAGTCCTCTGAAGAAGCAGAGGACTGACTCTGAACTTCATCTTTGAGCTCATCCTCTTCCTCCACAACAGCCTCTTCTTCAGCAATTTGGACAATCTCCTCCCTCTCGTCTGCAAGTGGTCCCTCTTCAGGTGAGGCAAATTTCACTAAAGGGTGAAAGCATCCAATTTTAAGGTACAAGCTAACAACAGTCCCTCGTGCTTACCCTACCCTATACCAGCCTTGTGGGTCATGAGCTATAATTATGAAAGCCAGAGGAGAGGGACAAACCAAAGGGCCATATTCAAAGTCTGAAGCTGCAAAGAACCAAAGTTCATAAAAACAAGGTCAGCAGAAACAATAAAGCTTCTGAGAACACTATGAACCTTAAAACAAGGAGGCCCCTTTCCTTTTCCCCTTCAGGTGACAGCTAACGTAACTGTCAGAGTGACTCCAAGGACTATATAATTCATGGAATTCTCCAGGCCAGAATACTAGAGTGGGTAGCCTTTCCCTTATTCCAGGGGATCTTCCCAACCCAAGGATTGAACCCAGGTCTCCCACATTGCAGGTGGATTCTTTACCAGCTGAGCCACAAGGGAAGACCAAACATATTGGAGTGAGTAGTCTATCCCTTCTCCAGTGGATCTTCCCAACCCAGGAATCAAACCAGGGGTCTCCTGCATTGCAGGCAGATTCTTTACCAACTGAGCTATCAGAGAAGCCCCTATCATATTGGGATGGTTTCAAATTGAAACTGCTAAACTAGCTAACAGTGCTATGAGAAGAGAAAACATCTGGTGCTAAGTACCGCAGGACTATATGACTACTTTTGACTCCTTTCCTCCTCCTCTTTCCAAAGTAATGAGTAGTCATGACAGAAAACTGGCAGAACATGAATGAGTTAAGAAAAAAAAATACTACCGATAATCTTACTGAGACAACTACTGCGAACATTTTGGTTTAAGTCCTTCTAGACTTTGTTTAGACTTTTTTTGTTATCCATTTGTACTCAAGTGTGTGTGTGGAAATACATATATATTTTTAAAATACACAGTTTTAAAATTTGAGTGTTCGGATAGTATGTGAAATACATGAAATTGGTTCTACCTATCTGACCTCTAGAAATTCTGCCACAAAGAAATTTATTACAGCAGAATTTAACCCTGAGAAACTTTAGCTTGGTGCTCCTGCTTCTGCCCACTATTTCCTAACTGCTGCCCTTGGAGAAATGAGACAACTCAGCTGCTGGGGGTGGGGTGGAGGGCAGGGGAGGGTTCTCTGCTGAGGGGCTCCATCCACTTACAAGAAGACTCCTTACTGCAGAACCCAGGCAGCATAGTTGGCTGCTGTTCCTCTGTGGCGTACAGCTGTAATTCAGGCCCTGGGAAAGTGCAGAAATGGATTACGGGAGCTGCTTTGCTCCTGATGCACATGTAGAGTCTAAACAAACAACCATGATCCAACCTCTAACAAAGATTCCCCTGTCTCCACTCTCAGTAAAGAAGAGCACTTCTACCTGCTCAGGTCTGGCAATCGCAAGTCAAGTGTCACCCCAGGGGGGTGTGGGGTGAGGTCCGGGAATTTCAGGGACACTCACTCTGTGGGGACTTCTTTCTCCAAGGTGGTTTGTGATCTGGGGCGGCATCCAATGTAAGGGATCGGATGACAGTCTCACACACGAACTGGGTCCCACTCAAATCATCTTCTGGTTCTTCCATGGAAGAAACATTCTCGGCCTTTTTCTTTACTGACACTGTGGAATCTAGAAAGGACAGAACTTTTGTCTGCACTTGGTGTTTAAAGTGTCGCAGAGCTTTCTTCAGTCATGTCTCCATGCTGATATGATGCCAAGGAATAGCTGCTGTCTGTGCTATGTGAAGGTAAGGAGACTTCAAAAATTCAGATCCTTGGAAAACTCGTTCACACACCAAGGTAAGGTTAGTAGAAGGTATGGATAACAACAGGGCATGGTATGGAAGGGGAGGATGCAAATGCTTTACAAATATTTAACCCCTTACCAGGAAGTGCTTTAAATCCCGCCCCTTCACTCTCTTCCTGTATCTGCCCCAAGCCTGGCTTCTCTATTAAAGGACTGTCATGTGGCAGAGGAGACATGCAGGGAGTCATATCTGGAGAATGAAGATAGGAGAACCATCAACCAAGAAAAAGCATTGCGTCATCAACACTCAGTGTCCAGAAGCAGCAGCTTCTAGGTTTCCTGCCTCCTGCAGAACTAAAATAAACCCAGGTACGCTTCAAGGCCTGTTGTAAAGAATTTCTCAGAGCATCAAGTACACAAGTATCTCAGACAGGTCCATCAGCACAGGAAGGATCATAAACAGTTGTTTGGCTTTGGAAGACCATGGCCAAGACATAGAACCATGAATGTAAAGTAACAAAGGGACACAAACACCTAGAGAAAAATGGAGAAGAGGGTCCCTTTATGGTGGAGAAACTGTACAAACCTGTATTGTTGCCTCTGACAGGCAACAGGGAAATGAAGGAAAATGAGCCCATGGGTGCAGTTTTAATATCATACTGTGGGAGAAATCCTTGCCTACTAATATCTCAGAATGACATAGTAACTACCAGAGTCAGGGCAGCAGTACTATTGGACCTGTTAATAAACAAGGTGGACCAAATGACATTCTTACCCACAGGAGTGTTGTGGGGCACTCTCTCCAACTCTTGGACAATATTTATATCCAATAGCTCAAAGGATAGCAGATCCTGAAAAAAAAAAGGGGGGGGAGGACATGTGAGGACATGTTAGGCTACTTGCAACACATGCTAGAGCCATGTTTTGTGTTAAAGGCCACTGAGCTCCACATCATCCCAGATGCAACTCGTGTTCAAATTCATGCCTCATCTCAGTAAGTGAGAATAAGAAGAGTTAATGGGAACCAAACATTCAAATAGCCACTAGGAAGAGAGAGAGCAGATGCAGTGGGGGTGAAGGTGAACCAGTTAGGCAGAAAGAAGGGGAAGTTGTGGGAAGCACAAGATAAGTTTCCAATTCAAAGAGGAAACATTTAGTTTAGAAACTTGCTTCCACTGGGGATGACCTTGCCATTCGATGCATCTCACTAGATTCGAGTGGGTCTATCTCTAACTTCCTGGGCAGCACCGACGGCTCTACCCACTTCCCTTCAACAAGTTAAGAACTTGTTCCCCAGGGCTTTCTGTCCCTTCCCCTCAAAATGCTTAATCTTCCACCTGGGCAGTCAGAAGATCCACGGATGGGATGTAGAGCTCCCTTTTGCTGGCAGCATTCTTTGCCTTCTGTGGGATGTGGGCTCCTGCCCTTCTGTCTGCTCAGTTTCACTAGGCAGAATTTCTTCTTTACCCAGAAAAGCTTCCTATGGAGAGAAACCATTAGGACACATTTTTGGCCCTCAACAGAACTCAAAAAGCAAGTTGATGGCTGCCTCTCTAAAATCAAATGCACTGTATGTAGTAAAACTTTTTGTTTTAATTTCACACTTTTCTATAAAAAAGCTGCAAAAAGAGTACAGAGAGTTTACTAATTACCCCTTTCATCTAGCTTCTCCTAATGACAGTAACTTAGATTAACCATAATAGTCAAAACCAGGACATCATCACTGGGTAACAAATTTAAGCAGTAAATAGGGAAGTTGCCTTAAAACAACATCACAGGACTTCCCTGGTGGTCCACTGGTTAAGAATCCGTCTGCCAATACAGGGGACACAGGTATGATCCCTGGTCTTGGAATAACCCACGTGCTGTGGAGCACTAAACTGGTGTACCAAAACTCCTGAAGCCCATGCTCCACAACAAGAGAAGTCACTGCAGTGAGTGCACCGCAATAAAGAGTAGCCCCCACTCACTGCCCTAGTGAAAGCCTGTGCAGCGTCGATGAGCCAGTGCAGCCAAAAATAAATAGAACAAAAAAAAATCAGAAAACTGTGCACCAAGTAACAACCAGGGTTAAGCACTGAGGGACACCTGTACTCAGATCCGAAGGACACACAAACAAAGCCCCAGAAGACTAGGCCCAATATAAGCATACTGATGTGTTTGGGGGGAGGGCAGAAGCTGGCCTTTCCAGGTTTCTGGAGGATCCACCAACTGTGAACAGGCCCTCCAATGCTCACCTCTTGCTGGCAGGTGAGATCATCACCTCTGCTTGAGCTGATCATGCTCTTTTCACTGTTATCCGGGCTCTCTGTGGAGGGGAAAGGATCCACTATGATGCTGCACCAGACCCGAGGCCCGAACTGCTGGCCTTTGTGAGAAAGACGCCAATGGGAAGTGTATGTCCCCTCCAAGCTTGGGGCAATGAACTCCACAGACACGACTCCCCATGGCCAGCCTTTAAGCAGGGAACCAAAACATCCTTCTTTTCAGTAGAAGCCAAAGTCAGGTTTCCCCACATGAACTTGAGCTGAAAAGAATAGTAACAGGAAAAAGAAAGTTTGTCAGTTAAACACTCTGCCATCTCAACCACTTCACATTCACACTTTGTGGGGAAAACTACCTTTGTGTCTGTGCTCCACTTGACATTTCCTGTATTTTTCATCCTCCAGTGTTTGATAAATTTGGTTCCTGGCTGGAGGTGAGTCCCATCAGGCAAATTCTCATCCACAAATGCTGCACTGAGCGTTGGCATAACTGGGGCACAGGGTTGCAGAGGGAGCCTGAACAAAAATTTAGATATTTAATTACTTGTGTTGGGTGTGATGTATTCTGAATATACAACATGTGGTTCAACATGCAGACTGTGACCCTGGAGGGCATACTAGTGCATCTGCTTTATAATGGGAATTCCCTTATAGTCCAGTGGTTAGAATTTGTTGCTTTCACTGCTGAGGGCCTGGGTTCGATCCCTGGTCTGGGAACTAAGACCCCGCAAGCTTCATGTGGTGCAGCCAAAAAACCCTCCAACTACAACAAGAACAAACTATTAACATTTTTTAAGGAAACAAGCTGAACCAAGGAACTCCCTGGCAGTCTAGTGCTTAGGACTCCATGCTTCCACTGTAGGGAGTACAAGTCTGATCACTGATCAGTGGACTAAGATCCTACCTGCCATATGGCACAGCTGAAAGAACAAAACAAGGGGACCTGACTCCTAAGTTAAAAAGCTATGGTGAGGATAACTGAAAGGGTCCATAAATACCACAACTAGAGAGTTGGGCTCTTAAAACATTTGTTTCTTCTGCTTCAAATCCAGACTGCCTCCAGCGAAGAGAGATTACACCAGTTTCTGAACCTTACTGGTTTCTGTTTTTCTGAAGGCAACAAAGGAAGTGTCAAAGATAACTAGCAAACCACCCTTTCACAAAGATCAGAAAATGGGAAGTTTTAAGGGTTTGAGTGTTAGGGTTAGCAATAATAAATAAGACAGAAGTTGGCTTAAGTTCCAGTTTTAGATGGCTGGACCTAAAGCTCTGGCTCCTGCCCTGGCCCTGGGCTTACATTGGGGTGTTTGACTGCAGCAGGCTCTCGGGTCGGCCCAAAGGAGATTTGGGGTTCTGCAGCCCATGAAGCGAATTCCATAGATGAATCTTCCTATGGAGTTTAAGCTGCTTTTTAAGTTCCTTGACCTCTGCTTTACGCTGTTTCTTCTCAGCCCGCAACCTTTGCTTTTCTGCTTTAAGAAAGTTCTTATCAACTTGCTTCTGGAGCCTGTGAGATTAAAAAAAAAAAAAAAAGTCTTAAAATACAAATCTCACAAATAAACCTTGAAGCTATTCTGAGCCACCTGTGGTCTTCATCAGCATCTGCTTCTAGTTTAGTTTCTTAATTTCTTTCTGCAGTTCTGGTTTCCATCTCATTAGCTCTGGATAATTATCCCTGTCACTGCACATCAACTGGAAAGGAGCTGGAACTAAGGCTGTCTCTTATACACATCTCTTCACTTTTCTTTCTTACTGAAAGAAAGTTCTTATCAACTTGCTTCTGGAGCCTGTGAGATTAAAAAAAAAAAAAAAAGTCTTAAAATACAAATCTCACAAATAAACCTTGAAGCTATTCTGAGCCACCTGTGGTCTTCATCAGCATCTGCTTCTAGTTTAGTTTCTTAATTTCTTTCTGCAGTTCTGGTTTCCATCTCATTAGCTCTGGATAATTATCCCTGTCACTGCACATCAACTGGAAAGGAGCTGGAACTAAGGAGACTCTTTGGTCTTTTTTTGGCTGTGCCACACGGCTCGTGGGAGCTCAGTTCCTCAACCAAGGATCAAACCTGTGTTCCCTGCAATGGATGTGCAGTCCTAACAACTGGATGGACCACAAGGGAAGTTCCAGGAGACTATTTAGTTTTGTGATCCCAACCTGTCACCAAAACCAAGAAGCCAACCAGAGAATAAACACTCCATATATATATAGTTTTACCTGGCCTGTTCCAGAGCAGCAGGAAGACGAGGAGTAGAGAACCTCGAGTGAGAAAACGGTTCAGAGGAACCCACAATAGGTCTCCGCAACTTCAGCAGGACATGATTAGAGTCATGGGCATACGGCCCTGATTCACAATCTTCGCAGATATTGTAGGATGAGCAGAGGCTGTGAGGAAAGAAATGGCACAGTAGGAAGGACCTGAGGTCAGGAGATATGGACCCAGACTTCCATATATTTGCTCTATCACCACTGAGGTGGGAACCTGAGCACGCCACCCACACATGCCATGTCTCAATCCTCATGAATCAATGAAGATAGTGACACTTCACCTATACCTACTTCAAAGGACAATCTATGGGAGGAAAGATATGAAAGCATTTGGAATAGGGAGACAACCCTTGGGGATCCAATTTTATTTTGGGGAACTTAATTTTGTCTGGCTTTCTCAATCCAAATGTATACCTGAATACAGCAATCTAATTACTCACTCTTCAAATAGTTATTTTCTCTTGTGGGTGAAGAGTAGCTTGTTTTCAATACAGAGCTGCTGTGTCTGATGCTTGGAGTAAGTACACCTTTTACCCCCCAGAAGATTAGCACCTCCCACTCTAAGGGGTGTTCATTCCCAAGCTATTGCTTTACCTGCACTGGTAGCGCACACCCACGATACTCCTTTGGCAGCTGCTACAAGCAATATGCCAGCTGAACTGGTTTTCTGGCAAAAACAGTGTTTCCTCTGAAACAGGCATTGAAACTTCTGAGGAACACGAACCTAAGGATGGATGCTGGAGGACAAGCTTCTGTGTAATTTCTGTTCAAGCTTTTCAACCGTTTCTTTAACCACTTGCTCTCTGAACTAGAATACAGAAGAGGCAGAGGGAAGCGGGGGTGGAATTCTCTCAGTACCAAGACTGGAAAAAGGCACGAAAATATAAAATAAACCTGAAACCTCACCATCTCTGGTATAAGAACACAATAATCAGATAATAGATACAGAATGAATGGACAGAAACATAGCAAAAAAAAAGAGTCTAATCCTTCCACAGCTAAAGTGGATTCAAAGCAAATATCAAAGCCTTTGATGAGTAAATTTCTAACACTTCCTTCTCAAGGACAGAAATTTGTCTCTTTCCCTTACATCCTTAAACTCACCCCTTTTCTAGTACATCACTGCAAAAGCCAGGAACTTTCTTGACTGGAACTGCTGTAGTTTCACCTGTACCAGAGGCAGCAGCCCTCTGGAGCTAGCTTTCTATTTCGTCAACAATCCATCTGTGCCAACACTGCTGCTAAACCCAAGCTGGAAAGAACACTCACTGTCTCTAGGTAGCTTGTGAACCAGTCAGGAGGCTTCTCTTGAGGCTGGTCTGGATTACGTCGAACAGGTGGAAGCTGCTGCAAGTAAACACAAATCCAAGATACATTTTTTCTTCTGTTTAAAGTAACTGTCCTATAATGTATATTTTGAGGTTTCTTTTGTCAAATAATATTAATGTATAGTTTTTAAAAATGAGCATGAAAAAGTATAAGAAAAATGTCACCCTATTCATGGTCCTCTCCGGAAGTAACCACTGTTACCAGTTCAAAAAGTCAGACAGAGACAGTCACAATTAACTCCCAAACCTCTGAAGAACAGCTCAAATCTTAGACCAGAGACAATGAAACACAGGTCAGAAAAATCATAGAGATAGGTCATTCCCTTCGTACCTGTGTAGCAGGATCCTCTGGGGTCTTCATGTCTGACCCCAAGACTCTCACCAGTGAAGAATAATGTGCAAGTGGCTTCTTTCCTGTCCTAGCAACTGGTCGTTTTTCTGTTCCAGTCGGGGTGGGGCTTCTTCGACAACACAATACCCTTCATGGACTTGCATCTGCAGTTGGTTTCCCTGCTTAACTGCCATCTGAGAGCATAAGTTATGAAATAAAAAATATTATGTGATTCTTTTCCTAAATAAAAATTCAAAGCCACAAAAACAGAAAAGGTATGGGAACATTTGCTGGAAAATATCATGATTTATGCTTCTTTGTATATCTGTAATTTTTTTTTAATATTCTTTTATCTTAGAGAGAGGTAAACTGTCTGCTGATTTCCAAGACTATACCTATTCCTCAAAATGGTTTCTTTTTTGGGGGTGGGGGGAGCATTTTTTCAAACTTTATTATGAAACATTTCAAACATACACAAAAGTAGGAGTAGTGTGATAAATCCCCAAGGATTCATGCTTTTCTAAATTAGGTCAAATGACAAATATGCTAATGCTCAGCCTGCTGTTTCTTTGCCAAGAATGTTAACTAGAAATAATTTTGTTAAAAACGAAGTTTTTAGTGTAGCTCTTCATTAGGTGAGATGTTTTCATTAATTGGGTTTCATTAATTGGGTTAATTTTTAAAAATTTAAGTGTAATTGACATAACATTAGTTTCAGATGGACAACATAACGATTTGACATTGGTATACATTGTGAAATGATCACCACCTTTGTCCAGTTACCATCTGTTAACTGGTTTATAATGTAGGACTCCATTTACGGATTCTAGTCTCAACTTTACTAAAGTCAATTCTAAGACTCAGAAAAGTTAAACTTTCGTCCCATAGGTAAGTCTTTAACTTCCCACTAAGAATAGTATTTTGGGAAGCATGCTTAAGTGGTCACCTCTTTTTGAAGAGAATCTTCTCAAACACTCTATTTTAAAAAACTCTACTTCAAAGAGCATTTGAGGTTTCAAGAAGGTACTCCAGCATCCAAGGAGAGATTAACGGTCAAGTCTGTGGGGTTCTAGCTCCTCTCACTTGTTACCCAGTGACAAGAACTGTTCTTTATCTATTTTCACACATTAGACTTCTGAGATTCCACTTAGAAACAGCACTCTGTGGCCAAAATATCTGAAAGCTCTTATCTTAGGTCAGGGATCAGCAAAATTCCTTTTTTTCTTTAACTGAAGTATACTGGATTTACAATGACTCAGGTCAGGTGTAGAGCAAAGTGATTGCAATACATATACACACTTTTTCAAGTTTCTTGTCCATAATAGGTTATTACAAGACACTGAATATAGTTCCCCGTGCTATATAGGAGGTTCTTGTTGTTCAACAAATTTTCTTAAAGGGCCATATAATAAATATTTTAGGCTTGTAGGCCATTCAATTTCTGCTACAACTACTCAACTGCGCCATTGTGGCACAAAGGTAGTCAGAGACAAAACACGATGAACGAGCATGACTATGTTCTAATAAAGCTTTAAATATGTGGCCAGGGTGAGGTCAGCAGCAAGGTGGTGAACAAGGAGTTTTGGGACATATGGCAAATGAGTTTTACCAGTCGGATTCAGAAATAAGAACCCGAAACAGAAAACATGGTGACCTAACCACTAATCATCTATAGACCTCTGTGGGGAAAATTCACAAGGAAAGTTCCCTTCCTAGCAAGGGAAAGCTTTACATTTTGAAAAAAACTAAAAAGTCAGCAACATAGTAAGAAATTGCTATGGCAAGAAATGAAGGCTTAAACCTCACAGGAATCTCAATTCACAGATTTATATCCTGACCATTTGAAATATCTCTAATTAGCTAAAGAGGAAATGTTCAGGAAGCAACCTAGAAAAGTTACCACTGCTTGTCAGAACTAGAAGTTGACCATCCTTTGTCAGAAGGATGAGTAGATCAACATTTGCTAGAACAATGTAGTACTGATCAGGCTTTGTCTGAAGAACTCTGAGCTTTGAGCAGTCTCAGCCAGAAGAATAATGTAGCCTAAGAGTGAACTCTCCTGCTATTCCAAAGAAAAATATTAATTAAAAGAAAAGATATCAACAAACACAGAAGAGGGACTTCCCTATATAATGAATAAGAATCCACCTGCCAATGCACAGGCACAGGTTCAATCCCTGGTCCGGGAAGATCCCATATGCCACAAGGCAACTAAGCCTGTGTGCCACAACTACCAAGCCCACATGCCTAGAGCCTGTGCATGGCAACAAGAGAAGCCACTGCAATGAGAAGCCAGTGCAACCAAGAGTAGCCTCTGGAAACAGAGACAGTCCCCGTGAAGCAAAAAAAACCCAGTGCAACCAAAAAATAATAATTAAAAAAATAATTTTAAAGCACAGGAAGAATGTGAACAAGTACAAGATAACTGTGCTATTAAAGAACAAGAATTAGGAGGAAATAAGACAGAAGCAGCTCTAAAGCTTTACTAAAAAGGCCAGTATCTTTTTTTTTTTTTGGCTGCACCATGCAACTTACAGGATCTTAGTTCCCTAACCAGATAACCTGTGCCCTCCACGGTGAAAGCTCAAGAGTCCTAAACATTGGACCACTTGGGAATTTCCACGTGGAAAGGATTAAGATATCTGTTGGCTACTGAATTCGGGTATGTTCTATCCCTCCTAACAACTGAACTAAATTTGTCAACAGAAACTGGATTGCTAAGCTATACTGAAAACATTCAAATATTGTTTTTGTAAAAAGACATCTAAATACATGATTCCTTTTCTTCCTTTCACTTTTTATTTTTGTCCAAGCTGCAGGGCATGTGGGATCTTAGTTTCTCATCCAGGGATTGAACGTGAGCCTCTCAGAAGCGTGACAGCTTAACCACTGGAACTTCAGAAAGTCCTTCCTTTCTTCTTTTAACTGAGGTATGGTTGATTTATAATACTATATGCTTTCAGGCATATAATCTAGTAATTCATAATTTTTAAAGATCATATTCCATTATAGTTATGATAAAATACGATATGGCTAAATTCTCCATTCCTTGTAGCTTATTTTATATATAATAGTTTGCATCTCTAAATCCCCTACCCCTTTCTTGTCCTTCCCTACTGGTAACCATTAGTTTGTTTTCTGTATTGGTGAATTTGTTTCTTTTTTGTTATATTCACATTTTACTTTTAGATTCCACATATATAACAATATACAGTATTTGCCTTTCTCTTCCTGATCTATTTCACTATGCTACATTCATATTGTTGTAAATGGCAAAACTTCATTCTTTTCTATGGCTGACTAGTATTCCTGGACTTCGCTGGTGGCTCAGTGATATCCACCTGCCAATGCAGGAGATGTTCATTCGATTTCTGGGTCAGGAAGATCCCTTGGAGAAAATGGCAACCCACTCCAGTATTCTTGCCTGGGAAATCTAATGGACAGAGGAGCCTGAAAGGTTACAATCCATGGGGTTGCAAGAGAGTCAGACATGACTTAGTAACTAAACAACAACTAACTGTGGGTGTGTGTACACATCTTTATCCATTTGTCTGTTGATGGACATTTGCGTTGCTTCCCTATCTAGACTACTATAAATAATGCTGCTGTGAACACTAGGTGCGTACATCTTTTCAAATTAGTATCTTCATTTCCTTTTTATATATACTCAGGAGTAAAATTGCTGGGTCATACAGTAGTTGTATTTTTAGTTTCTTGAGGAACATCCAAACTGTTTTTCATAGTGGCCACATCAAATTTACATACCCACCAATACTGTACAAGTGTTCTCTTTTCTCCACAGCCCTGCCATCATTTGTTATTTGTGACCCTCCTGATAATAGCCATTCTGACAGGCGTGAGGTGATCTGTTTCTTATTTATTTACCTCTGAAGGAAGGCTGGCCTGGAGAACTGAAAGAACCTTTTCGTTGAGTGACAGGTATAATACTTCTATCATTTAAATTCAGATGAAATACAATGTTCAGAAAAATTTTTAAATTTTATATATCTATATCTATATCTATATCTATATATATAGATATATATATACTCTCAGAAAACCAGAGAAGGCAATGGCACCCCTACTCTTGCCTGGAAAATCCCATGGATGGCGGAGCCTGGTGGGCTGCAGTCCATGGGGTTGCACAGAGTCGGACACGACTGAAGCAACTTAGCAGCAGCAGCAGCATACTTAGAAAAGACAGAGAACCAGAGATCAATTGCCAACATCCACTGGATCATCGAAAAAGCAAGCGAGTTCCAGAAAAACATCTACTTCTGCTTTACTGACTACATCCAACCTTTGACTGTGTGGATCACAACAAACTATGGAAAATTCTTAAAGAGATCAGAATAGCAGACCACCTTACCTGCCTCCTGAGAAATCTTTATGGAGGTCAAGAAGGAACAGTTGGAACGGGATATGGAACAGAGAAATTGGGAAAGGAGTACGTCTAGGTGACGTACATTGTCACCCTGCTTATTTAACTTATATGCAGAGTATATCATGTGAAATGCTGGGCTGGAAACATGATTGCCAGAAGTATCAATAACCTCAGATATGCAGATGATACCACCCTTATGGCAGAAAGTGAAGAAGAACTAAAGAGCCTCTTATGAAAGTGAAAGAGGAGAGTGAAAAAGTTGGCTTAAAAGTCAACATTCAGAAAGCTAAGATCAGGGAATCCAGTTCCATCACTTCGTGGCAAAAAGATGGGGAAACAATGGAAACAGTAAGAGACTTTATTTTGGGGGGCTCCAAAATCACTGCAGATGGTGACCACAGCCATGAAATTAAAAGATGCTTGATCCTTGGAAGAAAAGCTATGACAAACCTAGATAGCATATTAAAAAGCAGAGACATTACTTTGCTGACAAAGGTCCATCTAGTCAATGGTTTTTCCAGTAGTCATGTATAGACTTGAGAGTTGGATCATAAAGAAAGCTATCACTGAAGAATTGATGCTTTTGAACTGTGGTGTTGGAGAAGACTCTTGAGAGTCCCTTGGACTGCAAGGAGATCCAACCAGTCCATCCTGAAGGAAATCAGTCCAGAATATTCATTGGAAGGACTGAAGGTGAAACTGAAGCTGAAACTCCCAATATTTTGGCCACCTGATGCGGAGAACTGACTCAATGGAGAAGATCCCAACGCTGGGAAAGATTGAAGGCAGGAGGAGAAGAGACAACAGAGGATGAAACGGTTGGATGGCATCACCAACTCGATGACATGAGTTTGAGTAAGCTCCGGGAGTTGGTGATGGACGGGGAAGCCTGGAGTGCTGCAGTCCACGGGGTCACAAAGCGTTGGACATGACTGAGCGACTGAACTGACGCGCACACACACACAGACACAGACACAACCAGCTTACCAGGTATAGTTTGTCAACTCCTATTCTAGGCCAGAAACCAAGCTTTTTCTAAAATAGTTGGTAGAGTCTGTGAAAAAAATTGCTCAAGAAACAACTATAATGAAACTGTGTCAAAATATAAATGTGGGGTTTTAAGTATCATATAGTAATTATGTAAAAACTATGCGTATAAAAGAAGTCTTACTTCCGAGGGCAAGACAGGCTTATATAAACTCTCGACTCCTGACATTCAAGATTTCTGAATGAGTGGGTAAAATAGTGAATGTGGGAATGGTAGAGGAATTCTGAAGTTTTAAAAAGACTTTTTTAGTGAAGCTACTGTAGCTTCTGAGAATTGGGAAAACGAAAAGCTGGAAGAGTTGAAGAACAGTAAAGGGGTGTTAGGGAACATCATGGGAGAACAGCCTAAAAAGCAAAGAGCAAACAGGAAGATCGCATGAAAACTGGGGCAGAGAGAAATTACAAAGCATGAGAAATTCTTAATACAGATGGGTATTTCAACTATGAGAAACCAGGAGAGGACATAGATATCTAAAACCAAGAGACTGGCTGGGAAATAAAGATTTCTCAGTAAAAAAAAAACAAGGAAAAATTGGCTAAATTTTTGAAGCAAGTGATACCCAGAACAGCAGTTTTGACCATAAACTGGAAAGGGTAAAGTCAGCTCCTGATTAGAAAAAAAAAATCTTGCCTTTCCCTTCTTCTCTCCCTAGACCAAAAGTGATTATGGAAAATGACTTAATCTGGATTAGAAGTTCAAAAAGGATAGTCAATGAAAGGTCAGCTTAGCACACCTTAAATAAGTGACCTTGAGGAATGCTCTAATTGATCACTGACAAACAAGAGGATATTTGTAACTGCTTGGTTACACCTTAAATCTCCCACATTATAGTGTAATATTCTACAGGGAACAAAGTGAAGGAAGGAGATGGAAAGTATGAAGCAGAAAGCATCAATCCAGAGTTTTTTGAATTCTGAAATGCCAGGATGGTGGCTCCAAGATCAGCAATGAGATGCCATGATCATCAGAAAGAATCTTTACATTAGGATATACCTTTTGTTGTGTGGTATGCCAAACTCAACCCAGTCTCCCTAAAAATGGGTTTTGCTATGTTTACAGTCATTAGTTTCTCCCCATGGCCAATGGAATTCAGGCTCAAGTTTTAGTCCATAAATATTTTTTGAATTATTTGAAAACAAGATGAAATAATCATTACCTTAAGTGCTTCTTCATATTCTCCTAAATGGACAAAAATAGTGATTTTTTTAAATCAGCCCAAAAGATTCAATTAAGCACAGTAAATTCTTACTTTTAAAAATTCTTAGCTTACAAAAAAAATTTTTTTTAGCTTATAATTGTTATACACAAACAACTACTACCTTTTAGCTGACAAACTCCCTTCTCATGCTGTCATAAATAGAAGCTATTTGCAGATTAGTTCTCCCACTTAAATCCTTCTCTCTTTGCTACTGGGAGCCTTCCAATTACAAAAACTCAATCCAGTTCCCTTACACTAGGCTTAACGATGCTTAAGACTCAAGAAAGTTCAAGGATAATGTTAATACTATCATTTCAGCCAGTTAAAAATATAACATTGTTCCTATGGAAAATGCACCCATGTTCTGAGCAACCATCTTATTTATACATGGACTTTAACATGTACACCAAGTCAAGGAAAAAAGCAATACCAGGACAATAAGTTAAACGTGTTGAACTGGGAAGTGTATTTTCAAAAGATTAGCATCTTAAATATAAGAGAACGTCTCATTAACGAGGTCCTTTGGGTCCAATCAAGGTACCAACCTACACACAAAAACTGCTAAAAAATAAAGATTTGCCATGAATCTAATGCCCACAGGTAAATGAGTGCATTTATCCTAAATTCTACTCTATTACTGCACAAGATTTGAGTGTAAATGGGAAGACCAATCAATGCCCATGACCAGATTACGATTTTTAAGTAAAGCTTAATAGGTTTTCTTAGGGACTCACCTTGACTGTTGATGGATACCTGTAAGGAAAAAAAGCAACACTGAATTATAAGCCTCTCGTCAACTGAGCAATTCAGCATATCCAGCCTCACAGGACAGATGCAAAATCTCAGGTTAGTGGTTCCACTTTTCCAGTACCTGAACTAACTGTGAATAATTAATTTTATTGCTTAACTATTACATCTACTTTTATTTCAGCTCCACTGAGAAGCAGCATGGTATGGTGGCTAGGAGCCTGGGCTCTGGAGCCACAAAGTATGAAGTATGTGTCAGAGGGTATGAGTGGTACCCTGCTCTACTACTTTCAAGCTTTTGCTCTTTTAGGGAAGGTTACTGAAACTCTCTGTGCCTCAGTTTCCTCATGAATAAAACAGAAATGGTGATAATAGTATATACACACATAGTACTGTTGTTAGTGTGACATGTTATAATCAATGAGGGTTTGCCATTATTTTTTATTATTATAAACTGAATAGCAGCTTGTGATATAATTGAATATAAGATCACTATGTAGTTTTAAAAGTTGTCTCTCAGATTTTCTTCTTCAATGCTGCTTTCCTATTTCTCAACTCCATTTCAGATGCCACAAGTTGGCTTAGAACATGCAATTATCAAATATATTTAAACTCCTACACAAATAAGATAAACAGTATTCTGATATTTTTGAACACATATCTCTCTTGAGAAATAAGATCCTTATTCTGGATAACTGGTCATGGGTACTATACTTTACCTCTTCATTTTCCTCATCCAAATATTTTATTTGAATAGTGTTCAGATCAAACGAAACTTTTACCTGCAAATAAAATGTGCACACTATATGATCAAGTTATCAAAAAGGCAGGTTGCAACAGAACCCTAGAAATCATAATGTAAAGGATGGTCAGGGACTGCCCAGGTGGGCCAGTGGCTAAGATTCCACGCTCCCAAGTAGGGGACCTGGGTTTGATCCCTGGTCAAGGAACTAGATCCCACATGCTGCAACTAAGAGTACATACAGGGCTGTTAACACTGATTACTCCTAAAGAGGTTGAAATAGTGGGTGAAGGGTAAGGGGAGTGGAGGGATATTAATCTTTTCATTATATATATCTGGATTGTTTCATTTCTTATAACAGGCACATATACTTTTATAATTTAAAATTTACCATAAAGAAAAAAGGCAAGCTATCAGCTCATATACTAATAGGAAAAGAAAGATAGCTGTTTTTTATTCTCAGATCCTTTGACAAACAAGATCCAACTTTCTGGATAACTATCTGTCCAGGCAGTATAAATAAATACAAAGAAATCTTTCCTGGATGACAGAGGACTAGATCAGATCATCTTTTGAGGTCTCTCCACCATGTCTTACCATAATGCATAACCTGGTAAAAGTAGGTTTTTAACTAGAGTTTCATTAGACAAACACAGTTACACAGGAAGTAAAACATTCACTATCGCAAATCAAACAAAAACAGAACAAAGGGCAAACCTAGAGGAGGAAAGGCACTACTGATAACAACAAAAGGAACAGAATGAGCTGCTATGTGAACATCTGTGGCAGTTTTCCTGCTCAACTCTGAGACACTCATCCTCTTGACCTACCAATAAAAGCAACTGATCAGATCTTGAGAAACACAAATTGTATCTTTGGTGGTTCAAAACCCACAGAAACCTATCTGCTCTCAATCAAGAGAACTTTAACCTGAGGCCTGGTTAGGGTGGGGCCCACATCAATTCATTCCTTAGGGCTGTATCCACAAGGAAAGAATTTCTAAGTCCTATTTCACTTAAAAAAATAGTTTTACCTTTCCTTTCTAAACTCTTCAAGACAAATTCGTTTCCTCTACCAGGTACATCTATATGAACACCGAACCCTTGACAAAAATGATTTTCCAAAAGGTTCAGAAATGGTAAATATGACAGACTTTACGGCTAAGAAGCATGGCTAAAAATAACTACTTTAGGGGAAATATCCCTGCTTAAAGGATGAAGAAACAAAACAAAATAACACTCACCATAGCTTCCACATCAGCCCATGTTGTATTTTCTGGGTCAGAAACTAGAAAGCTTTGAGTTTCATTTTTAAAAGTCACATTTAGTGTAACCTGTGGTTCCATGTTGTGGGGCTAGAGAAGACAGGATGGGTGAGGGAGAGAAAACACATTAGACAGGGTTCTGTAAATGCATAAACATTCAGTCAGCTAATGTCTGTGTGGACCTAATATGGGCTAGGCTAGGAGGTCACAGCAGTGGATGAGAAGATAATGTCCCTGCTCTTTTGCCATTTACAGTCTAGTTGGTGCTCTCTGGTGGCTCAGACGGTAAAGCGTCTGCCTACAACGCGAGAGACTTGGGTTCGATTCCTGGGTCGGGAAGATTCCCTGGAGAAGGAAATGGCAATCCACTCCAGCACTCTTGCCTGGAAAATCCCATGGACAGAGAAGCCTGATAGGCTAGTCCATGGGGTTGCACAGAGTTGGACACGACTGAGCAACTTCACTTTCACTTTTCACTTTCAGGTGGTTTTAAACAAATCTCACTGCCATATGTTTGCAAAGAGAATGTAAATTTTGGTCACATTCATATAAATCATCTAACATTTGTAAAATCCTTTGGATTTTATGAACTTTTTGATGACTGCTTAATTGAACAGATACCTGCTGTTAGTAGGATACCAAGATGAGTAAGAATAGGACTCTACCCTTGGGGAATTTATATTCCTAAAGCTTGAAGGAGATGTTCTAATACATTTTTCTTGGAAAAGATGCCTTCTCCTAAGCTGAGCAACCTAGGGTCTCTATTAGATCTATTTTAACAATTTAGAGGCTGAAACACTAGCCAAGAAACTACACAGGTGTAGCACTCAATACCCTTTACTCAAGGTTTTTTTTTTTTTTTGGCAGTCTACTTTTTTCTTTTATGGAGAATTTCAAATATACATAAAAGTGGAGAATAGTGATGATCTAACTATAATGATCAACTCAAAGTTACCTCATTTCATCTATACTCTTCCATACCCCCAATATGGATTGACTATAATCAACTAATGTTTAAAATCTAACTATTATGGGAAAATTTAAACCTTTACAAAAGAAGAGAGATTAATATACAATGAACCCTGCCAGAAAGACCCATCGACTGTCTTCATGATTACCATCAACTCAGGACTAATCTTGTTATAGCAATGCCCTTTCCCTACTGGATTATTATTATTGTTTTTAAACACATCATGCCACATGCAGGATCTTAGTTCCCCAACCAGGGATCAAACCTCTGTCCCCTGCATTTGGAGCGTGGAGTTTTAACCACTGGACTGCCAGGGAAGTCCTTCTACTGGATTATTTGACAGCCATCATTTTATCCTTAAAATAATTGAAGGTTTTACCTCTCAAAGAAATTTCTTACAAATTGTTAGATTGTTTTTTATGACTTTATAAAAAGTTTAAATCTAAACGTAAGTTGTAAAAGAACAGCCTTTTCATGTTTCATATTTTTTTTAAACATATTCATTAATGAATCCTGACTAAGCATCTACAGATTCAGATTCTGCTCCAGGTAGAGACCCTGCAGAGGACCAAGATTAAGTCTCAGGAGTTTACAGTGAAGAAGGGAGGGAGCAAAGTGGTTTAGAAGAGCTGGATTCCAGACAGCTCTGGCACATTACTAGCCATATAAGTGTGAGCAGGTCATTTAAACTCTGAGCTTCAGTTTCTGAACCTGTAAAATAAGGCTGAGATCTCCGTTTTGCTAACCTCACAACGCTATCATAAGGATTAAGTAAAAATGTGTATGCTGGTTCTTTGAAAACAGTACTTAAACATTAAAGTTATTATTATATAAATCAGCCTTTAGAATGTGACATAGTGCTGTTTTCCACAGTATAATGAACTGCCTTGTGAAACAATACAACTGTGAGACTGTCATTAAAAAGGACCTTGAACTCTCTGAGAATCAGGGATTTGGGGGTTTTCTTTGGTAAATATAAATACAAACATCCCCCAACTTTTTTCAATCTCTGTCTCCACCTAGAGCCAAGAGCATTATCAAAAGAGTTTCTGGCACCAGTCCTGCTGACACCCAGTATTTCATTCATACAGAATGCAATTCTTGGGGTCCTTAAAATTTAGACAAAACTCCTGTCAATGCCCCAGAATCCTGGGCAAAAAAATCAAGGCGATTGACTAATTCATTCTGCCAATTGGATCTTCTAAAACACATTCTGTTTCAACTTCTGAGAAACACACTTCCGCACTTTTGAGAATCCAAAAGGAAGCTAACCTTCTTCCCTCTTTCTCAAATTACACAACTGGAAATAAGTTTAGATACTTTGGAGCTCATCCAGCTGGCTGACTAGGGAGGTGAAAACAGGAAGTGGGAGATTTTAGTTTAGCTGGACTATAGCCAGGTCTTCATAAAGAGTCGCCTATTTATTTGCCTTGGATGTGAAATTCTTTCAGCAAGAGTATTAGTCTTGAACTTGTGAAAATACCAAAGCTGTGGTTAGTGTCCTCTGTCACTGTAGTCAGTCAAGTCAGGTAGCTGGGGCCTAGGCCTTCAGCTTTCATTAACTGGATTATATTAAATTCATGCTCTGGCTCAGCTTTCCCTGGCACAAGTCAGCTTTTCCTTTAAGTCAATTTTTCCAGGATCTCAAACATCCCTTTAATGAAGTTGACCTGGAACCTGAGCTTTGATTACTGTCTCCACCTGAGGCCTGTCCTGGAGTTAAAAGGTGTGACCTGAAAGCTGTGTGTTCCATAAAAAGGAAAAACCGTGCCTTTCCAATACTAGAAATCCTTGAACAAGAAGACTTCTTATGAGGTTCCCCAAAAGTGGGATGAGGGGAAGTGAGGAAGCTGTATGGGCAATGTCATCTTTTTTTTTTTTCTTGCAGACTTCATCCTAGTCTTCCAGTTATCGATTCCTGGCATTCCTTGTCCCCAAGACAGTGTCACCACCCCGAGGACTCTCTCGTTTCCTTTGCCCAGGCCTTTTTTGTCCTGGGGAGTATCGGTGTCCTTCACCAGAAGCTAGGCCTTCTGAAACACGGACCCCCTCCGTCCCTCCTGTGGTATCCGCACCCTCGGCCCCTCAGAACACGAACGGCTCTCCCATCCGGTCACTGAAAGATCGGTTGTCCAAGTTATGGAAGAAGTCGTCCCTCTCCTTTTGAGGCTTCCTCCCGTGAACTTCCCCAAGTCCTCTCAGTGAGACGTGACACCACCCCTAGGTAACCGCAGTTGTTTCCTTACCAGCTTCCCGCCCCCGGGGGGCGCCTGCCGGAGGCCAATGCAAGAACCGTTCGCTGCCAACTCTCCTGCTATCCCTGCGGGCTGAATCTAACATGGCGGATAGAGACAGGGCCTAGTCCCCAGGTTCTTTGAGTTTTCGATCAGATGATTGGTTCTTACCAAGTGTCCCTCAAAAGTACAGCCCCACTGATTGGTCGAAGATAAGTTGGCGGGGGCGGGGCAGGAGGAGCTTGACCCTCACAACAATAACAAACACGGGGCAAAGGGGCGGAACTGTGAGTGCGCAGCCGTGGGCCGGGGCCCCGGATGATTTCCCCTTCCCAGGTAAAAAACGCGGCCGTTGCATTTCTTTAGGTCACCGACCTTAGAGGACGACTTGCTGGAGACTCGCGGGCTGGATGGGGACTGTAGTCTTACTAGGACCTGTAGGTTCTTTAGCCTATTATCCACTCGATGTACGAAAACATAACGCTCCAATCCATATCTGTTGACATGCATAAGAGCGCGGAGCTCTTCAATTTATCAACTGAGTTGTTAGACTCGTGTCTGCCTCCCGTATCGGAAGTTCCTCTCCATAAGACTACAGTTTCCAAGGAACACTACGGGCCAAGGCCTTTCGATCCGCAATGCATGCTGGATATCGTAGTTTTCCCCACAACGCTATTTATCTAAACTGAAACTCCCATTGCGGCGGAAAGGGTGAGGGAGCTGGGCCTCTTCCTCCGATTGCTTTAGGCACTATCATGCGCTCATATTCGGGGTCCAGGGAGCGATCTCGACCTTAGTACAGCAATCACTGTGACGTAATAACCCTCAGCTGGAAGCGTAGAAGTGAGAGGGAGGGCGCCCATTAAAAAACTCCGGGAGAACTTGGTCTCTTCCGTCTCTTTCTAATTACGTAAATAGGCAAAGAATGGATGACCAATCGGGAGCCCCCGAGAGACTCAACACTTTCTGCTCCGCCCTTCAGTTACGTGTCCGGTTCTCGCGTTCTGAGAGGCTCTCGCTCGCGGCAGCCGCCGGTTTCCGTGGCAACAGTAAAGCGCGGGAATTACGGATTAATTGAAACTGCGACTGCGCGGTGTGAGCTCTCGGGATCCAGGACTGTCCGGGGGCTTTTTCAGAGAACTGGGCCTCTGGGCCCAGGAAGTCCGGACCCCTTGTTCTGGGTAAAAGGTGAGAGAACCGTGGGAGAAGGGAGAGCGGCCCGTGGGGTGCTCTGGGGCAGTAAACGGGTGTGGGGAGAGCCGGGGAGAGGTGACTCCTGAAGGCGAGCAAGACGGATGTTATCGGGCGGGGGGCGGACGGAAGGTGGAACCTGAGAAGCCTAAGGACGTTGAATCTGGGGAAGTCGTGGGGAAAGGGTCTATTTGTGGGTCACGGGATCTGGGGGGAGGTGCAGATGATAAGGGCGGGGTAAGGGTGTGTCCTAGGGAGAATCCTGATGGGTCCTGAGGGGGACGACATGGTATAAAAAGATGAGCTGGTCTATTTGAGAAAGGGACCATGAGGGAAAACGGGGGCAGGACTCTATCTGGGAAGAGGAACAGAAAGGCCTTCGTGCGAGGCAGAGCCCTTAAGAATTGGATTCTTGTGATTTTCTGTGAAGGGGCCAGAAGGAAGTAGAGGGAGGAGCCTCCATAGGCCCAGATGCTGCTGGTACCGATGTGCCAGAGGAGAATCCTGAGTGTAGGCCATAGGAAAATCTGGGGAAGGACAAGGCTAGGAGCGTTGGTTGGTGTTGATTTTTATTTTAAGGACGAGAAAGAAAACAACTGTGATGATTGGAAAAGTAGGAGGGTACACCATTCACCCAGTCAGTCACCCCACTGTGGCTTTCCCTTTCTTGGAGAACGAAAAAAATCGAAATGATTGGAGGCTAGATGTGCACAAACAGAATTGAAATGGTCTTAATTACACAAAACGTTTAGAATTTTTTAAAAAATAAGGCTTTGGTCATTAGTTCTATGGTCTGATTCTAAAGCATTCCAACCTTAAATAATACTTAATGAAACTAAACTGTTGTTTATATAACCGTTTTAAAGTGATTTATTTAGTTCAGTGGAACAGGAAGAAATGGATTTATCTGCGGATCATGTTGAAGAAGTGCAAAATGTCCTTAATGCTATGCAGAAAATCTTAGAGTGTCCAATATGGTAAGTTGAAAGTTTATTAATTTGAGATTCTTCTTGTATATCCAATATATCCTATGCAAATGAATGGAATTGACCTTAAGATGGTAAGGAGAAAAATTGTTATGTCTGTTAAGATTAAACTATTAAAGTTGCTGCTTTCTTAGCTGAAGACCTTTAAGAATATAGGAAATTTCTCCATTTTCTCCACTTGGGCTCTCCCTTTCCTTTTCTGTCACCTCAGCACACACAGCTCCCTGTCTTGAATGTCCACAAAGTGTCTTGATTGGTTCTACCAATGTAGAATCAGGGATCTGGTTTAGCTTAAGTGATATTTGGAGTTTTCATCCAGCTCCGTAGCCAGCTTGATCACTTGGAATGGACATAATTGATAATGGGAATATAAAATCACGAATGCTTGATGTCAGTGAGTGGGTATGTCCTGGGAGAACCTTTGGCTGAAATTAGCCCTGTATATTTAAATGAGAATACTGCAAGTCCTCAAAACAAAGATGGTAAGGAGAAAAATTGTTATGTCTGTTAAGATTAAACTATTAAAGTTGCTGCTTTCTTAGCTGAAGACCTTTAAGAATATAGGAAATTTCTCCATTTTCTCCACTTGGGCTCTCCCTTTCCTTTTCTGTCACCTCAGCACACACAGCTCCCTGTCTTGAATGTCCACAAAGTGTCTTGATTGGTTCTACCAATGTAGAATCAGGGATCTGGTTTAGCTTAAGTGATATTTGGAGTTTTCATCCAGCTCCGTAGCCAGCTTGATCACTTGGAATGGACATAATTGATAATGGGAATATAAAATCACGAATGCTTGATGTCAGTGAGTGGGTATGTCCTGGGAGAACCTTTGGCTGAAATTAGCCCTGTATATTTAAATGAGAATACTGCAAGTCCTCAAAACCTTTGGCAAGTTTCTTTGACTTTTATACCCCTTTATTTAACAATTTTTATTTTTTATGATTTTTAAAGATCGCTCTCCATTTACAGTTATTACAAAAGATTGGCTATATTCCCCATGTTGTATTGGTTTGGCCAAAAACTTCATTCAGTTTTCCTGTAGGACGATATGGAAAAACACGAACAAACTTTTTGGCCATCACAATGTAATATATCCTTGTAGTCTCTTACACTTCTCACCCCCTCAATCCTATCGTGCCCCTCCCCACTCTTAGACATTATGAGTGAACCTTTGTTTTTCTTCATCTACAATATAAGGAGGGGACTAGAATTCTAAAGGCTTATAATTTCATACAGTGAAATGCAGAAAACATAAGTGTACAAGTCTTTGACTTTGGGTAAGTGTATGTATCTTTGTAACCCAGTCAAGATATGGAACATATTTTTCAACCCGGAAAGTTATCTTATGTGGATTCAGGAGCTCTTAACTTACCCTCCACGACCCTTGGAGGCCTATAGATAGAGCTATATTCCTATATAGTTTCTTAATGTAATTTTATATCTTTTATTTTATATATTTAAAGACATCACTGTGAGAAGGGGATTCATGGGCTTTATCAGCTGCCTAAAGGAGTCAATGGTACAACAAAGGTTATGAACCCCAGGCTAAATGGTCTCAATGGTATCTCTTAAATCTATTAAATAAAATAAATCTACAAAATAAATTAAAAACCATATCTCAGAATTTCTTGGTGAAAAGCCAGAAAGGAAATTTAGAAAGTTTATTGATTACCCTCTCTCCTCTTATTCTCTGGCCATTCTGTCCTCTTCACTGATCTTCAGACATTCTCCTGTGTCTGAGCTTTTTTGCTTGCTGCTCCCTCTGCCTACAGTGTTCTTCCCCTAGTAATTGCATGGCTCACAAATCTTGATGGAAATACCATCTTTCAAAGAGGCAGACAGTGTTAATTTGAAATTGAAACACTCCCACCCCCAACATACTCTTTATCCCCCTTTCCTCCATAATGCTTAATTTTTTTGTAACTCATTACTACCTGACATTCTGTATAATTTATCCTTTTTCTCAACCCCACAGAGTATAAACTCTGGGCAGAGGTTTTTTGTTTTATTTACTTCATATCATCAGTAGTTAGAACAGCATCTGGGACATAATAGCCACTCAGTCAACATTTGTTGAAGGTGTTAATAAACTAAATTGGTTCTTTGATATAGTTGAGTTTTTTAATATGGTGATAGTGGTGAGTATTATTTTAAAAATAATCTGGAAAGTTGCAGCTTTTCTTTGTGCTTCATGAAAGTTTTTCATATTTGGAGTCAAGAAAATAATATGAAAGAAAATGCAAGTTGTGTTTCAGAGAGAAACAAGATTTATAAGTAACCTACCTTCCACTTTCCTGCCCCTCAACATTTCAGCTAAACAAGAACCCAAGCTGAATGAGCTTTACAGCCAAATTTATGAACCATCAGAGCCAGGGAAGCAGGAAATGACAATTGGGGGAAAATTGCTTTTGAAACAGCATAAAACTTACTCATGATAATTGTAAAGAGTGATCAAAAAGTTCTTAATAATATGGTATTTGGGTCCATTTACTTTACAATTTCCATGAGACTCAGTCATAATATTATGTAATATTCTTTCTCATTCTGGCAAATTAATCCATCAGTTAAAAATCTCAGATAAAGTAAAAATTGAAGATGTGAGAATGAAAGTTAATGTTAAATTTTATTTTCAGTCAATTATTGTGTATTTTCTAGCTCCTTTTTTATTTTCAATCTGTTTTCTATTAGACATAGACATGGGTTTTTAAACTAAAACTATTCTTGGTTGTTGTTAAACCTTAGACTCATTTAAGTGGGGAATTCTAGGATGGGAATTGTATTTATTTTTTAAAAAAACATTGCCCAGAACTACAATTTTCAGTTATGTTTTAATAAATGATTTCTGATTGTGACTGGAAACAGTATTATTATGTTAGCTGTAGGGCAGGTTTCCATCTTCTTTGAGGTCTCAAGCTGAAATTCCTTCTGCTGGCCTCTGAGTCACTATTGGCGTTTATTTCTGATAATTAGTATTTTTTTCTAACTTTTTACATGAATATATAAATTCTTTGACTTTCAGAAGAGTTTGCTAAAGTGTGTATCCTAGTGGGTGGTATGGTTGTATTTCGAACCTAACCTAGCTGCTTTTTCCAGTCATTTACCATGTTGGAAGCTCAAAATGTAATTAGTAATTTACATTCAAACTGTAGAAGTAGGCCTAAAATATTTCCAGGTTTGAAGAATGTTTAAAAAATTTGAATCACTTTTATAGTAAGCATTTACTCTCATCATGATCTGGAAGAAAACATTTACATTTTTTTTTCTTTCATTCCCTTCTCTAGGCTTTTCCTTCAACAGTCATTACCTTTTTACATATTGGAATTTTCATCTGTTCAAAGTTTGTGTTTACAGTATGTTTGTATAGCTTAGTTTTTAATTACCATACTGAAATATAATTATTTCAAAATTGAGTCAGTGGTGAGAATGAAAGCCATCTGGTATCATAGCTAAATCCAATTTCTCTTTCACTGAGAATTTCTTTTGCTTTCTAGCCTATCTGAGGAATAATGATTTGGTAACAAATCAGAATTCTCTTTGTCCAGTTGTTTTTCTTAAAATCACATTCAGTCCCAATAATGATACTAACATTGGTACAAATCATCTCAGGTTGTAAACATTTTCCCAAGTAGCATTTACTTTTGTTCTCACAATAGCCTTAAGACATTGGTAGAGTGGGTGACCAAGA
Organism: Aepyceros melampus; assembly: GCA_006408695.1. Taxonomy (NCBI): domain Eukaryota; kingdom Metazoa; phylum Chordata; class Mammalia; order Artiodactyla; family Bovidae; genus Aepyceros; species Aepyceros melampus. Next base: position 156,614 of record SJXQ01006946.1, on the reverse strand, counting down.
AGGAAACTGAGGTTCAGGTAGAGTGGTTGGCCTGAGATCACTCTGCTAACAAAGAGAATTGCAGTAGAAACTCGGTCTTCTGACTTACTCTGGTATTTTTCTTTTCATTGCCCTGTGCTGCGTCAGAAACCCCATGATTGCAAGAGTTATGTTACCCAACCCTTCACAAGAGACTATTGTCCTCCAGCTTTTCTTGTCATCCCTTTCTAAAATGTTAAATATTTAACAGGCCACATTCCTATCACACACACAGGTTACCTGTTCTTTGATGCCTTTCTTGGACTTTACCAAAAATCAATTTCTGAAGCTCTCATTCAGAATAAACACCAGAGACTTAAAACAGCCTGTAGGTCCCTCCCTACTCAGGCTCCCAGCTACCTCTCTGACCTCTTCCACTAGTATCTCCACCTTAATCATTCCATCCTGGACCCTGGCCTACTCGCTGTCCTTCAGAAACCCTGGGCATGGTCCTGCTCAGAGACCATCTTCTTTGCTCCCCTGCTGAAATGTTCTTCCAACCTTTGCACAACTGGTTTCCTCATATTGCTCAGCTGTCCACCAGTGTCACCCTTTCATGAGACCTTTTTTGACTACCTTGTGTATACACCCCCACCACAACACACTGCAACCCCCTTTCCCCTTATCCAGGTTTATTTTTCTTTTTAGCACCATTCCCATATATCTTGGTTTCTCAACCAACTATACCACAGCTAGAATGTAAGTTCTATGAGGGCAGTCTTTATTTTGTTTGCTGCTGTATTTCTGTCTCTGGGAGCAGTACTTGCACATAGGAGAAGCACAATAAATTCTTAATAAATTGTTAAATGAATTAATCTCAGGAGCACCTTGAAATTTTGTGGTTAGATGGGCAGGGATGGCAATTTGGATGATATATTTTCTTTTCTGGAGACTTTCTTTTTCTTAAGTTTATTGTTTTCTGAATTTTCTTCAGTGAGGGTTTTTTACACTGTTCTTACAAAGTAATCACAAACCAAACATCATGTACCTCCTGCAGTGATGTAGTAAAAGTACACAGAACCATCTGTAAAGTGTTCTTGACAAAAATTGAACCTGGTTTTGATCAAGCCTCGTTTACAGGAAGTAGAGATTAGAGGGACAAGTTAAACCATATTATAGCATTATAATCAGCAAAAACCAGAATCTGGGAAATTCTACAGGTCAAATGACCTAGTTTTTTAAATAAATGACAAGGAAGGAAAAGAGAAGTCTGTAGATTAAAAGAAACTTGAGACATATCCACCAAATGCAGGATGTGTATCTTGTTTGGATCCTGATTTAAATGGATGTAATGATTAAATTTTTATGAGACAGTGAAGGAAATTGGAACATTAGTTGTATATTAGATGATGTTAAGGAAATTATTTTTTAGGAGTAATAATAGTTTCATGTTTATACTAAAAAAATCCTTATCTGTTGTTTGGCTGTGCTGCACAGCTTGTGGCATCTTACCTAGTTCCTGACAGGAATCGAACCCTAGTCCCCTGCGCTGGAAGCGCGGAGTCTTAACCACTGGATCGCCAGGGTTAATGTACCCCAGAACACACTTATTTTTAAATGAATTACTGACCTTCGTTTATTTTCTCCCCCCGTCACCTTTATAGTCTGGAGTTGTCAAAGAGCCTGTCTCTACAAAGTGTGACCACATATTTTGCAAGTAAGTTTGAATGTTTTTTGTGGCTCCATACTTATTCTTGATAATACAGAAAACAACTACTGAAGTTTTAGCTTCTTCAATTATGTGGAAAAGAATTGTAAGTTGCTTGTAGCCATAGTTTGAGGTAAAATATTGGCACATTTGTCTAGTGGGATATGAAATCACTTTGAAGAGCTGTTTGTTTTTTGTGTCCAAGGGTGGAAGCAGATTGCAGGCAATTGTGAAATTAGCAAATTGTGTTTCAACTGTCCCAGTTTTCTCCTTTCTGCTCATTTCTGGATGTCCTTCTGCTCTCTGACCTCTAAGGTTCAGTGTTTGCCTGCTTCATAATCCTTGTGAAAATAGAGAATCTGATATCAGTATATATTTAGGCTGAAATTCATTCATACCAGTGATTCAAGTTATATTTTTAAGGATCTTCTCCTTTGGAATGGATGTTTCCTTTTTTTCAAGCCAGTTGGTTTTTTTTTTTTCCTTGTAGTTATTTATTTGTTTTGGCTGCACTGGGTCTTTGTTGCTGCACTTTGGGCTTTCTCTGTTGCAGTGAATGGAGGTTACTCTCTAGTTACCATGTGCAGGCTTCTCATTGTAGTGGCTTTCTTGTTTTGGAGCATGGGCTGTAGGATGCGCAGGCTCAGTAATTGTGGCACACAGGCTTAGTTGCCTTGTGACATGTGGAATCTTCCTGGACCAGGGATTGAACTGGTGTCTCCTGCGTTGATAGGCATATTCTTATCCACTGGACCACCAGGGAAGTCCATGGGTATCTTTCCTGGATAGAAGAATTTCGGAAAAGTTTGGTAGGTAATTTTGTAGAACAAAGGTTTTCCCTGATGTTAAAATATGATTGAAACTTGCCCTGAATGCCAATTGTTTTTAAATATTTTTTCTATTTTAATTGAAAAGGAAAGCTATGTCCATGGTAATGAGTCTACTAGCATAAAAGGTTATATGATGCAAAGTATTCTTTGCTCCTACCCAAAACCCCTGCCTCCCCTTCCATCCCCGGGGGGGGGGAAAAAAATCAACTTCTTAAGTATCCTGTAAGAAAGTTTCAAATTCAAGAGTTTGTAACTTAGGATTCCTGAATGGTTTTCTTTAATTTCCCAGAATTATATTGAATTTTAAGTTCAATTATATTAAAAACTATGGGCCTGTGCAATTTTCTGGGAAGATAGTTCATAATTGTCATCAGCTTGGAATGTTACTATAACCTAAAAATTCCTGAAAAGCTTCTGATTTAAGAACAATGAGATGAGAGGGAGATTCAAGAGGGAGGTGACATGTATACCTATGACCAATCCATGTTGATGTATGGCAGAAACCAACACAATATTGTAAAGCAATTATCCTTCAATTAAAAATAAATTAAGAAAAAAATTATTGGAAAAAAAGGACTAACTGGAACTGGAGGAAACCTGTTCCCTTTGGAGGAATGTCCTCTGAGCACAAGGCTGCCAGCTGGCCAGCCCCTTCCTTCCTCTGAATCTTAGTTTCTTCTTGCTATTTAGCTGTCCCAGTAAGGATCCAGAGGCCATTTCCATGGCCTCTCGCACCTTTCCCAGGACAGCCCACTGGCCTAGCTCTTTTCCCAGCAGTTTCCTTCTCATTCCTCAGGCCCGTCTCCCTGGTGAGGTGCCAAGGCAGCAAGGCTTTATCGCTGCTTCAAGAATTTTTAGTTTTGTGGCCTCTAGAGGGAAGCGTCTCAAACTGTCTGTGGTATAGGGGCAGTTTTTTTGTAGATCAATTTTTTTTTAAAGAAACTTTTTTTTTTCTTCTATTTTTTTTTTTTTTTTTGACTGTGCTGGGTCTTCATTGCTATGCTTAGGCTTTCTGTAGTTGTGGCGAGCAGGGACTACTCTCTGGCTGTAGTACATGGGCTTCTCATTGTGGTGGCTTCTCGTTTTGGTGGGTGGGTTTCAGTAGTTGTGGGATACCAGTTTAGTTGCCTGTGGCATGTGGCATCTTCCTGGACCAGGGGTCAAACCCATATCCCCTTCATGGCAGGCAGTCTTAACTATTGGATCACCAGGGAAGTGTGATCAATACTTTTGTAAAACAACATTTTAAAGTCCCAGTATTTAAAAGGTTACACACACAAAAATAAGTAAAGAAAAGAAAAGGTTATAGAGCGATGAAGACTAACCTTTTAAATGCTGGGACTTTCACTGTTGTTTGACAAGAATTTTTCTGAAATGTCCTGTATGCTTTCCTATCACCTGGAATAATGAATACACAGTATTGTAGTGTGTAAAGGAGAGATTAAATTATGAACATTCATTTGTTTGAGAGCCTGTGGAAAAAGGCAGTTTTACAGGCAGAGGAAGTAATATGACCAGAGGTATAAAGAGAAGAAAGAATATGTGCAGGAAAAAGAAACTAACTTTTCCTGTGTATTCAGTTCAGTTCAGTCGATGAGTTGTGTCCAACTCTGCGACTCCATGAACTGCAGCACGCCAGGCCTCCCTATCCATCACCGACTCCCGGAGTTCAGCCAAACTCATGTCCATTGAGTCAGTGATGCCATCCAACCATCTCATCCTCTGTCATCCCCTTCTCCTCCTGTCCTCAATCTTTCCCAGCATCAGGGTCTTTTCAAATGAATCAACTCTTTGCATCAGATGGCCAAAGTATTGGAGTTTCAGCTTCAACATCAGTCCTTCCAATGAACACCCAGGACTGATCTGCTTTAGGATGGACTGGTTGGATATCCTTGCAGTCCAAGGGACTCTCAAGAGTCTTCTCCAACACCACAGTTCAAAAGCATCAATTCTTTGGTGCTCAGCTTTCTTTATAGTCCAACTCTCACATCCATACATGACGACTGGCAAAACTATAGCTTTGACTAGACGGACCTTTGTTGGCAAAGTAATGTCTCTGCTTTTTAATATGCTATCTAGGTTGGTCATAACTTTCCTTCCAAGGACTAAGCGTCTTTTAAGTTCATGGCTGCAATCACCATCTGCAGTGATTTTGGAGCCCCAAAAAATAAAGTCACCCACTGTTTCCACTGTTTCCCCATCATTTGCCATAAATTGATGGGACTGGATACCGTGATTGTAGTTTTCTGAATGTTGCGCTTTAAGCCAGCTTTTTCACTCTCCTCTTTGACTTTAATCAAGAGGCTCTTTTACTTCTTCACTTTCTCTCATAAGGGTGGTATCATCTGCATATCTGAGGTTATTGATATTTCTCCCGGCAGTCTTCATTCCACATTTGCTTCCTCCAGCCCAGTCTTTCTCATGATGTACTCTGCATATAAATTAATATGGAGGAGCTGTACTAGAAGAGAAAGGAGCCCTCAGAGGAGAGATACTTGCAAAACAGAGAAGGTGCAAGAAGAGACAGAAGGGATTGAAATAGAAAAGGAATGCAAGAAAGAGAAATGTTATTTATGAACAGTAATGAAGGGAAAGGAAATTAATTCTACAGAAAGATTTTGAGATAGAGTAGAGGTGGTTGAGGTAGTTGAGCTCAGTGAAGTTGGAGGTGAAGAAATCTGTTGAGATTGAGAAGGTTAAATAAAGTTGGTAACTAGAGGAGATTGAAAAAGGCTTGCAATTCTTAATATGGAGGATATGACAAGCAGAAAAGGCAGCCATATTTTAAGTGGTATATTAGAATTAAAATTGTAATATAATGCCTGTGTGATATATCAACTTTTCATGAAGTAGCCCACTCCAGTGTTCTCGCCTGGAGAATCCCAGGGACAGGGGAGCCTGGCAGGCTGCTGTCTGTGGGGTCGCACAGAGTCGGACAAGACTGAAGCAACTTAGCAGCAGCAGCAGCAGCAGCAGCAGCTTCTGTAATACCTTTATAGTCTGAATAACACCTTGATCTATATGAAAAGAAGGCTCAGAAAAATACCCCCAAGCATTAAATGGATTTTCTGAGGGTGGACTCTAATTGCTAACAATAATGCAGCTTTGTTGACCAAGTAAGCCTGTAGATCTGAAGTCTTTCTATACAAAAGCTACAGTCGTACCAGTTTAGAAAATGTTAGGTCATTCTAGCATTAGCTTGTAGTTTCTAAACAACAGGTGAATGTGTAGTACTTTTTGAAAGATCTAGACCACATTGTCCAAAGAGATATAATCTGAGCCGTAAATCTAACTTAAATTTTCTTATAGCTACATTATTAAAAGATTTTTTTTTTTTTTCTGTGCCAATGCATGTAGTATCTTAGGGTTCACCAGGAATGGAACTTAATTCCCCCTGCAGTGGAAGTGTGGAGTCCTAACCACTGGACCACTAGAAAAGTCCCTACTAAAAGGTTTTTTGTTTTTTTTTAAAGGTGAAATTAACTATAGTTATATATTTTTAATCCAGTTATGACTAAAATTTTATCATTTCAAAATATAAAAATGTTAGTGAAATAATTGACATTCTTTTTTGTGGTAAGTCTCTGAAAGCCTGTGTTTTTCCATACTTAACATATATCTTAGTTCAGACTGGCCACATTTCGAGTGCTCAGTAGCCACATGTGGCAGCTGTGTTGGATAACACAGCTCTAGAAAATTGACTACTCAAAGTGGGACTCATGGCTCTGCAGCAGCCACATCACATGGGAACTTGCTAGAATCTCAGCCTTACCCCAAACCTACTGAATCAGAATGTGCATTTGAACAAGATCTCGAGGAGATTCTTATGTACATTAAAGTTTAAGAAGCAGTGTTCTGAAATGGTGACCTTTCTAGACAGTTATTTGGAGGATAGTATTAATAAGAGAGACTAGAACAAGCATGGCTGAGGTTGAAAGACCAGAAAGACCAAGTAAAGCAAGTCTTGGGGTCAGTTAACTTAGGGGATCCAGATAACTGGTAAATCAGTGTCAGGGAGGTTTCATGGCCAGATACATTAGATCATGATATCAGGGAATTCTGGAATGTAGCAATAGGTTGGTATGTCAGAGGACCAGAAGTAGGCAAGAGATGGATAATCTATCAAGTAGATGAACGTAGTCTTGCAGGAGTCTAGCAGCAGAAATGAGAAGTTCAGGGTGGCAGTTACAAAGGAAGACAAGTAACAGCAACCCAGCCACGGGAGGTTGAGGGTTAGCAATAAAATCTCATCCCAAGGAGACAAGAGCCTTGATCCACGGAACTGTGATAGGAAGGAAGGAAGTCAGGCAGAATCTCCCAGATGAAGAACTCAAGATAGCTTCTTAATTGTTGAACTGAAGTACAAACCAGAGGTTTGATCAAGAAAACAGAGCCTTAATTACCCAAACTGACAAGGTTTGGTGGGACCAGCAATATAAGTGGATGCTGAGATGCTAAGCCATGAAGCTGTCAGGGTCTTTATTTCCTCTAACAAGGGACCGTATTAGTCCATTATCTTGGCTCTGTTGACAGTAATCCAGGGCACCCAGTATAACAATGTAGCCAAAAGTCAGCTTGCCTTTATTTTGCCTAGACTTAAAACTATTTTTTACTTCCTGCCAGGATAGACTTGGACAAACAACTCAAAATTAAATGAGTTTCCATAACTTGTTAAACTGTTCAGGGTACAGATATGCTCAAAAATGAGTACTCTGAAAAGTCCCCCAAATTAGTTGTGGCACTGTGATTTTACTATTCTCCATCAGCTTTTTCTTATAAAGCTGAAGCTGCCCTTTGGAAAACATAACTACATTTGCTTTAAAAATGTATTGCCTTTCCTTAAGCACTGGGGTTTAGAAACCCAGGAAGCCCGAAACTTGTCTCAGACCTTTTCATTGAGAACCTTATGTAGAACTTGTATACGTGTCCTCATTTAATCAGCGTGTCACGTAGATTCCCCAGAGCTCTAAAATAGAGTTTAATAAATTCTTCAGAGCCCTGAAAGACATGCCAGTGTTCTGTTGATCTGTCAATGTCTTCCTTACCTCAGTCTTTCAAATCATGTACAAGTTCATTTTCTCTTTCGAGTTTAGTTAATAACCTTTATGCGTCTATCCTTTTCCTACCATAAAGAAAGATTGCAACCCATATCTTGGTTGATTTCTATATATCTGCTTCTCCAGTGTTATTTGTGTAATTATGTACAGGCTGCAACATCTATAGCTTAGCTTATCATCCTATAGCTTCCATACTGTATTCTGCAGTCTTTCTTTAGGGAATGACCTCCCTACCTCTACTCTGAATTGTTGAATTGTGCCATTTGCCAGTGCGATGCTTTGATGCCTCCTAGAGCCATTATTGGAGAAGGCAATAGCACCCCACTCCAGTACTCTTGCCTGGCAAATCCCACGGATGGAGGAGCCTGGTGAGCTGCAGTCTGTGGGGTTGCTAAGAGTCAGACACGACTGAGCGACTTCACTTTCACTTTCATGCATTGGAGAAGGCAGTGGCAACCCACTCCAGTGTTCTTGCCTGGAGAATCCCAGGGACAGAGGAGCCTGGTGGGCTGCCATCTCTAGGGTCACACAGAGTCGGACATGACTGAAGCCACTTAGCAGCAGCAGCAGCAGCAGCAGAGCCATTATGGTAGAGTGCAGGTAGTATTTGCATCTTCTCAAGGAGTGGTAGCCTCTATTTTGTGGCTCTTTATTTTTTTCTTAATTAAAAAGTTTATTTTTTGGCTATACCACACCAACATATATGATCTTAGTTCCCCTACTGGACCTCCAGGGAAGTCCCTGTTTTGGCTTTTTAAATGGACTTTTTATACAAAGCAGCTAGCTTTTTGACACCCCCATTTCCTAACCTATATGCTGTCAAGTGCAATGTGGTCGTTCAAGCATCTATATAGGTGTAGAGGTTGTAGAAGGATCCCTGGGTCTCCTTGACCAACCCTACCTACATTTACTTTCTCTGGTGGAAAAGCCATGGGCTTTGCTATTGCAGTGCATTTAAATTCTAGATCCAATATCGCCTTTACCACTTACTTGATTACTGTGATCTGGGACAAATCTCTACTGTAAAATGAAGATGATACTTCAGGATTGTGTTGACAGAGCAATGTGTGTTAAAGGACATGGCCAGTAAAAAGTGCTTCTCTTAAGTGTGCTGACTCATCATTCCCAATGCCTTTTCAGTTCCCATAATGTTTTCTTTCCTGGTATCTTCTCTCTAATCCCTTCCCCACTCACCTCCCTCACCATAATATCATGTCCTTTATAATGGCAGGGTTTTATTTTCCTTTTTCACTGAATTTCTTGCATTAGAATGATTCCTAACTTATTAAATATTGGTTGTATGAGTGAATCACTGCTTTTAATAATCATCGCCACAATTACTTCTACTGCTGTCTTCCCTTTTCTGTCTACTTCTGTTTGGGGTCTTTTGTCTTTTTCCTAAGGGAATGTTGATCTTTATGGACACAACCAGCCAATGGGAGCTGTAGTTTCCTTTATTAAGGAAGCTGACTCTGAACACATTGCATATGATCATCAAAGTCTTCTTAGCCATATTCACTGTCTGGGACAACCAAGACAATTGTTCTAGATCCCAAGCCATCTTAAAAGCCTGAGTGAGCCTCCTTCATTCCTTAGATTTCTGGTGAACAGCTTGGTTCAACAAGTATCTGGTTCAACAGACACTGTTGGGCCTTATAAATATAAAAATGAGCATGTTTTCTTCCTGCTTTGAGGTTTTTTTTTTTTTTTTTTAAAACATGTCTTATTGAGATATAGTTTACATGCTATAAAATCCATCCATTTAAAGTATACAATTCAGTATTTTGTTTTGTCTGTTTTTAAAAATATTTATTTATTTGGCTATATCAGGTCTTAGTTGCAGAGAGAGGGCTTCTCTCTAGTTGTGGTGCTTGGGCTCAGTTGCCCCATGGCATGTGGGATCTTCTTGGACCAGGGATCGAACCCATGTCCCCTGCACTGGCAAGCAGATTAACAACCATTAAACCACCAGAGAAGTCGCTTTTCATGTGCTATTGATCACATGTTTATCTTTGGAGAAAATGGCTCTTCAAATCCTTTGCCCATTTTTTAATTGGGTTATGTCTCTTTTTTATTGAGTTTTAAGAGTTCTTCATATATTCTGGATACAAGTCCCTTATCAAATATATGATTAACAGATATTTTCTCATTCTGTGGATTGTCCTGTCAGTTTTTTCATGGTATTATTTGTACCACAAAAGTTTTTAAGTTTGATATTCTTGTTTTTTCCTTTGGTTGCTTGTGCTTTTGCCATTCTTTATTTAAGAAATCATTGCTTAACCCATGGTCACAAACATTTATATTTTAGTTCTTGCATTTAGTTCTGTGACCCATTTTGAGTTAATTTTTCTGTATTGTGTGAGGTAGGAATCTATATTTGTTTTTTTTTTGCATGTGAATATTTAGTTATCCGAGTACTATTAAGATTATTCTTTTTCCATTTAATTGTCTTGGTGCTGTTGTTGAAAATCGCTTGACCATAGATGTATGACTTATACTCTCATTCTGTTCTATCTGTTTATCTATCTGTATGCTAGTACCATACTGTCTTGATTACTGTAACTTTAGTATTGAGATGCTAAGTTTTTAAACTAATCATAATAATTTTACCTGAAGTACTTACCACTTACATCTGATTATGCAGCCTGAAATGCTTATGAGTATATCATTAAATATGCTATATTAACTTTTAATAATTTTATTTGATCATAACAGAAAGACGTATTGATGTAAGTTCAGTTTTCATAGATTATTGCTTATGTAGTTTGGTTTTCTTCTTATGCAGCAACTAAAAACAATTAAACAAAGCAACTTGTTGTAATTCATCTGCCATTACCTTTAAAATGGCTCTTAAGGGCAGTCGAGAGATTATCTTTTCATGGTTATTTGCTTTTTGAATATTCTCTCTGCAGAAAAAGAATATAACTTGAGTTCTTTTCATTCGTTATAATTTATAGATTTTGTATGCTGAAACTTCTCAACCAGAAGAAAGGGCCTTCACAATGTCCTTTGTGTAAGAATGATATAACCAAAAGGTATATAATTTTGGTAGTTGATGGGAGGTTAAAAGTGAGAACATCAGGAAAACTTGAAAATTCCTTAATAATATAGTTGGTGTTCCTATCAAACCACTCATCAGTAGAAAAATAAATAAAAGGATGTTTAGCTGACAGGGTAAATTATTTTCAAAATCATTTTTCTGAGAGTTTTATAGTACATCTGCCTTGTACAGTTATTTGTAATTCACTGCCTTTTCCAGTCATATCTAATATAGGACGTACCACCCTTCCCCCATTATCTTAATTCTGATTTTATTTTTCTTTCTTGTACTTGTTTCTACTTAGTTTTTTACACACAAACACAATGGATTTATATATTGTGTGTCCCTCTGGCCAGGATGTAAGTTCTTTTAGGGCACTTGCTTTGTCTATCTTGGTCAACACTATTTCTCCAATGTTAAGCACATGATAGTCACTCAGATTTAAATGAATAAATAAATTATATTGTCCTACAACTTTCCTAAACCAAAATCTCTCTTTGGACATTGTTATCTATCTGTGATTTCAAAATAGTGTAATCATCATTTGGCAGAAACCCTGAGAGCTAGAAGTGAGGGTTTGGGTGACTGGAATTCAGATGTTAAGAATACTAAATTCTTAAAAAAAAAAAAAAAAAAAAGAATACTAAATTCTGTATGCAGTGGATTTATATCTACTGTGGATTTAAAGTACTATTATTTTAGATAGTTACAGGCTTTTGATAAGCTTGAATGGCAAAAATACATGTATATAAAAACAATACTGCTCTATGGTTTATTCTGCTCTCAATGATGTTTTGATTATAGTGTAATGTCACTTAATAGCTCTGTTCTTATCAAATAGTTGTGGTTTTTTTTTTACTATTGCTGTATCTTTTTTTATTTGTTTGATATCTTTTCTTATTTTAGTGTCCTTAAGTTGATAATCTCTTGCTAAGTGTGTCTTTCAATCAATTTACTTTCAGAAGCCTACAAGAAAGTACAAGATTTAGTCAACTTGTTGAAGAGCTGTTGAAGATCATTCATGCTTTTGAGCTTGACACAGGATTGCAGTGTAAGTATTGCATAACCCAGGTACCAATGCTCAGTTCAGTTCAGTCGCTCAGTCGTGTCCGACTCTTTGCGACCCCATGAACCGCAGCACAGCAGGCCTCCTGTCCATCACCAACTCCCGGAGTCCATGCAAACCCATGTCCATTGAGTCAGTGATACCATCCAACCATCTCATCCTCTGTCGTCCCCTTCTCCTCCTGCCCTCAATCTTTCCCAGCATCAGAGTCTTTCAAATGAGTCAGCTCTTCATATCAGGTGGCCAAAGTATTGGAGTTTCAGCTTCAACGTCAGTCTTTCCAATGAACACCCAGGACTGTTCTGCTTTAGGATGGACTGGTTGGATATCCCTGCAGTCCAAGGGACTCTCAAGAGTCTTCTCCAACACCACAGTTCAAAAGCATCAATTCTTCAGCCCTCAGCTTTCTTTATAGTCCAACTCACATCCATACATGACCACTGGAAAAACCATAGCCTTGACTAGACGGACCTTGGTGGACAGATTAATGTCTCTGCTTTTTAATATGCTATCTAGGTTGGTCATAACTTTCCTTCCAAGGAGTAAGCATCTCTTAATTTCATGGCTGCAATCACCATCTGCAGTGATTTTGGAGCCCCCAAAATAAAGTCAGCCACTATTTCTACTGTTTCCCCATCTATTTGCCATGAAGTGATGGGACTGGATGCCATGATCTTAGTTTTCTGAATGTTGAGCTTTAAGCCAACTTTTTCCCTCTCCTCTTTGACTTTCATCAAGAGGCTCTTTAGTTCTTCTTCACTTTCTGCCATAAGGGTGGTGTCATCTGCATATCTGAGGTTGTTGATATTTCTCCCAGCAATCTTGATTACAGCTTGTGCTTCCACCAGCCCAGCATTTCTCATGATGTACTCTGCATATAAGTTAAATAAGCAGGGTGACAGTATACAGCCTTGACGTACTCCTTTTCCTATTTGGAACCAGTCTGTTGTCACATGTCCAGTTCTAACTGTTGCCTCCTGACCTGCATATAGGTTTCTCAAGAGGCAGGTCAGGTGGTCTGGTATTCCCATCTCTTTCAGAATTTTCCACAGTTTATTGTGATCCACACAGTCAAAGGCTTTGGCATAGTCAGTAACGCAGAAATAGATGTTTTTCTGGAACTCTCTTGCTTTTTCCATGATCCATTGGATGTTGACAATTTGATCTCTGGTTCCTCTGCCTTNAGGTGGTCTGGTATTCCCATCTCTTTCAGAATTTTCCACAGTTTATTGTGATCCACACAGTCAAAGGCTTTGGCATAGTCAGTAACGCAGAAATAGATGTTTTTCTGGAACTCTCTTGCTTTTTCCATGATCCATTGGATGTTGACAATTTGATCTCTGGTTCCTCTGCCTTTTCTAAAACCAGCTTGAACATCTGGAAGTTCACATTTCACGTATTGCTGAAGCCTGGCTTGGAGAATTTTGAGCATTACTTTACTAGCGTGTGAGATGAGTGCAATTGTGTGGCAGTTTGAGCATTCTTTGGCATTGCCTTTCTTTTGGATTGGAATGAAAACTGACCTTTTCCAGTCCTGTGGCCATGGCTGAGTTTTCCAAATTTGCTGACATTGAGTGCAGCACTTTCACAGCATCATCTTTTAGGATTTGAAATAACTCAACTGGAATTCCATCACCTCCACTAGCTTTGTTTGTAGTGATGCTTCCTAAGGCCCACTTGACTTCACATTCCAGGATGTCTGGCTCTAGGTGAGTGTGAGTGATCACACCATCGCAATTATCTGGGTCATGAAGATCTATTTTGTATAGTTCTTCTGTGTATTCTTGCCACCAACCTTCAAGGGGCCATCTATTAAAATGTAAGTTTGTGCAATTATTTTATATGAATAGGTGATAAGACCAGACCTTTTGGCCTAGGTTAATTTTAACTACCTGTAATCTTTTTTTTTTAAATATATATATATGTTTAAATTTTATTTATTTATTTTTGGCTGTGCTGGGTTTCTGTTGCTGTGTGGGCTTTTCTCTAGTTGCAGTAAGCAAGGGGTACTCTCCAGTTGCTCATTGCGGTGGCTTCTCTTGTTGTGGAGCACAGGCTCTAGGGTGCACAGGCTCAATAGCTGTGGTGCACAGACTTAGTTGCTCCATGACATATGGAATCTTCCTGGATCAGGGATCTCCTGCATCAGCAGGTGGATTCTTTACCACTGAGCCACCAGGGAACCTAATACTTTTTTTTTCTAACTGCAAAAATAGTGTTTCTCTTTGTAACTCACAGTTGCAAACAGCTATAACTTTTCAAGAAAGGAAAATAACTCTCCTGAGCATCTGAAGGAGGAAGTTTCTATAATCCAAAGTATGGGCTACCGGAACCGGGCCAGAAGACTTTGGCAGAGTGAACCTGAAAATCCTACCTTGGTAGTAAGGCCGCTTTTGTGTGTTCTGATAACTATTTATGGAGCATGTGAATTAGTGAATGTGCTGGATACTTTTGGATTTATATAAAGTCAAGCAAACAAGGGAAGATGGTCAACTAAGTGTCTGAAAAAGAGAGCAGTTGAGAGAAGATCCCTGGTTTTAGTGCTTTATCCATTCTGATGCTTGTCTAAGATAGCCACAAGGACACCGATGATTTTTAGCTTGCTAGCTTTTGTTTTATATTATTTATTTGCTAATTTTTAAAATAACCATCTTATGGCACTTCTCCAGACATGAAGATCTTCTATTTTACTTCCTCTGAAAAGTTGCCTTGAGGGGGGTAGGGAATCAGTTTTTAATACTTGAAAATTGCTTCAACTTTTAGTGTAATTGTCAAAGAAAATACAGAGATTTGCTCTGTTGTTACTCATATGTGAATGAATAATGAGAATCTTAAAAATAATAGTTCTCATAGTACCAGCATTCATTTCTCAGTAGATGTTGAAGGGCTCAAAAAGAAGGAAAGCTTCATCAGAGTAATGTGGGGTATCCAAATATTCTTTCCTGTACTGAATATTAAGCTTGCTGGATTTTATTATTTTCATTTATCCTTTTTAAAAATTTACTTTTAGTTATCGCCTCTGTTATCAGATGTGATTAGAAGTGTGTAATAAATCAATTTCATTCCCTTTCTACCCTATAATATAAAGTATTAGTTTAAAATATGTTTTCCCCATTAAAAAGAAAAAGAAAATGAAAAGAAAAAATATGCTTTCCTTATCCTTAAAAGACTTATACAGATGATACACACTTAAGTATTGAAAAATTTAGAACAACTGAGAGAGGGAGAGAGTATTCAAACCACACAAGACTCGTACATCTTAGTGTGCAGTTTGCCAAGTGTTTTTTCGAGGTTAGCTCATTGACAACTGTCTGTTTTGTCCAGAGCTTTGAGTTTCTCTTACAGAAAAAAATGCATAGAACTGGCTAACGAATTGTTGATCATTTACTGCTTAGCAGGAAACCAGTCTTACTGTCGAACTCTCTAACCTTGGAATTGTGAGATCTCTGAGGACAAAGCAGCAGACACAATCTCAGAATAAGTCCGTCTACATTGAATTGGGTAAGAGTATCAGATTTTATAAGTTTAGAATAATAGTTGCTGGATTCCTTGTCTAAGAGTTTTACTAAAAACTTTGGTCACAATTTATGCACTGGCAAGGGAGCCCTGGAAAGTAAGAATAAAATAATTTTACTAGCCTTATGATGTGTGATAAATAATGTAGAAAGATGTAGGTCTCACTTTAAAGCACGTTACTTTTAAAGAGAACAAAATGAAGGATATGTGGTTTTCAGTTCACTTCAGTCGTTCAGTCATGTCTGACTGAACAAGACTAGACTCGCGGAGAAGGCAGTGGCACCCTACTCCAGTACTCTTGCTTGGAAAATCCCATGGACAGAGGAGTCTGGTAGGCTGCAGTTCATGGGTCGCTAAGAGTCAGACATGACTGAGCAACTTCACTTTCGCTTTTCATTTTCATGCATTGGAGAAGGAAATGGCAACCCACTCCAGTGTTCTTGCCTGGAGACTCCCTGGGACGGGGGAGCCTGGTGGGCTGCCGTCTGTGGGGTCGCACAGAGTCGGACACGACTGAAGCAACTTAGCAGCAGCAGCAGAAAGACTTAAGAACAGCTGAACTCAGTTCAAACAGATCTCTATGCTTTATCCTGTAGAATATATTTATAATTGGAAAGAATGGCCCTCCTTTGGGCTCCCAGGCACCACCATATGTTTGCCATAGCACTAAGCAGATTCTTTAGAAATTTCTTGTATGTCTTTTCCCTTTTTAAGATCATAAGTTCCTAGACTACAGATGTTGCCTCATAAAAATAAGTATAATAGACAATATTTAGGAACACTTACTGTAGTCCAGGCACTGGGGTTTTACTTGTGTGACTTACGTAAGATGCATGACAAACCTGAGGTGGTTCCTACTGTTACACTATTTTATAGATGAGGGAATTTAAGGCACAGAGAGGTTAAGAAATTCTGCCAGGGTCGTAAAGCTAGTAAGTGACAGAGCCACAGTTCACACCTGGGAATTCTGGCTTCAGAACCTGTACTTGTAACCACAATTCTGTATTGCCTGACATATGTATCATTGTTCCTACCATGTAGTGTATGTGTGCTAAGTCACTTTAGTCGTGTCCGACTGTTGCGACCCCATGGACTGTAACCCGCCAGGCTCCTCTGTCCATGGGATTCTCCAGACAAGAATACTGGAGTAGGTTGCCATGCCCTCTTCCAGGAGATATTCTTGACCCAGGGATCAAACCCTCATCTCTCCTGCATTGGTGGGCATGTTCTTTATGCCCTGCCTGGGAAGCCCTGCCATGTACTGGGTGTTCAGTAAATATTCCTTGAAAATATGTTTTGCAAAAAAAAAGAAAGAAAATATGTTTTGCAACAAGTATAGTTTTTTGAGCTTAACCCTTTCAATAAAAATCCTTTTACTTATTTCTTATTTGGGGGTCTTTGGGGAATTTTTGTAGGATCTGATTCTTCTGAAGACACAGTTAATAAGGCCAGTTATTTCAGGTGAGTCAGAGAGCCTTTTTCTATGAAACTGGTGTTTTTGTATTTAGTTAATATTAAGGATTGATATTTCTTTAGGTCAGAATCATGGCATTGGAATAGACCTTAAAGCATCTACTTTAACCTCCTTATATTATAGCTGAGAAGATATCCTTTTTGTTTGGTTGGTTTCTTAGTAAAGCATTTGTAAGAGAAAGTAACAGTACAACTCTGTACAGACTTGCTTCCAGCAGATGGCTATGCTCTGGCTTAGTTCCTTGTGTACAACAGTGTTGACTCAGTGGTGATTGTGGCTGCTGAAAACATTACTCAGTTTTCAGTTTTTCCTTCTACTGTTCCTTAATTCTGTCTGTAACTCAGACTTTGTCTACATCAATTAAACCATAATTTGCAAGCAGCCCCAAAATGGATTACTTGTTAAATTGCTTTCCTTAGGAATTATTGTATGACCCTAAGATCTGTGATGACTCGACTGAACTATGATAATGTCACTGTCAATGAGATTTTGTTTGCAAGTGACATTTTCCTGATCTCCCAATTGGGAGAAAATGGTTTTTAGCTTGAGAAAAAGCCCAGAAGGCAGTGTTGCAAAGTGATAACGTTCTTTGCATTCTACTGGAATGTCTGTTCCATCCCAGTGCTCCCTTTGTTTAGGTAACTGTGCTTGTGTTTTCATTAATACATACTTTAGGTTTTGTTGGTTTTTTCTTTACTATCTTTTAGCTATTATTCAATTGTCATTTAAATTTTGGTTCATATTTGTATGTCCTAAAGCAATGTTCTATACTCCTGCTCTGATTTTTGTGTTCTGTCTATGACCATTTCATTTTGACTAGAAGTTACCAAAGGAGAGTGCTGATTTCACAAAGTGAATCAAATCGATCAGCTTATCACAGCCCTACCTAGTGGAGCTAAAATACTTGACTGTTTGACAACCCTGTGCACATATAAGCTACTGTTTTTCACTAAGGCTTGTGTCTTTTCCTTATAGTGTGGGAGACCATGAATTGTTAGAAATCACCCCTCAAGGAGCCAAGGCCAAGACCAATTTGAATCCTGCAAAAGAGGGTAATAGCAAGTCTTCTAACTCAACAGACACTAAAGAGAGAATAGGTAGATACAGTACTGTAATTAGAGTATGTTGAAGAACCATTGGGAACATTTGTATAATTTATAGTATCTTTTGGCAGAGTTAGGATATGGTGCTTTCTCAGATGTCATAGTACAGCCTGATCTATTTCAATGGCACTAGACCAGTGTGGTTATAATAGCACCCTATGTGATTGGTTGTTGCCTTTTTACTTTAAATTGCTGTGTTTGTATTTCATATTTTGCTTACTAGTACTCAGAAATGGCAACCCACTCCAGTGTTCTTGCCTGGAGAATCCCAGGGATGGGGGAGCTTGGTGGGCTGCCGTCTATGGGGTCACACAGTCAGACACGACTGAAGTGACTTAGCAGCAGCAGTACTCAGATACAGGGAGTATGAGTCTGAAGATAGAATGTTATATATCTGATGCCCAAACTGCTTTTTAAATTGAAGTATTGTTGATTTACAATACTTGTGTTGATTTCTGCTGCACAGCAAAGTGATTCAGTTACATGTATATAAAATACACATTCTTTTTTTTTCCACGTTCTTTTCTATTATGGTTTTATCACAGGATATTGAATATAGTTCCCTGTGCTATACAGTAAGACCTTGTTATTTATCTATTCTATATATACTAGTTTGTATCTACTAACTCCAAACTCCCCCTCCATCCCTCTTCCAACTCCCTTCCCCCTTAGAACCACTTGTCTGTTCTCTGTGTCTTTGAGTCTCAAACTGTGCTTTTAGTTCACTGTTAGAGGTTAGGGAAATAGAAGGTGTGGTTTATGAGTAGGGAGAATTCTCAAATTAAAATTTTAATTATCTTGAGCAGAAATAATGAGAATCTAGACAAATAGGATTTAAGCAAAAGCGTATGAGCTACATCTTCAGTATACTTGGTAGTCTGAGGTTAATTTCTCTAAGAATAGCCAGTTTCTTCATTACCCTCCAACCAAGTTACTAAGTTGTATTAAGTACATATTGTTTTCATAATAATTCCATTTCTAAGCACCTTGTTGTTGTTGTTGTTGTTTTTTCCAGCTGCTTGTGAGTTTTCTGAGAAGGACATAACAAATACTGAACATCATCAACTCAGTATTAAAGATCTGATCACCACCCAGAAGCATGCAACTGAGATGCATCCAGAAAAGTATCAGGGTATTTCTGTTTCAGACTTTCACGTGGAACCATGTGGCACAGATACTCATGCCAGCTCATTACAGAATGAGAACAGCAGTTTATTGCTCACTGAAAACAGACTGAATGTAGAAAAGGCTGAATTCTGTAATAAAAGCAAACAGCCTGTCTTAGTAAAGAGCCAACAGAGCAGATGGGCTGAAAGTAAGGGCACATGTAAGGATAGACAGATTCCCAGCACTGGGAAAAAGATAGTTCTGAATACTGATCCCCTGTATGGAAGAAAAGAACTGCATAAGCAGAAACCTGCATGCCCTGACAGTCCTGGAGATTCCCAAGATGTTCCTTGGATAACCCTGAATAATAGCATACAGAAAGTTAATGACTGGTTTTCCAGAAGTGATGAAATATTAAGTTCTGATGACTCGTGCGATGGGGGGTCTGAATCAAATAATGAAGTAGCTGGTGCAGTGGAAATTCCAAATAAAGTTGATGGATATTCAGGTTCTTCAGAGAAAATCGACTTAATGGCCAGTGATCCTCATGGTACTTTAATACATGAAAGAGTCCACTCCAAACCAGTGAGAGTAATATTGAAGATAAAATATTCGGGAAAACCTATCGGAGGAAGTCAAGTCTCCCTAACTTCAGCCACATAGCTGAAGATCTAATTATAGGCGCATTTACTGTAGAACCTCAGATAACACAAGAGCAGCCCCTCACAAATAAACCAAAATGTAAAAGGAGAGGTACATCAGGCCTTCAGCCTGAGGATTTTATCAAGAAAGTCGATTTGACGATTGTTCCAAAGACTCCTAAAAAGATGATTGAGGGAACTGACCAAATAGAACAGAAACATCAGAGGATGAATATTACTAGTGATGGTCATGAGAATAAAACAAAACGTGATGATGTTCAGAAAGAGCAAAATGCTAACCCAACAGAATCATTGGAAAACGATTCTGTTTTCAGAACTAAGGCTGAACCTATAAGCATCAGTATAAGCAATATGGAACTAGAATTGAATACCCACAGTTCAAAAGCACCTAAGAATAGGCTGAAGAGAAAGTCCTCTACCAGGAAAATTCCTGAACTTGAACTAGTAGTCAGTAGAAACCCATGTCCACCTAATCATACTGAGCTACCAATTGATAGCAGTTCTAGCAATGAAGAGATGAAGAAAAAGCATTCTAGCCAAATGCCAGTCAGGCAGAGCCAAAAGCTTCAACTCATGGGAGATAAAGAACCTACAGCTGGAGCCAAGAAGAGTAACAAAACATATGAACAAATAAATAAAAGAAAAAGACTTGCTAGTGATGCTTTTCCAGAACTAAATTTAACAAACACACCTGGTTATTTTACTAACTGTTCTAGTAAACCTGAAGAGTTTGTTCATCCTAGCCTTCAAAGAGAGGAGAATCTAGGAACAATTCAAGTGTTGAATAGTACCAAAGACCCCAAAGATCTGATATTAAGCGGAGGAAAAGCTTTGCAAATTGAAAGATCTGTAGAGAATACCAATATTTCCTTGGTTCCTGATACTGATTATAGCACTCAGGATAGTATTTCATTACTAGAAGCTAAAACCCCAGAGAAGGCAAAGACGCACCAAATCCATGTGTGAGTCTGTGTGCAATCGAAAACCCCAAGGAACTTATCCATAGGGATTCTAAAGATACCAAAAACAACATAGAGGGCTTTCAGGATCTCCTGGGACATGACGTTAACTGTGTCATTCAGGAGACAAACGGAGAAATGGAAGATAGTGAACTTGATACACAGTATTTGCAGAATATGTTCAAGATTTCAAAGCGTCAGACATTTGCTCTGTTTTCCAATCCAGGAAATCCACAAAAGGAATGTGCCACAGTCTTTGCCCACTCGGAGTCCTTAAGGGATCAAAGTCCAAGAGACCCTCTCAAAAGCAGACTAAAAGAAGACAGTCGGGGAAAGAGTGAGTCTAAAAGCCAGCACATGCAGGCCATTTGTACGGCAGTGCACTTTCCTGTGGCTGGTCAGAAAGATAAGATGCCGGGTGATGATGCCAAATGTAGCGCAAGAGAAGTCACTAGGGTTTGTCAGTCATCACAGTTGAGAGGCCACAAAACTGAACTTGTTTTTGCAAATAAACAAGGGGTTTCAGAAAAACCAAATCTTATACCATCACTTTCTCCCACCAAGTCATCTGTTAAAACTATATGTAAGAAAAGCCCATCAGAGAAATTTGAGGAACCTGTAATGTCACCTGAAAGACCATTGGGAAGTGAGAGCATCATTCAAAGTGCAGTGAGCACAATCAGCCAAAATAACATTCAAGAAAGCACTTTTAAAGAAGTCAACTCAAGCAGTGTTAATGAAGTAGGTTCCAATACTAATGAAGTAGGTTCTAGTATTAATGAAGTAGGTTCCAGTGGTGAAAACATTCAAGGTAGAAACAGAGAACCTAAATTAAGAGCTTTACTCAGATTAGGTCCTATGCAACCTGAAGTCTATAAGCAAAGTCTTCCTGTAAGTAACTGTCACCATCCTGAAATAAAAAGGCAAGGAGAAAATGAGGACATGCTTCAGGCTGTTAAGGCAGATTTCTCCCCATGTCTAATTTCAGATAACCTCGAACAACCTATGGGAGCCGTCATGCTTCTCAGGTTTGTTCTGAGACACCTGACAACTTGTTAAATGATGATGAAATAAAAGAAAATAGCCACTTTGCTGAAAGTGACATTAAGGAAAGATCTGCTGTTTTTAGTGAAAGTGTCCAAAAAGAATTCAGAGGGATCCCTGGCCCTTTCACCCATATGCATTTGCCTCAGGGTCACCAAAGAGAGGCTGGGAAACTAGAGTCAGAAGAGACTGTGTCTAGTGAGGATGAAGAGCTTCCCTGCTTCCAACAATTATTGTTTGGTAAAGTAACCGATACACTGTCTCCATCTATCGGATGTAACACTGTTGCCACTGAGGGTCTGTCTAAGGAAACAGAGGAGAACCTAGCATCAAGTGGCTTAAATGACTGCAGTGGCCAGGTAACATCAGCCAAGGTGTCCCAGGAACGTCACCTTAATGAGGAAGCGAGATGTTCTGGTAGCTTATTTTCCTCACAATGCAGTGCAATGGAAGATTTGACCACTAATACAAACACCCAGGATCCTTTCTTGATATTTGAGCATCCTTCCAAACAAGTGTATCAGTCTGAAAGCGAGGAAGTTCTGAGTGACAAGGAATTGGTTTCAGATGATGAAGAAAGGGAAACTGGCTTGGAAGAAGATAGTTGCCAAGAAGAGCAGAGTGTGGATTCAGACTTAGGTATTGGAACCAAATTTTTGTGTTTGCCCCCATCTGTTTTGTAGAAATGAGCTAAATGTCTATGCCTTTAGGGGAGCACATTTTAGGAGTTTCCAAGCACAGTGAAAGTAACTATTTCTTAAGCTTTAAACATGGTCCTCCCAGGGTGCTTTTCCTTTAAAAAGTCCATTACCCTTCTAGAACATCTTTTCTATTTGAATGAGACTTAATGCCGTAATTACTGGCAGACTTACATCTGGTTTTCATTATGATTTCTTAGAGGAAATCCATCTGGGTGTCCCCAAAGAGTATAATCATTTTGTGTGACATGAAAGTGAAGTTTGTCTTGTCATCTTTTTTTACATCTGAACTATTTTTATTATCATTTAAGGTGAAGCAGCATCCGACCATGTGAGTGAAACAAGCCTCTCAGAAGACTGTGTGGGGCTGTCCTCTCAGAGTGATATCTTAACCACTCAGGTAAAAAGCATGAGGGGGTGTGTGTGCAGTGTTCTTTGCATTCACTGCTATGCCTCCTGCCTTCTTACATTTGCTTACATTATCCCTTAGAATTAATGGTATAACAGATGTGTGTGGGATCTAGTCTCCTCAAATTGAATTGTAAATACCCAGATGGGACACATGCTACCTTCTGTCTCTCTCTCTCTGTCTCTCTCTTTCACACACACACTTACCAGTTTATTCATTGCAGAACATTAAATACTGAACTTAATGAGAAAGTGAAACCTTCAAAACCCATTTGCCCTATAGCAAAAATGTATGTGAAAACACTACTGTATCAGACAGAGGGGTGTGTTTCTTCTCAGTACCAAATTGTTACCTACAAAGTTCTCTTCCTATTAAGAGACTATCTAACCTTTCACTGTTTGCTGAATATTTCTTTCTGTTTTTTCTTTGTTAATCAGCTATTTGTTCTTTAGTGCTGATAAATCATCTTTTAAAAAAAAAAAAGTACACAATTTTACTTCCTGTACCTAGTAGTCAACATCCAATATTTTGCTTACATGTGAGGGACATAACAGCTTTGTCATGTCTACAACATTTAGTAACCTAACTATTTCAGTGCTGCTGGCAGAACAGTCTCCTAGAAAAAAGCCTTCTCTACTGAAAATTAACGTCATAGTCCTCCCAGAACCTGGCTTTGTCTCCTAATTTTTATGTTGTAGAAGTGGCACCAAACTTTTCAAGTTCTTATATTCAAAAATTCAGGCTCATTTCAGCTTATTTTTTTAGAGTACAAGCACAGTGGTTGCTGGTGTGATACTGAAAAGAGTTCTATACCTGACTGTGTTCCTTATTTCTGAACTATGATATACACTTTTTTTTCCTCCATTTTATTTTTTAATTTTGGCTGCACTGAGTTTTTGTTACGCATGTATGCTTAGTTGCCCTGCAACATGTGGGATCTTAGTTCCCAACCAGGGATCAAATGTACATCCCCTGCACTGGAAGGCAGATTCTTAACCACTGGACTGCCAGGGAAGTCCCAATGCACATTCTTAAGGTGGAGATATCTGGACTACCTGGAATCCTGCTCTGACTTCTTTTTCTCACCAAATACACCTTCAGCTACCAGCAAGTTAATGACTTTTTTTTCTGAACTTCCTGAAATACCAGATTAGATAAAACTGAGAAAAGCCATATAAAGTTATATATGTGCATCATAGAAAACCTAGAAAATGCAAATAAATAAAAATCATTCATGGATGAACCTTGAAAACATTGTTAAGTGAAATAAGCCAGGTACCAAAGGACAAACAGTGTATGACTCTACTTTTATGAGGAACCTAGAATAGTTAAATCCATAGAGACAGAAAGTAGATTAATAATTACCAGGGACTTGGGGGTGCAGAAATGGAAGTTATCCTTTAATGGACCCAGGGTTTCAATTTAGGATGCTGAAAAAGATAGGAAGATAGATACTGATGATGGTTAGACAACAATATGAAAATACTTTATGCCACTAAACTATATGCTTAAGGATGGTATATTTTATCACCGTTTTAAAACTCACCCAAAGAGAATGGTTTGGTAAATTTTAACATTTATGTCTGGAAGCATACACGAAAGATAATAGAAGTTGCCTTTAGTTGGGGAAATAGATGATTAACAGAAGGAGAAAGCCTTATTTTTCTCTGAATATACTGTTTTGTCTTGAATTTTATATCATGCCCTTGTATTAGTTATTTTTAAAATTAAATTCTGTGAGTTAAAAATCATTACTATTAACTTATTGGCATATATTCTTCTACTCTTCCTATTGTACACAAGAGTATGTGTTGTGTGTATACCTTATCATTAAAAATCATTCAGTTATATAATATATTTCAATTTAAAAATTAAAAAAAATCACTCAGTTAATACTCTACATACTTTTTTTATTAACTTATTTTACTGGAGGCTAATTACTTTACAATATTGTGATGTTTTTTGCCGTACATTGACATGAATCAGCCACAGGTGTACATGCGTCCCCCATCCCGAACCCCCTTCCCACCTCCCTCTGCAACCCATCCCTCTGGGTTGTCCCATTGCACCGACTTTGAGTGCCCTGTTTCATGCATCAAACTTGGACTGGTCATCTATTTCACAAATGGTAATATATATGTTTCAGTGCTATTCTCTCAAAACATCCCACTCTCGCCTTCTCCCACAGAGTCCAAAAGTCTGTTCTTTATATCTGTGTCTCTTGTGCTGTCTCGCATATAGGGTCGTCGTTACCATCTTTCTAAATTCCATATATATGCGTTAATAAAATGTTTTGGTGCTTTTCTTTCTGACTTACTTCACTGTGTATAATAGGCTCCAGTTTCATCCACCTCATTAGAACTGATTCAAATGTGTTCTTTTTAATAGCTAAGTAATATTCCATTATGTATATGTACCACAACTTTCTTATCCATTCGTCTGCCAATGGACATCTAGGTTGCTTCCATGTCCTAGCTATTGTAAACAAGTATTGTAAGTGCTGCGATGAACATTGGGGTACATGTGTCTCTTTCAATTCTGGTTTCCTCAGTGTGTATGCCCAGCAATGGGATTGCTGAGTCATATGGCAGTTCTATTTTCAGTTTTTTAAGGAATCTCCACACTGTTCTCCAGAGTGGCTGTACTAGTTTGCATTCCCACCAACACTGTAAGAGGGTTCCCTTTTCTCCACACCCTCTCCAGCATTTATTGTTTGTAGACTTTTAGATAGCAGTCATTCTGACTGGTGTGAGATGGTACCATATTGTGGTTTTATTATTTGCATTTCTCTGATAATGAGTGATGTTGAACATCTTTTCATGTGTTTGTTAGCCAATTATATGTTTTCTTGGGAGAAATGTCTGTTTAGTTCTTTGGCCCATTTTTTGATTGGGTTGGCAATCAATTTGTTTGGGTTGACAGTTATTTTTCTGGTATTGAGCTGCATAGCTGCTTGTATATTTTTGAGATTAATTCTTTGTCAGTTGCTTCATTTGCTATTATTTTCTCTCATTCTGAAGGCTGTCTTTTCACCTTGCTTATAATTTCCTTTGTTGTGCAAAAGCTCTTACATTTAATTAGGTCCCATTTGTTTGTTTTTATTTTCACTACTCTGGGATTTGGATCATATAGGATCTTGCTGTAGTTTATGTCAGTGTTTTGCCTATGTTTTCCTCTAGGAGTTTTACAGTTTCTGGTCTTACATTTAAATCTTTAATCCATTTTGAATTATTTTTGTGTATGGTGTTAAAAAGTGTTCTCGTTTCATTCTTTTACAGGTGGTTGACCAGTTTTCCCAGTACTACTTGTTAAAGAGATTGCTTTTTCTCCATTGTATATTTTTGCCTCCTTTGTCCATAGGTGTGTGGATTTATCTCTGGGCTTTCTATTTTGTTCCACTGATCTATATTTCTGTTTTTGCACCAGTACCGTACTGTCTTGATGACTGTAGCTTTGTAGTATAGTCTGAAGTCAGGCAGGTTGATTCTTCCAGTTCCATTCTTCCTTCTCAAGATTGCTTTGGCTCTTTGAAATTATTTGTTCTAGTTCTGTGAAAAATACTGTTGGTAGCTTGATAGGGATTGCATTGAATCTATAGATTGCTTTGAATAGTATACTCATTTTCACTATATTGATTCTTCCAATCCATGAACATGGTTTATTTCTCCATCTGTTTGTGTCATCTTTGATTTCTTTCATCAGTGTTTTATAGTTTTCTATATATAGGTCTTTTGTTTCTTTAGGTAGATTTATTCCTAAGTGTTTTATTCTTTTTGTTGCAGTGGTGAATGGGATTGCTTCTTTAATTTCTCTTTCTGTTTTTTCATTGTTAGTGTATAGGAATGCAAGGGATTTCTGTGTATTAATTTTATATTCTGCAACTTTACTGTATTCATTGATTAGCTCTAGTAATTTTCTGGTGGTGTCCTTAGGGTTTTCTATGTAGAGGATCATGTCATCTCCAAACAGGAGAGTTTTACTTCTTCTTTTCTAATCTAGATTCCTTTTATTTCTTTTTCTTCTCTGATTGCTGTGGCTAAGACTTCCAAAACTATGTTGAATAGTAGTGGTGAGAGTGGGCACCCTTGTCTTATTCCTTACTTTAGGGGAAATGCATTCCATTTTTCGCCATTGAGGCTAATGTTTGCTGTGGGTTTATCATATATGGCTTTTATTATGTTGAGGTATGTTCCTTCTATGCCTGCTTTCTGGAGAGTTTTTATCATAAATGAGTGTTGAATTTTGTCAAAAGCTTTCTCTGCATCTACTGAGGTAATTGTATGGTTTTTATTTTTCAGTTTGTTAATGTGGTGTATCACATTGATTGATTTGTGAATATTGAAGAATCCTTGTATCCCTGGGATAAAGCCCACTTGGTCATGATGTATGATCTTTTTAATATGTTGTTGGAATCTGTTTGCTAGAATTTTGTTGAGGATTTTTGCATCTATTTTCATCAGTGATATTGGCCTGTAGTTTTCTTTTTTTGTTTCATCTTTGTCTGGTTTTGGTATTAGTGTGATGGTGGCCTCATAGAATGAGTTTGGGAGTTTACCTTCCTCTGCAATTTTCTGAAAGAGTTTGAGTAGGATAGGTGTTAACTCTTCTCTAAATTTTCGGTAGAATTTACTTGTGAAGTCATCTGGTCCTGGACTTTTGTTTGTTGGAAGATGTTTAATTATAGTTTCAATTTCTGTGCTTGTGATGGGTCTGTTAAGATTTTCTATTTCTTCCTGGTTCAGTTTTGGAAGGTTATACTTTTCTAAGAACTCGTCCATTTCTTCCAAGTTGTCCATTTTATTGGCATATAGTTGCTGATAGTAGTCTCTTATGATCCTTTGTATTTCTGTATTTGTTGTGATTTCTCCGTTTTCATTTCTAATTTTATTGATGTGATTCTTCTCCCTTTTTTTCTTGATGAGTCTGGCTAATGGTTTGCCTATTTTATTTATCTTCTCAAAGAACCAGCTTTTGGTTTTGTTGATTTTTGCATAGTCTCCTTTGTTTCTTTTTCATTTATTTCTGCTCTGACTTTTATGATTTCTTTCCTTCTACTAACCCTGGGGTTCTTAATTCCTTCTTTGTCTAGTTGCTATAGGTGTAAAGTTAGGTTATTTATTTGATATTTTTTTCTCTTGTTTCTTGAGGTAAGCTTGTATTGCTATGAACCTTCCCCTTAGCACTGCTTTTACTGAATCCCATAGGTTTTGGGTTGTTGTGTTTTCATTTTCATTTGTTTTTATGCATGTTTTGATTTCCTTTTTTATTTCTTCCCTGGTTTGTTGATTATTCAGAAGCTTGTTGTTTAGCCTCCATGTTTGTATTTTTAGCATTTTTTTCCCTGTAGTTGACATCTAATCTTACCGCATTATGATCAGAGAAAAGATACTTGAAATGATTTCAATTTTTTTGAATTTACCAAGGCCTTATATTGTTTTTACTATGTCACTAAATTTTCTTCAGTGAAAATTTGAATTGAGGGTTGAATATGAGGGTTTCAGGGCAAGATACACAGTTTGCTATCATGTACAGCTCTGTAGTCTTATCTTGATAACTAAATAATATGCCCATAACCCAGTGACTTCCTTAGTATGGAATTTTGGTGTTTGACACATGTTAATTGTTCTTTAGAAAGACTGAACCAAGCTGTGCTCTTCCAGCCCTGGTAATACTTGGTAGCTCCCATTTTCCTATACCTTGGCCAGCACTGGGTAGTATCAAGTTTTAAACTTCTAAGTCTTGGCATCACTCTGAGGACTGTAGGTAGAGCGCTTGTCTTAACTTGGCCTGTTTTCTACATGGAGCAAATCCCTCTAGGACTGAAGCCTTCTGGAGTCAGACCACTGCCTGTTCTCTGCCTGAACTGTTGCCAGTATTCTCCACTTCTGCAGGATTGCCATGGTGACTAAATTCATGAAAGGATTTAGGAGGCCTTTTCTTTTTTATCTTTTTTGGCCATGCTGTGCAGCTTGCAGGATCTCAGTTCCTCAACCGGGGGTCGAACCTGTGCCCATGCAATGCAAGTATAGTCTTAACCACTGAACCACCAAGGAATTCCCTAGGAAGACTTTTCTCTGTTTGCAATTCCTATGATCTTTTCTGGGTGTGGGTTTGGGGCTCTGTCAACATGGCTTTCACCTTTTTATACCTTATGTTTTAGAGTTGTGTCTGGTTTCTGATTCCATCTGCTTTAGCCATATTGTAGAATATATATGATATTCAATAAACTAAACTATCTCCTTGTTTTCTATATTTCTGATCTTACTCCTAGAGATGTATCTATTTGTTCAAGATTCATTTTGTAAAGTGTTTTTATCAAGCATCTACCCAAAATAGAGCCAAAGTCAGATTTCAGGGCTAACTTAAATCTAGAGTACTGCCAACAAACAAAATGGTTGAAGTGGGATCTTTTCCCAAAGTCTGTTTATACAGAAATGGGGAGACATATTTAGGGGATAAATGCTAATTCAGTATCATTAGTGTCTGTTCTTTATCAAAGACTGATTAACTAAATTCATTAATTCATGTCTGCATTAAATGCTTATTAAATGCTTACTGTCTGCTGGGTGTTTTGAATACAAGAATGCTTAAGGAAGGATTCTTCCCATCTCAGAGAGTCAGATATTGCACTTTGGCATACTAATACATTAGCAATATAAATGAAGTAGACTGAGGAATTATGTTCCTGATAGATGTATTATTAGTGGGGACTTCAAAAGGAGATATTTAAGCTGGACCTTAAAAAATGAGAAGAATTTTTTTCCAGGTGGGAAGAGAAGGGAGGCAGTAAATCAAGGCAAAGACACAGAAGCATGAAATGCCCAGGAAGCACAAAATTGTTACTGGAAAATATGGCATATGTGGTGGTTTAGGGAGAAATAAGAGATAAGATCAGAGTATGAAGGCCTGTTTTGAATGCTGTACTTAGGAATTTATCACAAGAGCAGTAACAAATAATAATTATATAGTATTCAGATAGTGTTAACTTATTATCTGAGCAGTGGTGAACTACTAAGCTCCTAATTGGAAAAGAAGGATATGATAAACATGGCTTTTAGGGAACCTTAGCTGTAGTGAAAGTAGAGATCGGAGTAGCAGAGTAGAAATAGATAACAAAAGTAGGACTAATTCAAGAAATATACGAATTCTAATCAGGAAAACTTGGTAAACAATTTGGGTTTAGTCTGCCAAATGTATTTTTCCAGTTGCCTATAGGGGAATTTGTCTAAATTATGAAGTAATTGCTTTGGGAAAACCTAAAGGAAAGTTACCTACCTATTATTCTCCCATTACTGTTAATATTTTCTGATTTTCTAACTTATTTAATGGCCATAGAAGTTAGAAGCGATGATCATGACAGCAGTGACCAATAGAGCTCCTGAACCTCATCAGATACCTGCGATTTCATCCCAGATTACTGTGGTGAGCCCTTGACTAGGAGGATCCAATCAGTGATGGAACTACTCAGAAGCACCACGCGGTGGCAATGGTGCTGCTGTGGACACTCTGGCAGCACGGCAGTCTCAGGGTAGCAGTAGAAGCCTTTGTGGAGCAGGGAATACATATACCAGTCATAAAAACCTTCTAAAAACTGTGAATTCAGTATAGCAGGAAAAAGTAGATGACTTGTTTTTAGTAGAGATCAAGGTCATTTGCAAGGATCTAAAGAAGAAACAGGGTGAAGCAATTTGTATTTCCCCACGGTTTGCTGGCAGCCATACATGCTCCTTCCAAAAGTAATGAAGAAATGTGTATTTTGTGACTTCCCTGGTGGTACAGTAGATGAGAATCCACCTGCCAGTGTAGAGTTTGATCCCTGGCCCTGGAAGATTCCACATGCCACACAGCTGCTGAGCCCATGCTCTAGAGCTCATAAGCCACAACTAACCAAGCCCACACACTGCAGCTATGGGAGCCCATGTGCCCTAGAGCCCATGCTCCACAATAAGAGAAGCCACTGCAGTGAGAAGCCTGTACACTGAAACTAGAAAAAACCCTCACATAGCAAGGAAGACCCCACTCAACTAAAAATAAATTTAAAAAAATTTTTAACAGAAATAAATATATATTTTGGAGAGCGCCTTACTTACCTGATACTTTGCTAATCAAAAACCTTAGACTAAGCAAGTTTCTTCTTCATCTGGAGAAATAAACATCAGGAGCCCCGTAAGCTAAAGGAGCCTATTATCTTGAGTTGAAAACAGTAACGGCTTACAAGCTTTCCTGGGGCTCTTTCTGTGGGCCCCTTTCTTCTAGCAGGTTCTTCTTGGTGATGGATCTTTAGGTACCCTGTCACTGTCTGGAATGGCAGCACCACGAGGGCTGTATCCCCAGCCTATGACATTGCCTGGTACATAATAGGTGGTCAGCAAATAGTTAAATGAACAAATAGATAAGTTAATGAGTCAACTCTGTGCTCTTCCTGTTAGAGGTAAATGTTCAAAGAATCTCCGAAAAGAAAGAGACCTCACAAGCCAGAAATCAGACATTTTTATATGGACTAACTGTTATGCTAATTTTTAAAATCTTAAACAGTAGTCTTTATTTTTACACAAAGCAGTATAAAATGAGGTAGTTCTTCAATGTGTGACTTGGAGCTCAAAAATCCACCCTAAGTGTGAAAGAGCAACCCTTTGCGACCTCATGGACTGTAGCCCTCCAATCTCCTCTGTCCTTGGGATTTCCCAGGCAAGAATACTGAAATGGGTTGCCATTTCCTTCTCCAATCATGCTAACTGTAAATACCAAAAGTATTTAAGTACCTTAATTATTTCTTTACTCCCTAGCATTAAAAGAAAATAACTTCAAAAGACCATCACCATTGGGAATTTCCTGACGATTCAATGGTTCAGACGCTAAGCTTCCACTGCAGGGGGCATGGGTTCGATTCCTGGTTAAGGAACTAAGATCTTGCATGCCCTGCAGCATGGCCAAATAATTAAAAAAATTTTTTCTAAAGACATCACAGTTAGGACTGCCCTGGCAGTCCAGTGGTTAAGACTCTGCACTTCCACTGCTAGGGGAAACTTGAGAGGGTTTGAGGAATTTTTCTTCCCCCTCTAACATTGTTTTGAAATAATTCATGGGCATTAATTTTGTGAATCTGGTCAAATTAAAAGGTGTTCAGCCAGAGCTCATAATTCCATATGAGGTGATTTCAGTTCCCATGCTAAAATTAATTGGTTTGACATATTCTTGCTTTCTGGCAAGTTTCTATTATAAAAGCATGTGACTTTCTTGGTTTCATTTTCTTGTGTCTGCAGCAGAGGGATACCATGCAAGATAACCTACTAAAGCTCCAGCAGGAAATGGCCGAGCTGGAAGCTGTGTTAGAGCGGCACGGGAGCCAGCCTTCCCACAGCTCTGCTTCCCTCATAGCTGATTCTTGTGGCCCAGAGCACCTGCTAAATCTAGAGCAAGACACATCAGAAAGAGGTTTGTAATACTGCCCAATCTGTTACCTTAAGCAAAATTCTTCCCTCTCTAGGCCTTTATCTCTTTCTGAAAGGTATGAACCCAGCACCAGTATTTTATGATCTTTGCTCAGCATGTATTTGCTGAGTCATGTGGTAGGAAATCTTAGAGCCTTACTTATAGTTCCTGCTTACAACTAATTTGCCATTCAGAGGGACCAAGAGTGTTAGTAAGTGTTGCTTTCTGACTACCCACAGTAAGAAAATGCCATGGGGCTGCCCAGAGGGACCTGAATGTCATGGGGCAGGCTGGAAATAGGTGACCCCATAATTTTAGAAAGCTTACTAAAAACCACTCAGACTTACTTCTTATAACACTGGTGGCAGAACTCTATTTAATGTACTTTTTGGTTTGTAGAGAGAGATGTCTATACATACTTCATGAGCTTTCCAATTGGCTCAAGGGTAAAGAATCCACCTGCCAATGCAGGAGACAAAGAGAGGCAAGTTTGATCCCTGGGTCAGGAAGATCCTCTGGAGAAGGAGATGGCAATCCACTCCAGTATGCTTCCCTGGGAAGTCCCCTGGGCAAAGGAGCCTTGCGGGCTGGAGTCCATGGGGTCGCAAGAGTTGGACACGATTTACATACTTTAGGAATTGCACCTTGATCCACAGAAAGCCCAATTATCATGACTGTTATCACCGAGACAAGAGGAGGCAGTTGGAGTAACCGGGCAGGTAGAGTTGTTCTGAGCTGGAAGAAGTGAGCACTGACCTGAGGAATAACCTCACATAAATGAAGTTCAGTTCAGTTCAGTCGCTCAGTCGTGTCCGACTCTTCGCGACTCCATGAATCGCAGCACGCCAGGCCTCCCTGTCCATCACCAACTCCCAGAGTTCACCCAGACCTACGCCCATGGAGTCAGTGACACCATCAAGCCATCTCATCCTCAGTCGTCCCCCTCTCCTCCTGCCCCCAATCCCTCCCAGCATCAGGGTCTTTTCCAATGAGTCAACTCTTCGCATAAGGTGGCCAAAGTACTGGAGCTTCAGTTTTAGCATCATTCCTTCCAAAGAAATCCCAGGGTTGATCTCCTTCAGAATGGACTGGTTGGATCTCCTTGCAGTCCAAGGGACTCTCAAGAGTCTTCTCCAACACCACAGTTAAAAAGCATCAATTCTTCTGCACTCAGCTTTCTTCACAGTCCAACTCTCACATCCATACATGACTACTGGAAAAACCATAGCCTTGACTAGACAGACCTTAGTCGGCAAAGTAATGTCTCTGCTTTTGAATATACTATCTAGGTTGGTCATAACTTTTCTTCCAAGGAGTAAGCGTCTTTTAATTTCATGGCTGCAGTCACCATCTGCAGTGATTTTGGAGCCCAAAAAAACAAAGTCTGACACTGTTTCTACTGTTTCCCCATCTATTTCCCATGAAGTGATGGGGCCAGATGCCATGATCTTCGTTTTCTGAATGTTGAGCTTTAAGCCAACTTTTTCACTCTCCTCTTTCACTTTCAACAAGAGGCTTTTTAGCTCCTCAAAAAATAAAGTCTGACACTGTTTCTACTGTTTCCCCATCTATTTCCCATGAAGTGATGGGGCCAGATGCCATGATCTTCGTTTTCTGAATGTTGAGCTTTAAGCCAACTTTTTCACTCTCCTCTTTCACTTTCAACAAGAGGCTTTTTAGCTCCTCTTCACTTTCTGCCATAAGGGTGGTGTCATCTGCATATCTGAGGTTATTGATATTTCTCCCGGCAATCTTGATTCCAGCTTGTGTTTCTTCCAGTCCAGTGTTTCTCATGATGTACTCTGCATAGAAGTTAAATAAGCAGGGTGACAATATACAGCCTTGACGTACTCCTTTTCCTATTTGGAACCAGTCTGTTATTCCATGTCCAGTTCTAACTGTTGCTTCCTGACCTGCATACAGATTTCTCAAGAGGCAGGTTAGGTGGTCTGGTATGCCCATCTCTTTCAGAATTTTCCACAGTTTCTTGTGATCCACACAGTCAAAGGCTTTGGCATAGTCAATAAAGCAGAAATAGATGTTTTTCTGGAACTCTCTTGCTTTTTCGAAAGTGAGATGAAAATTTGAATTTTAATTGGAAAAGGCCTGTGAAAGACAACATATCAGTCATTGTTCTAAATAGAAGCAAATATGTAGACACACAGATAAAATGCCAGACACAGGCCTGAGTCCTAGGGGAGAGCTGGTGCTTAGGAACTGGCAGGTATGGTGAGCCCTCCCACAGTGCTCTTTATAGCTATCTCAGTGATAGCTGTCTAGCTAACTTAGTGTTAAAGTCCCTTCTTCATTCCTCCTTTCATCAGTGCTACAGGGGCCAAAGGGCCTTCATTTGAGTCTTTCTAGGAACTCTACTCTGAATTATTCAGTAGAGTGGCCTTGATTGTAGAGTGTGCCTTGCAGTGTTTTTATGTTCAGAAACAGTAGCTCATGCATGAGAAGCTAGGAACTCGGTTGCTATGGCAGTGGTTCAAAATGTATTTCTTTAAATATGTTCTTTGTAACTTTATCTTCATTTAGTTCACCTCCCAGATAAGGAAGCCCTCACAATTCTTTGATGCTTTCACCATCTTCAGTCTAAAAACAGATGACTTTCAGTTTTAATGCACCAGCTATAAAATGTTATTGTCTGGTTTTGAATATGTCTGTAAATTTGTTATCTCTTCTTTGTGGGGAGGGTGTTTATTTTTTCCTGAAGATCTGTACATAAAATGTTTTTTTTTTTTTAAATTTGCTATAGTTTTATATATTCTGTTTTACTATGAATTTGACAAACTGAAAATTTCTTCCAAATCTCTATATAAAACATTTTTCTTTAGAGAAAGCTTTTATTCTATCCTTTGTAATAAATGTATTCATTGGTCTGCTTTCTTATGAAATTATAACATCCTCAGAAGGTAGTGGGTAAATGTTGAGAGGAGGGGAAGAGAAGATTATGAGAAGTTCCCCATTAAAAAAAAAAGTTCTAACTCCACAGGCAATGTCTGCCATGACCACTTTTATTTGCATAACTTGAATATGTTGTTCAAAATGCTGAAATGCTACTTCTCAGGATCACCCATAAACACAGTATTTTTAATCATGATTTTTAAGTCTCTGATTTTTCCAGCCCCATTTTACCCTGTTAGACTGTTTTTTTTTTTTCATAGCCCTTATTAACTTTTAACGATATCTAATTTGTCTTGCATATTGTTTAGAGTTCCTTATTACCTCCCACTAGAATATAAGATCCATGTGGGCAGAGAACCCTTACACCTGTGCCTGGAACACAGTAGATACTCAATAAATATATTTTTTTAATATATATATTTATTTGGCTGTGTTGGGTCTTAGTTTCAGCAACAAAGTTGTGGCACACAGGCTTTCTAGTTATGGCTCATGGGAGCATGTAGGACCTTAATTACTTCACGGCAGCATGTAGGACCTTAGTTCCCCGACCAGGGATCAAACCTACGTCCCCCCTGGTTGTAAGGTGGATTCTCAGCCACTGGACCACCAGAGAAGTCCCCTCAATGAATATTTTAATTCACTTGATTAAAACTCTGAAGCCCAGGGACTTCTCTGGTGGTCTAGTGGCTAAGACTCTACACTCCTAACACAGGGGACCTGGATTCAATCCTTGGTCAGGAAACTAGATCCCACATGCCACAACTAAAGATCCTGCTTGCCACAACTAAGACCCAGCACAGCCAAGTAATACATACTAAAACAAACAGAAAACAAAACTCTGAAGCCCACTCTAGAGTTACTGAAAGAAAATTTCTGGATATGGATTTTGGAGTTTTGTGGCTTTAGTTCTGAAACATTTTGAGCATCAACATAATAGCTTAAGTTTTGTGTCTTTTTCCCTCTTAAATTGATGTGATTCTAACTGAAATTTAAGGAAACTATTTTTTTGGCCACAGGGATCAAACCCATGTCCCCTGCATTGGAACACGCAGCTTCTTAATCCTGGGAAAAAGAGTTCTGTTTACCTTCAGCTGTATTAAAATAATTTGTTTTTTAAATAAATGTTTTATTTTTAAATAACTTTAGATTTCCTGAAAAGGAGCAATGATAGTACGGAGAGTTCCTGCAGGAACTCTACCCCTTACCTGTTTCAGGTTCTCCTAATGTTGTCTTACATTACCATGGTACAATTGTCAAGACTAAGAAATCAACATTATACATTACTAGCAGTGAATGAAACTCAACAATTAGATTTCACAAGTTTTTATTTAAGATTCAATATTCTTAAAGATGATGAAAGCCCTCTTTCTAAGGTCTTTATATCAAATGTCCTGTCCTCAGCCTAGATCTGCCCTACTGTTTATCTAAGGGTCATCCCCAAGTCTACATAATATTTTTATGCAAATGTGTATTCTTAACCGTTATAAATTATGTGTACTTCCCTCTGCAGGTAAAGCTATTTCATACCATGCACTTTGTTTTTTTTTTTGCTTTTTGTTTTCCTCCTGGATTACCTGTTATTCGTAAAGCAAACATTAGCATTTGAAACATCATAGTCTATTATAGCTGAGATAATTTTCAGACACATCTGATTGTTGTCCTACAGTACATTGATTCGTGGACACTTAGGGCTTATCACAAGTCAGTATCTCTTTCCTCCCTCTTCAATGTCTTTTCCTTTGATTCTTCCCAATACTTTGCAACAATGCTTATTAGTACCTAATAGGCAGTCAGTAAAATTTACTAAATGTTTGGTCTGACCCATACTCCCCACCCATGAAGAATATAACTAATGTTAAGATCTGCAGATGAAAGAATGATTTGGGGGAGATTACAATACTATTCCAATACTTGGGCATTGGATCCTTGCTTTTATGAAAAAAGGATTAAGGAAAAAGAAGAGCAGAAACATTTTTCCCTGTGTTTTTTTAGGTAATACTGAGTTATTGCATCCTAACTCAGGGTAGTTTATTTTCTTTGTAGTTTGGGCTTTATTGTAGTGAAAAGACGAACTCATATATTAACTGTCCAGGTGATAGAATGATTTTTAATATCTGTGTTTGTGTCTGAGGCCTTTTCCTTCCCACTCTCTCACTTTAAAAACAACCATCGTGGCTGATTCATGTCAATGTATAGCAAAACGAATACAGTATTGTAAGGCAAAATAAATTTTTTTTTTTAAAAAAAGCAATATTATGGAAAAATGCCCCCCAAAATAAATAAATAAATACATAAAATAAAACTCTGAAAAAAAAAAAACAACCAAAAAAAAAAACCCTTTCCAGTGGTTAATTCTGTTTGTTTCCTTAGAGACTGCACATTACCTTCTATCAGTGATCACCCTATATTTAGACGGAAAATGATGCCTATATTAAAAGCACTTTAGTTTCCAGTTGAAAGAAAAACCCGCTGGTTCATAGTTAGACCTTCCTTCATTTCAGCACCTTACCCCCAGGGTAGGGTTCTTGTGTTCCTAGAAAGGCACAGGTCCAGAAAAGATGACTATAAAGGAAGCTATAAATAATGTATTTGAGGATTAACTCAGGAAATCAATGATTGTTTCCCCTCAGGCTACCCAGTGTCTTAAAAAATAGTTTAATTAATACAGCTCTTTGTTTACATTTTTCTGTCTAGATTTATGGAGTTTGGCTTTCCTAATAAAAGCTCAAAATAAATTACAGTTGTCAGTGACTTTGTAATGGATAGAAGGCATTTGTAATTTTTAAGTGTTTGTTTTTGCTTTTTAAATATTTCTGCCTTTAAGCCACTTTCTAGAAAGAAGTGGCACAATAATACATTTGGAGGAATTAATAAATAAAAAGGATGTACTAACATGCCAGAACTTTGCCTTGGGTCTCTTCTGTGTTTTTTCCTTTCTTGTACCAGTTCATCATTAGTTCCATATATTACTTCTAGGTTCCTTATCAGTGGGCACCTTGAGTTTTTCATTGTATTGTTTTTTCAGTTTATTATTTTCTTAATAATTGAAAATGTGAAGCAAAATGTCACCTCTTTTTTCTTTCTCATCTAACCCTTCCCTCTTGTTTCCACACACATGTAGAAGCTTAAACCCCATCCTATACAGTCTTTGATGTGGAGGCAAATAGGGATGGAAGAGGGATGTGCTTTGTGCTTTCTAGTACTTTCTTTTCCCTATTATATGAGACGATTTGAGTGTAGTTTGTAGCAGAATAAAAATTCATTTCTTGTGCACAAGGATGATCCAGAGAGATGATATGGGGTGGGAGGTGGGAGGGGGTTCAGGATTGGGAACTCGTGTACACCCGTGGCGGATTCATGTCAATGTATGGCAAAACCAATACAGTAATGTAAAGTAAAGTAAAAATAAAAATTAAAAAAAAAAAAGCAATAAATAATGAAAAAAATTCATTTCCTATTCTTATTTCCTTATCATTCAGGGTCAAAAAATATAAATATATGATTTTTTCAACCTTGTCTCAGCTGGGTATCTTTATTTACCCAGTTTTAAAGTGTTCCTTTTTATTGTCATTATTATTTTTTAGTCATTTAGTTCCATTTGGTGCAGTATTGCTTGTGTTTATAGAATTCTGTCTGGTATACCTGTTTAAAAACCAATTTGATTGTCACAGATTGCTGCTTTTGAAAAAAATCA
The DNA here is from genome assembly GCA_006408695.1 of Aepyceros melampus. Taxonomy (NCBI): domain Eukaryota; kingdom Metazoa; phylum Chordata; class Mammalia; order Artiodactyla; family Bovidae; genus Aepyceros; species Aepyceros melampus. The sequence continues at coordinate 117,950 of SJXQ01006946.1, read as the reverse complement.
ATAATCCTACCTAAATGATGACCATCAAGACAAAGCAGTAAAGTTGACTTCTTTGTTTTCTCATTCCATTTAAAGCAATATTAACTTCAGAGAAAAGTAGAGACTATTCTAGAAGCCAGAATCCTGAAAGCCTCTCTGCTGACAAGTTTCCAGTATCTCTGGATAGTTCTACCAATAAAAATAAAGAACCAGGAATGGAAAGGTAAGAAGTAATAAATGTCAAGTCTGGGACACTGAATAGCACCTGTACTGACATTAAACTCTTATTGTTAATTTTTTTTTGCCATACTTTCTCTAGGTTTTTGTACATGGACATTTCTAACCTCTCATTGCCCTAGGACATTTCTTTTGTTTAATTTCATGTTGGCTTTTTGGACCTGTACCAGGCATGAGCTACAACATGAGGCATACACAGTAGATCTACCTCTTCTCGATGTTGGAATAAAATAGAGAACTAGTGAGGGGTGGGAGGGAAGGAGGTTCAAGCGCGGGGATATATGATTCACTTCGTTGTGCACCAGAAACTAGCAACAATGTAAAGCAATTATACTCCAATTTTAAAAATGTTTAAATATATATTGTGTGTGTATATATATAGAACTAAAGCCTCAGTAAGCCTGGAGGCTGAAGGTAGATTTCTCTAAGGCCATACTTGCCCTCATTGAAGTTTTTGCCTTCCTAGAAAAAGTTTAGCTACTGATTTACCCCAGTAAATATTCAGAATATTTTTCAGAGATGTTATTCATATCACTACTGATACAAGACTATGAAACACTACCTAGTTTTAAAAGTACCTTCATTTGATCTTAATAACAGTGAAAATAAAAGGACAAGTTCCAGACTATTATTCCAAATTGATAGTCTAGGAAAGAGTCTCAGAACTGATAGAATCACACATCTCACCACTCCAGGAATTCATACGTATGGAGCTTCTACCAAATATACATCTATTTCCACTTATCTAACTGGGAATAGTGACATATTGTCAATAATGTAATCACACCATCTTTTCCAAACCTCTTGAACTGAACTGAGGATATATTTTTGAGGCTGGGATGCTGGCCTGGTGGCTGTGATAGAGAGTGAGAAGATTGGACATCCATAGGCACTGAACCCGTGTTTAGAGGTAATGACCTCATTGCCATGCTTTATCCAATTGAGCTAATCACCCATTTAATATTTAGATGAAATATTCCACTTCCTCCTTCCCCAATGCAGTATACCCTCCTGAGACTTCTATTAAAGAACCTATACATTGATTGAACTTCCTCCCTCTACTAGACTCTTGAACAGCAGTTCAGGTCTTGCTCATCTTTAATCTGTGGAGCCTAGCTTTAATGCCTGACTCATAGTAAATACCCAATAATTGTTTGAATTAATTATCTGATCTCTGAGGTCCTTTAAATCTGTAGGTAAATATCTTATGCAGCAAAGTTCTAAACACCTGGAAGAGTAGGGTAATTACAATGTGCATATGCTCTTCTAACAATATTTTATAGCTGATTTTTGTTTTTAGAGTGATTTTGGACATTGAAAAGGCAGGAAGTAGGGATGGTTCTATGAATTTTGCTAAAATTGGGTAGAAAGAATGAGTGTAACAAGTCAAAATTAATCAATTTTCTGTTTTCATGAGAGCTGATTCATACATTCATTTGAAATAGTATATAGAATGTGAGTGTCAGTGGATAATTTGCTGAAATTTGCTAACATGCTTTTAAACAGCTAGGAGATCCGCTGCCTCAGACCAGCACCTAAGGGGAAATGTTACATGTCAGCCCTGACACGTTGGCAGACATCATGAATCCAGTTTCCTAGCCATCTCTTGTGTTCTCTTTCGCTAGTCATTCCCAATCCCTGTAACAGTGAGCTGTTTCACTTATGCCTTGGCTGTTCAGAAAGTGTGATTAGTCCTTTCACAAGCTGCAGCAGTGGTTTTCTTCTTTCTTCTTTTTTTCCAGGTCTTCCCCTTCTAAATTCCAGTTGTCGGATAATAGGTGGTATATGCACAGCTCAAGGAGTCTTCAGGACAGAAACTGCCCATCTGAAAAGGAGCTCATTAATGTTGCTGACGTGGAGGAGCAACAGCTGGCTAAGTGTGAGGCCCAAGATTTAATGGGGTCTTATTTGCCAAGACAAGATCAAGGTAATATTTCATCTGCTCTGGTGGAAAAAACACTTTTATTTTACTCTGAGTCTTACCTAAAGACATTCTGGGTAAATCAACTTTCTAATGTAGTAGTCTATCATGAATGCATCTGTTATATGTAAACCCGTTAGAAAAATAGCTTGAATGTTAATCCAAGTGGAAAATTATTGCCACTGTTAATCTGTCTATATTGGTTTAACTCTAACAGTTTTGAGGATGAGAGAGTTCTTGGTACTGTCTAAATATTTTACTTCAACTGTTAAATAAGAGTTCTAAGGCCCTAGGGTAAAGTTTTAGTCCTGTCCTTTATTGAAAAATGAGTCAGATCTCTAAAGTAAGCTCTTGTTTTATGAATTAATGACTATAAATTGCTATATATCTTATGCCTTATGCTGCTGCTGCTGCTAAGTCGCTTCAGTCGTGACCGACTCTGTGCGACCCCATAGACGGCAGCCCACCAGGCTCTGCCGTCCCTGGATTCTCCAGGCAAGAACACTGGAGTGGGCTGCCATTTCCTTCTCCAGTGCATGAAAGGGAAAAGGGAAAGTGAAGTCGCTCAGTCGTATCCGACTCTTCGCGACCCCATGGACTGCAGCCCACCAGGCTCCTCTGTCCATGGGATTCTCCAGGCAAGAGTACTGGAGTGGGGTGCCATTGCCTTCTCCGCTTATGCCTTATAAATCACTATAACTGAAAGGTGTGTTTTATGGCTTGTAAATCAAGGTTTTAATCAATGAAGAAAGTTTTAAATTAATCCTCAAAAGCACATTGTCATAAAAGGTGCTGTTAGGCACCTAAATGTATTTGGCCATATTCACTGGGGTCTTTTTAGTAATCTCGTACATTCTGCTTAGCTGTGCTTACTTGCTGATGTAGTGACATTTTCTGAAATGTTTTGGGGATGGTGTATTTTTTTAATTTGGTAATGATAGCTGATAATTTATTGAGTGAAAAATTTAATGAAACCATCATAAGTAGCTGTCTCATTTTCAACCCTTTTTCCTTGTTTACAAAAGTATTAATATGTTCAGTACCAGATGGTTGGAGAATATAAGTAATAAAAAAGCCATTTCAAACTACCTATATTCTTGTCATCAATAATAAAATATGCTATATATCTTTAGTCAGTTTACATAAACTTTAATTTTTTAATAAAAAATCATGATCAGTATTTCTTTGCCATCTTTAATATATCCGGAGCATGTGCATGTCTTTTTTTTTTAATTTAAAAACATTTTGATTGTTTTTAGTCAACTATTTGTATTTGGTCCTTTTTTTTTTAAGTTTCACTGATATAGGCAGTGCCAAAATCTTCACAAACAGTCCAAAGATTAAAGTATACATTTGATTATAACTGAAACACTTTTCTGTATACCTGAAACTAATACAATGTTGTAAGTCAACTATACCCCAATATAAGATAAAAACTTTTTTGAAGTATACATTTGAATCAAAACCATCCCCTAAGAACTAAAATAGATAAATGACAGAAATTATAGAAGCAGGCTTTATAATATTGCATCTAAGGGATTCTAAGATATAAACATATTTCATGTTAAGACTTAAATAAGGTAACATGTTAAAAATCAATGGTATCTTAGACTTCCCTGATGGGTTTGGTAAATAATTTGTCTGCCAGTGCAGGAGACATGGGTTCAGTCCCTGGTCTGGGAAGATCCTATATGCCTTGGGGGAACTAACCCTTTTTACCAGTTATTGGACCTGTCCTCTAGAGCCCAGGAACCACAATAGTAGCCCCATTCACAGCAAACAGAGAAAAGCCCAAGCAGCAACGAAGACCAGCACAACCATAAATAAATAAATAAAACACAATTCCTTTAAGAAAAAAAATGGTATCTTTAAAAACTTTTAATTTATCTTTAATTTTGGTAAAAATACATTAAATTTACCTCTTAACCATTTTTAAGAGCTCAGCAATATTAAGTATACTCCCATTATTATGCAGTAGATCTCTAAAATTTTTCATATGTACCCGTTAAATAGCAACTCCCTTTTCTCCCTCCCCCCATTCTCTGGGAGTCAGCATTTTACTTTCTAAGAGGTTGGCTATTCTAAATAGCTCATACAAATGGAATCATGCAGTATTTATCCTTTTGTGACTGACTTCTTTGATTTAGTATACTGTCTTCAACATTCATCCATATTTGTAGCATGTGACAGGATTTTCTTTAAAAACCATTGTGTGAGGGACTTCTCTGGCAGTCCAGTGGTTAAGACTCCATGCTTCCAATGCAAGGTGTTTAAGTTCTGTCCCTGGTCAGGGAACCGGGATCCCACATGTTGAGCAGCATGGCCAAGACGAACTAAAAAAAAAATTAACACAACTAACAAACAAGAAAACTCTGTGTGTGTGTGTGTGTGTGTGTGTGTATCACATTTTCTTTAGTCATTTATCCATTGAGAGACATTTGGGTTGCTTCCACCTCTTGGCTATTGTGAATAATTCTACAATGAAGGTGCATGTGTACATTTCTCCATTTTATTGTAATTCAATGGAATAGTGATGAGTAAGTACTCCATTGTGATGGATGTGGCATGATTTTTTTAGTCTCATTATTGGACATTTAGTTTGTTTCTAAAGCTTTACTGTTATAAACATTGTTGCAGTAAACCTTGCATGACTACACTTGTGCAGACCTCTTTAATGTCCTTAGGATACATTTCTAAAACCAGAATTGTTGACTACAAGTATAAACACACAAGGCTTTTGCATGTCGTGCCAGATTTCCTTTAGAAAAGTTGTCACTTTGCACATCTACCAGGTGTTATTAATGTACTCATTTTTCTCTTAACTAACTTAACCTTTTAAATTCTTAGCAGACTAGAAGTTACAATTCAAGATACATGACCATATAGATTAAACGTCTTTCTTCATTCCTTCCAGAGGGAATCCCTTACCTGAAATCTGGAATCAGCCTCTTCTCTCATGAACCCGAGTCTGATCCCTCTGAAGACAGAGCCCCAGAGCCAGCTCATGTTCACAGCATGCCACCCTCAGCCTCTGCACTGAAATTATCCCAATTTCGAGTAGAAGAATCTACCAAGAATCCAGCTGCTGCTCACATTACTAATACTACAGGGTGTAACCTGAGGGAAGAAAATGTGAGCAAAGAGAAGCCAGAAGTGTTATTGTCAACAGAAAGAAGCAACAAAAAACTTTCTATGGTGGCATCAGGCTTGACCCCAAAAGAACTCGTGAGTGTCTCCATATGTATTTCCCTAATGACCAAGCCTTCATTAACATACTGCAGATAGTTTTAAATGAGTATTAACTGTAAACAACCTATAGGAAGAAATCTAGCCAACAAGCTCATTTCTATGTAATTTAATTTCCATTACTAATTTCTAAAAATTTATATCTAGGTAAAGCTATAGCATGAGTTATTTTTGTATATATTTACTAAAGGAAATAGTATTAGCAGAAAGATTAGAGTGTTGAGTATGATACAGAGCTTTTTTAATTTTAATTTTCTTTCTATTGAAAAAAAAGTAAGTATAAGGCATCTTTTTCCTACCTGAGTGACTTACCAGCATGATTAAATTTCAGCTGGTTCTTAGCACATCATCAGATAGTAGCATTTTTCCATTGCTTATTTATTTTTATCCTGGCTTATTACATTGTTTTGATGTTGTTATACTGTTATGGTAGAATACACACAACATGAAATTTACCTTCTTAACTATTTTTAAGTGTATGGTTCTGTTAGTGATAAGTTTATCACATTGTTGTGCAACCAATCTCCAGAAGTTTGTTCATCTTGCAAAACTAAAATACTATACCTATTAAACAATCATACCTCATTCCCCCTGGCATCACCATTCTACCTTCTGTCTCTATGAATTTGACTATTCTTTGTTGTTGTTGTTGAGTCACTAAGTTGTGTCCGACTGTTTGCAACTCCATGGATTGCAGCACGCCAGGCTATGCCAGGACACTTCACTGTCACCCGGAGTTTGCTCAAACTCGTGTCCATTGAATCAGTGATACCATCCAACCATTTCATCCTCTGCTGTCCTCTTCTCTTCCTGCCCTCGATCTTTTCCAGCATCAGGGTCTTTTCTGATGAGTCAGTTCTTCACATCAGGTGGCCAAAGTATTGGAGCTTCAGCTATTTTCACTGTTGAAAAGACTCAGTGCTGCTGCTGCTAAGTAGCGTCAGTCATGTCCGACTCTGTGCGACCCCCATAGATGGAAGCTCACCAGGCTCCTCTGCCCCTGAGATTTTCCAGGCAAGAACACTGGAGTGGGTTGCCATTTCCTTCTCCAATGCATGAGAGTGAAAAGTGAAAGTGAAGTTGCTCAGTAGTGTCTAACTCTTAGCGACCCCGTGGACTGTAACCTACCAGGCTCCTCCATCCATGGGATTTTCCAGGCAAGAGTACTGGAGTAGGGTGCCATTGCCTTCTCTGTATACTGAGTGAGTGAAGTGAAGTTGCTCAGTTGTGTCCGACTCTTTGCGACCCCATGGACAGTAGCCTACCAGGCTCCGCGGTCCATGGGATTTTCCAGGCAAGAATACTGGAGTGGGCTGCTATTTCCTTCTCAAAAAGATTCAATAGTGGATATCATTTATTGCATGCAGAGAAATGATTCAGTCATTCTTAAATGAGGCCTCCCAGGTGGCATTCATGGTAAAGAACCCACCTATCAATACAGGAGGCCTCAGAGATTCAGGTTCAATCCCTGGATTGGGAAGATCCCTGGAGGAGAGCATGGCAACCCACTCTTAGTATTCTTGCCTAGAGAATCGCATGGACAGGGGAACCTGGTGAGCTATAGTCCATAGGGTCACAAAGAGTCGGACACAACTGAGGCAACTTAGCATGCACACACTCATTCTTAAATATCTTTCTTGATATATCCTTCCTGGGATAGGAGCCATTTCTCATCCTAGCTTGTTGATAGGTTAGCTGCTCCACCTGATCTCTGTGGCCAGATGTGTCTCACTACTAAAATGGCGAAAAGTAAGCTATGACTGCCCTAGTAGAGACAGTGAATCTCATCAATAATGCGAGAAGTCTCACCTCATAACCATGTGCCCAGAATAGCTGTTTGCTCTAAAAATTTATACCTATGACTGATAGTGTTGTTTTTGGTCTTTTGCCAACACATCTAAAATTCTCATTTATTCGTTGAAAATTAGCATTTCTCATTCATTTGTTTTGTGAGATCAGCTTTTCAGAGGAGGCTAAAATGATGTAATCTTTCTTGCCCTGGGCAATCCTGAACTGCATATTAGATTCTAAGTGGCTTGGGTACTGTTGTCTTTAAACAAGCAAAGAGGAAAACTTTTCAGCTCTATTCAGATTTGCTGAAGTGTGGTAAATTTATTATGAAAGCTTCTGACTGTATTACACATGATTAATTCTGAAGCCCATATTAAGATGATCTTTTCAACAGTTGCTCTTCTAACTGAACACTGTTTCAAGGCTGGGATTTCAGCAATTAATCAGTTCAGAATTGCTAATGATCCTGGCAGAGGGCAGTAGGAAAAGGAGGAGGATATCATTAACTTCTCCAGTTTGTCTTTTTCAGTGCCCTGTGGCAGTATGGAGTGAGGCAGCAGAAAGAAAGTTGCTGGGCCTCCATTGCAGTCTCGTGGCACCCATAAATACTGGCGTGGGTGGCGATGGCTAGTCAATGATGACCCTTAGTAAACAAAATTATTTACCAAGCAGTAGCTGCTAATTTTGTCAGCTGTGTCCATAATGGATCTGGTTAATTTATTTTACTGCCTATTGATTTTTTTATTTGATTGCTAGATAATAGCTCAAAGGCTCTAGATTTCTTTTGAGGCGAGTGTGTGTCTCTTCCAATCCTTCTCCTTAAGAGGAATTGATAGATTTGTACTAACCTTTAGAAGCATCTTGACTTGAATGTTTTGAAACTGTCACCAGGGTGAATCTAGTTCTTTATAAGCCACTTATCTGAGCATAACTTTCTGTATAGGCTAGTTACCCCTCAGTTTATAAAGTATAGACTCATAAGTCTAAATTATAGTATAAAAGGGTGTCAGTCCACAAAGAAACTATCTTAGGGAATCAAATGATATCTACATATCTGTTTTTAAAGGGAAAATTAATATTATTTTGAATCTTTGGTTATAATTCTATGTCTGCTAGCATAGACTACAGAATTTCTTCCTCTGATTTGTACATAATTTTTATTAAATTACTACTTATTTTGAGACTTCATATTAGAATAAAAAGGGTGTACTTTTATGAGAAAAAATGGAAATTCAAAACTAGGATAACTAATTCTCAAGCTGTGTACTAGAGGTAATTTATTATAATGTAATATTTGGTTTGGTTTCAGATGCTTGTGCAGAAATTTGCCAGAAAACATCACGTCACTTTAACTAATCAAATTACTGAAGAGACTACTCATGTCATTATGAAAACAGGTATACCAAGAGCCTTTACAGAATATGCTATATCTGTTGTGTAAAACTGCATGAAGAAATGGGAGTATTTGTTAAGCATAGCATGAATGATCCTCTTCCAGTAGTCAGTCAATTCTTACCTGATAAAATAAAAATAATAAGTTTTGCTACTTCCTGAACCTCTTTTATTTTGGATTAATATTGGGAATGATAAGCCAGAACAATGAATCTCTTCTAGTCCACCCTGCCTGGGCTACACTGTGTGAGGGCTTTCTGAGTAGGACAGAGCCCAAGACCTAGCAAAACACATGGGGCAAAGAGGGGAATGAGTAGACGTGAAATCTGCTTATTCAAAATCTAGGTGATTAGAAACCCTGGCACCATGCCCACTACATGTCCTCACTCCACTCCATCTCTAGTTTCAGTGTGGTTGAGAGTTTTTCAGGAAACAAGTCCAGTTATTGCTCTGAGATAGCCTAGCATATGAAAAAGAAAAAATTCATTTGTCCGACACCTTCCCCTTTTAAAATCTTAAGTTCCACTCATATAATGACAAGGGAGACCTCAGAGGCTTTTAGTTGACTGTAAGGTAAATCTGAGTAAACATTTCAGGGCCACTAACAAAACTCATTTGAAATTGGGCCTTACTGATACAAGCCTAACACCAGAGCAAGTGAGGTGATGATCCCGACACCCCCTACACACACACACACACACACACACACACAACCCCACCCCATCTAGAGTGAGCTCCTAGAAGATATGTGCTCTGTTTTGAGCACCATGCTTTCTTTTCACACTGGTCCCTGACAACAGTTGATCCAGAGGTAGATGAAGGGAATGGGGAAAGGGAATTTAGAGCAACGTCATTTGAAGAAGAAATGAAGTAATAAGAGAAAGATGATGCTGTAAAAGTGCCGCACTCAATATGCCAGCAAATTTGGAAAACACAGCAGTGGCCACAGGAATGGAAAAGGTCAGTTTTTATTCCAATCCCAAAGAAAGGCAATGCCAAAGAATGCTACTGCCACACAATTGCACTCATCTCACATGCTAGTAAAGTAATGCTCAAAATTCTCCAAGCCAGACTTCAGCAATATGTGAACCGTGAACTTCCAGATGTTCAAACTGGTTTTAGAAAAGGCAGAGGAACCAGAGATCAAATTGCCAACATCTGCTGGATCATGGAAAAAGCAAGAGAGTTCCAGAAAAACATCTATTTCTGCTTATTGACTATGCCAAAGCCTTTGACTGTGTGGATCACAAGAAACTGTGGAAAATTCTGAAAGAGATGGGCATACCAGACCACCTGACCTGCCTCTTGAGAAAGCTGTATGCAGGTCAGGAAGCGACAGTTAGAACTGGACATGGAACAACAGACTGGTTCCAAATAGGAAAAGGAGTACGTCAAGGCTGTATATTGTCACCCTGCTTATTTAACTTCTATGCAGAGTACATCATGAGAAACGCTGGACTGGAAGAAACACAAGCTGGAATCAAGATTGCTGGGAGAAATATCAATAACCTCAGATATGCAGATGACACCACCCTTATGGCAGAAAGTGAAGAGGAGCTAAAAAGCCTCTTGTTGAAAGTGAGAGAGGAGAGTGAAAAAGTTGGCTTAAACCTCAACATTCAGAAAATGAAGATCATGGCATCTGGCCCCATCACTTCATGGGAAATAGATGGGGAAACAGTAGAAACAGTGTCAGACTTTATTTTTGGGGGCTCCAAAATCACTGCAGATAGTGATTGCAACCATGAAATTAGACGCTTACTCCTTGGAAGAAAAGTTATGACCAATCTAGATAGTATATTCAAAAGCAGAGACATTACTTTGCTGACTAAGGTCTGTCTAGTCAAGGCTATGGTTTTTCCAGTAGTTATGTATGGATGTGAGAGTTGGACTGTGAAGAAGGCTGAGCGCTGAAGAATTGATGGTTTTGAACTGTGGTGTTGGAGAAGACTCTTGAGAGTCCCTTGGACTGCAAGGAGATCCAACCAGTCCATTCTGAAGGAGATCGGCCCTGGGATTTCTTTGGAAGGAATGATGCTGAAGCTGAAACTCCAGTACTTTGGCCACCTCATGCGAATAGTTGACTCATTGGAAAAGACTCCGATGCTGGGAGGGATTGGGGGCAGGAGGAGAAGGGGACGACTGAGGATGAGATGGCTTGATGGCATCACTGACTCCATGGGCGTGGGTCTGGGTGAACTCTGGGAGTTGGTGATAGACAGGGAGGCCTGGCGTGCTTCGATTCATGGGGTTGCAAAGAGTCAGACACGACTGAGTGACTGAACTGAACTGAACTGAAGGAAACAAGACAAGTGTCTTCAAATATCCGAAGAGTCATTGTCTGGAGAAGGAGTTAGGCTCACTCATGGGCTCTAGAAAGCAAAGACGGGTTCCTGTGGCAAACAGAAGATGCAGGTTGAAGCACACCTCTTAAAACCTTCCTAACAAAATGGATTCTCTAGTCCTCTCTGGGGTGTTTCTGTTCTTGAGCATGCAGTCAAGACTCCTTGGCAGGGACACATTGCCTTAAAACTTCTAAGAGCTTAGGTTTCTACTATATTACGATTGAACCACAGGGACAGGATAATGTGCACAGGAACCAGACAACAAAACAAGGTACTGTGAACTAATACTGTTTTAGAGATGAATATCTTTAAACCTGAATATATCTTAAGCTATAGGTTTGGATCAAGGCTGCTGATAGGTGAAAAGAAAACTTTAAAATGCAAATTAAATTGAAAGTAGTTCAAGTCTTTCAACTCAAAGGCAATAATACATTTGTTACTTTTAAACTAGAAATGACCTAAAATTTCTGGGTTTAAAACATATTATTAAATCAACCTTCACAGCAGTTAAACAAAAAGCTTTACAAAATTGTGTGTGGAGGGTGATGGCGGGGGTGGAGATTTTTTTTTTTTAATTGTGAAGAATTCGGTTAGGAAGAACAGCAGTTGCTACTCCTGACAGATGGCCTGCTGTGTTCAGGATTTAGTTAAATACATTTCTCCTGTTTAAAACTAAGTGTTCTTTCCTGAGTTACCTTAGTCCTTCACAGGGGCCTTTAAAACACGAAAAAAAACCAGAAGTGATTCTTCAGCTGCTTTCTAAAATACTTAGGTTGAAAAGAGGAAAACTATGAAAATACTGTTTTTTTGGTCACTTGCAGGGGAATTAGGAATTAGGGTTAGGATTCCCCAAGTAGAAGTTCTAGAGGTGAAAATTCATCGCTTACATTGACATTTCAAATTTAGGATTTCAATAATACTTTTTTCTTCTCCTTTCACATGTACCATCTAGTGAAATAGATCTTCCCCATCCACACATATCAATACTGCCAACATGGGTAATTCCTTGAGCACAATGACAGACAGCTTTAACTGGCCTTGGCATCTAGAAAATAGGGCTGACATTTCCCATGATCTTGCCTTCCTATCAGCCTTTTCCAAACTTCCAAAGATCCACACTGGCTGGTTAGAATTACGAGTGCTTTCAGAAATCACCAGAGGTGTTGGAATCATCCATCCAGACAGATCTCAAGTAGCGTAAGGAGCCTGGGGTGCTTCAGCTTCTTAATGGCAGCCTTTCCTAATTTAGTTTTAAACTTCTAATCCTTTGAATGTTTTCCATTTTGCAGATCCTGAGTTTGTGTGTGACGGACACTGAAATATTTTCTGGGAATTGCAGGAGGAAAATGGGTAGTTAGCTATTTTTGTAAGTATCGTATAATTTTTCCCCTCCTCCCTTTTAACACCTCCAAATTGCATTTTGACACCTAACATTTTAACACCTAAGGTTTTTGCTGATGCTGAATCTGAGTTAAGGAATGGTCTTTAACAGTAACACTGAACTAAGTTTTATCTTTAGTGCATATGTCTTTGTTCAGATATGCTGGTGATGTAGGGGGAAATGTTTTTCTTTTGATAAATAGGACCTAATCTGCTCCTGGCAATGTTAAGCATAAAATCTAGGGATTTATTTAATTGTAGGCAGAAATCCACGTGCAGCAAGCACTTTTATAATGTTAAATTAAGCATCAACGGTCTCTCTAGAAGGAAGTCTATTAAGGAGCTGTGGTTTTACAAAGAGAGGATCACTGTTCAGTGTTATTTCTCCCACACTCTTATGTGAATCACTTCACCATCTACCTCCATGAAGGGAGGTCTTCTGCTCTGGTGTAACCTGTCTTTCCTGTGATCTCTTCAGGGGTCACCCAGTCTATTAAAGAAAGAAAGATGCTGGATGAGGTAGGTACTCTGTTTTACAAACTAATCAAAGAGACTTTATACCATTGAGTCATACAGTCACCAAAAATTTATCTGCTTCCTGCCTTGCACTACTTTCTAAAGATTTTCTTTGACAATATGGGTCATCAAGAGTTATGCAGGGATTTCTGTGGTGATCCAGTGATTAAGAATTTGCTTTCCAATGCAGGCAATGCAGGTTCAATCCCTGGTTGGGGAACTAAGATCCCATATTCCGCTGGGCAACTAAGCCTGCACACTGAAACTAGTGAAAGCCCACGCACTGCAGTGAAGACCCAGTGCAGCCCCCAAAAAAGAAAAAAAGAGTTATGCAGAGCAAACTAGGAAATTCTGTGTTCTCACTTGTTTGTTTTAATAGAAACAATCCTTTCCTCAGAGAAAAGAAAAGGAATTTTTAAAGTAGCAAACAAAGTTCATAAGCAGGAAAAACAGACCCACCTAAATCTTACACGCATACATACACCTTTGTAGAAAACTCATTCACAGTTGAAGAAGAATCCTTCATATTAACATGCAGATGTGTCTGTTTAGAAATCTGATTCCTTCAAAGAGATTTTACTCTTTGATACTGAGAACAGGGAAAGGTAAATAAGATAGAGCGTAGGAGGAGGAATAATTTTAGCACAGCCATCTTAGAGCTGCTGGTGACAACAGATCACGCAAAATAAAATTACCAAAAAACAGTTTTAAAGTATTATGCACTATTCAATATATTCATAATTAATTAATTGACATTTGTGTTGGTTTTAACTTTCAAAGCCATATTATTGGGAGCCTGCTATCTGCTGGGCACCAGAGATACAGCAGAAAGCAAGACTGATAGGCCTCTGCTTTGGTGGGATGAATGTTCATTGCAGGGTGGGAGATACATAATAAATAAGATAAATAAAGATAAATAGATAAAGTTGTATTTAAATATCAATAAACACTATGAAGAAATATACAGAACAACAGACGGGCAGTTGACTGGGGACAGAGGTTGACTATTAATATTTAGGTAGAGACCCAAGAAGCTTTCTGAAAAGCTTGAGCTGAGACCTAAGAAACAAGAAAGAATTGGCCTTGAAAAATGTAGAAAACAAATGTTATAGGCAGAGGACAGCAAACATAAAGGTCTTAAGAAAGGAATGAGCTTGATTTGTTAAAGAAAAACAGGCCAAGGAGGAACTTCTCTGGTGGTCCAGTGGCTAAGACTGCACTACCAATGCAAGGGGCCCGGGTTCAGTCCTTGGTCAGGGAACTGGATCTCACATGCTACAACTAAGAGTTCACAGGCTGCAGCTGAAGATTGTAGGTCCTGTGTGCTGCAACTAGGACCCAGTGAAAAAGAAAGAAAAATGGGCCAGTATAGCTGGGGAGTTGGTGAATCTTATGTAGGCAGCTGAGGTTAGATAAGAGGTTGGAGAAGGTCATAGACAAGGGCCAGGTTTGGTGGAGTCATGGTAAAGAGTTTGAATGTTATCTGTACAGTAATGAGGCCTGGAAATGGTAAGAAGAGTTTAGTTTGTGATGGTTGGAAATAAGACTTACTAATAGGTTAAATCAGAGAAGGCAATGGCAACCCACTATGGTACTCTTGCCTGGAAAATCCCATGGACAGAGGAGCCTGGTAGGCTGCAATCCATGGGGTCACAAGGAGTCAGACACAACTGAGCAACTTCGCTTTCACTTTTCACTTTCATGCATTGGAGAAGGAAATGGCAACCTACTCCAGTGTTCTTGCCTGGAGAATCCCAGGGACGGGGGAGCCTCGTGGGCTGCTGTCTCTGGAGTCGCACAGAATTGAACACAACTGAAGCGACTTAGCAGCAGCAATAGGTTAAATTGGAGAATGGGGTAAAGAAAGGAATTGAGAGGGTAATGCTTAAATTTTTGTCCTGAACAATGAAGTGGATGTTCAGTTCAGTCGCTCAGTCATGTCCAACTTTTTGCCACCCCATGGACTACGGCAGGCCAGGCTTCCCTGTCCATCACCAACTCCCAGAGCTTACTCAAGACTCATGTGCATCGAGTTGGTGATGCCATCCAACCATCTCATCCTCTGTCATCCCCTTCTCCTCCTGCCTTCAAACTTTCCCAGCAACAGTGTCTTTTCCAGTGAGTCAGTTCTTCTCATCAGGTGGCCAAAGTATTGGAGTTTCAGCTTTAGCTTCAGCATCAGTCCATCCAATGAATATTTAGGACTGATTGCGTTTAGGATAGACTGTTTGGATCTCCTTGTAGTCCAAGGGTCTCTCAAGAATTTTCTCCAACACTACAGTTCAAAAGCATCAGTTCTTCGGTGCTCAGCTTTCTTTATGGTCCAACTTTCACATCCATACATGACTACTGGAAAAACCATAGCTTTGACTAGATGAACCTTTGTCAGCAAAGTAATGTCTCTGCTTTTTAATATGTTGTCTAGGTTGGTCATAGCTTTTCTTCCAAGGGCAAGCGTCTTTCAATTTCATGGCTGCGTCACCATCTGCAGTGGTTTTGGAGCCCAAGAAAATAAACTTTGTCACTGTTTCCACATCTATTTGCCATGAAGTGATGGGACCAGATACCATGATCTTTGTTTTTTGAATGTTCAGTTTTCAGCCAGCTTTTTCACTCTCGTCTTTCATTTTCATCAAGAGGCTGTTTAGTTCTTCTTCACTTTCTGCCATAAGGGTGGTGTCATCTGCATATCTGAGGTTATTGATATTTCTCCCGGCAATCTTGATTCCAGCTTGTGTTTCATCCAGCTCAGCATTTCTCATGATATACTCTGCATATAAATTAAATAAGCAGGGTGACAGTATACACCCTTGATGTATTTCTTTTCCAATTTGGAACCAGGTCTTTGTTCTGTACCTAGTTCTAACTGTTGCTTCTTGACCTGCATACAGATTTCTCAAGAGGCAGGTTAGGCGGTCTGGTATTCCCATCTCTTTCAGAATTTTCCACAGTTTCTTGTGATCCACACAGTCAAAGGCTTTGGCATAGTCAGTAAAGCAGAAGTAGATGTTTGTCTGGAACTCTCTTGCTTTTTTCTATGATCTAACTAATGTTGGCTTTTTTTTTTTGAATGTTGGTAATTTGAACTCTGTTTCCTCTCCCTTTTCTAAATCCAATTTGAACATCTGGAAAGTTCTCAGTTCATATACTGTTGAAGCTTCGCTTGGCGAATTTTGAGTATTTCTTTGTTAGCGTGTGAGATGAGTGCAATTGTGTGGTAATTTGAACATTCTTTGGCATTGCCTTTCTTTGGGATTGAAATAAAAACTGACCTTTTCCAGTCCTGTGGCCACTGCTGAGTTTTCTAAATTTGCTGGCATATTGAGTGCGGCACTTTCATGGCATCATCTTTTAGGATTTGAAATAGCTCAACTGGAATTCCATCACCTCCACTAGCTTTGTTCATAGTGATGCTTCCTAAGGCCCAGTTGACTTCGCATTCCAGGATATCTGGCTCTAGGTGAGTGATCATACCATCATAGTTATCTGGGTCATGAAGCCTTTTATGTGTATTCTTACCTCTTCTGTGTATTTTTGCCACCTCTTCTTAATATCTTTTTCTTTTAGGTTCATATTGTTTCTCTCCTTTATTGAGCCCATCTTTGCATGAAATGTTCCCTTGGTATCTCTAATTTTCTTGAAGAGATCTCTAGTCTTTCCCATTCTATTGTTTTCCTCTATTTTGCACTGATCACTGAAGAAGGCTTTCTTATCTCTCCTTGCTATTCTTTGGAATTCTGCATTTAGATGGGTATATCTTTCCTTTTCTCTTCTTTTCTCAGTTATTTTTAAGGCCTCCTCAAGCAACCGTTTTGCCTTTTTGCATTCCATTTTCTTGGGAATGGTCTTGATCACGCATCTTGTACAATTGTCAGGAACCTCTGATTGTCAGGAACAATGAAGTGAATGTCAATGATGTTAATTAGATAAGGAAGACTTGAGGGAGGAGCGTGTTGCGGGGGGAGTGAGAGGCAGGAGTAGAATCAAGAGTTCTGTTTTATTTATTTATTTTTTTAATTATTTATTTATTCATTTTCAGCTGCTCTGGGTCTTCATTGCTGCAGGCAGTCTTTCTCTAGTTGCAGGAGAGAAGGGGCTACTCTAGTTTTGGTGCACAGACTTCTCACTGCATTAAGCGTCTCTTGCTGTGGCTTGCAGGCTCTAAGGTGCAGGCTCAGTACTTGCGGCTCACAGGCTTAGTTGCCCAGAAGCATGTAGGATCTTCCTGAACTGGTATCCCCAGCATCACAAGGCAGATTCTTAACCACTGGACCACCAGGGAAGCCCCATGAGCCCTGTTTCAGATGCATGGATTTGGGAAATTATGTTGTGTGACACCCAGATAGAGAGGTTAGTAGGCACAAGGACTGTTAATTTTAGGGTCATCTTCAAATAGATGACATATTTATCACTAGACTCTTCTCACTCACATGACTAGGAAATATTCGGAGTTCTTTGTTGTTTTTTTTTGACCATACCACGCAGCATTTGAGATTTTAGTTCCCCAACTGGGATGGAACCATGCCCCCTGCACTGGAAACACAGAGTCTTAACCACTGGACCACAGGAAAGTCCCAGAGTTATTTTACCTAATAACAGCCTGTGATTATACTCATGACTTTATTTTTCTTTGTGATACTCTTAGCAACAAATGTGGTCCCTGACAATCTGAGTTTCAGTAAGAATTGTTTCTAAGCATTCTTTTCTCGAAATTCTCCCAAAAGCTCTAACCTCTCCAGTTTGATTAGTCTTTATTTCCTCATCCTTGACCAGTCAAAATATGATTATGAAAAGCCTCTTTCTTCATTATATTAAATGTATATTTTATCATTTTGGTTTCATTAACTATAAATCTCTCAATGGGAAACCTGAGAAGCCCTTACTTCTTTAGATGGTAATACAAATTGATTTAAAAGATCAGGAATTCTCCAGTTATCTTTAAACAGCCCAGTATTAGCAGTTTAATCTAAATGCTAAATGAATGTTTTCAGAGGAGATAGATGTTGAAAATTAAAATACATCAAGTCCCAGTGAGGTGAAAAGCCAATTGTTAGTTTCTGTCCAGAAAGATTTGCTTCAGTGAATTGATTTCAGCAGCTGAGATGCTTGTCATTTCATTCATTCTACCAATAAGGATGATTTTGGGGGAAGGGGGTCAAAACTGCCTGGCAATACATTCCTTAAATATGACGTATTTCCTCTGTTTCCATTGAAGGAAGCTTTTTCTCTGACCCCTGTGGCTTGGGTTTGGTTTCTTTCAGCATGATTTTGAAGTCAGAGGAGATGTTGTCAATGGAAGAAACCATCAAGGCCCAAAACGAGCAAGAGAATCCCGGGACAAGAAGGTAAAGCCCTTCTCCCCAGTGTTGACAAAAAGCCCACCTACTCCTCTGCATTCTAGGAGATGGTCTCATTCATCTTATAAGGGGCCTTATAAAATGGTCCCTTACACTGCTAGAACAACAAGTAGGTGCTTTCATAATAGGTTTTTTTTTTTTTTTTTTTTTTTTTTTAGCTTTCCTAACCCAACAAAGTAAATAAGTACAGTCATTCCTGAATACCCTTGGGGAATTGGTACCAGGACACCCTGAAGATAACCAAAATCCAAGGATGTTCAAGTCCCTTTTAAAAATGATATAGCATTTGCACATAATATCTTCCCTTATATTTTTTTTAAAATTTTTGCTTTGTTTGCTGTGCTCAGACTTTCTTTAGTTGCTGTGAGCAGGGTCTACTTTCTTGTTCAGTGACTTCTCTTGTTGCAGAGCATGGGCTGTAGGGCATGTACACTTTATAGTTAGGTCTCATGGGCTCTAGAGCACAGGCTCAGTAGCTGTGGCACACTGGCATAGTTTCCTCAAGGCATGTGGGATCTTCCCAGAGCAGGGACCAAACCCATGTCCCTCCTACTGGCAGGCAGATTCTTAACACTGAACTACCAGGGAATTCCATTTCCCATATACTTTAAATCAACTCTAGATTACTTCTAATATCTAGTACCGTGTAGATGCTATATAAATAGTTGCCAAAAAGCAAATTCATGTTTGTTTTTTGGAACTTTCTAGGAGGGAAAAAAAAAATTTTTTTTTTTTTTCAAATATTTTCCATTGACAGTTGATTAAATCTGGACATAGAACTTGTTGGATCCATTAAGGCAGTGGGCCAACTGTATTATCTGTTTTATAAATAAGGGAGCTTAGAGACTTAGAGTAGTTATCTAATTTGGATTTCCTTCTAGGGTGCAAATCTTAGCTGATAAATGGCAGAGCTGGCATTTGAGTTAGATGTGAATCTAAAACCTTTGCACTTTCTCCTTTGTGGTGGTGTTTCTCTATAGCAGTGTAGTAAGTGCTGTGAGGGGGGTGTACCCAGTGCTGTCTGGGGAGCATAGAAGAGGAAGTGAAATCATTAACATCTATGCCATGTTCACTATATCCAGGGACTGCTAATTAATTAAGAATTTTACAGCAACTCTAGGAAGCATGTACTATAATTATGCCTATTTTATAGTGAGAAAATTAAGTCTCAAAGAGGTTGAGTAAATTGCCCAAGCTCACACAGCTAGTTGTGAGCCCAACTAGAAGCTGAACCCCTGCAGTCTCCCTCTCAAATCTGACTCTTAATGACAACACCATAGTTTTCCTGGCATGTTATAGGAGGTTTCATACAGGAGGAAAATTAATTATTCTAACAACTTTACAAATAAGACTATAGGCCCAGCAAGATTCAGTGACTTTCCTCCCCATATCATACCATTGTGGATGATGCAGCCAAAATTATGTCATTCTCTCAGGGAGAAATCCAGGCAAGATTTCATACCTTCAGAAAGACACACATACCCCAAATTCATTGTAGCACTATTTACAGTAGCCAGGACAAATCAATAAGTGAATGGATAAAGAGGATTTGGGGTGTGTGTATACACAATGGAATATTACTCAGCCATAAAAAGGAATGGAATTGGGTCATTTGTAGCGATGTGAATGGACCTAGAGTCTGTCATATAGAGGGAAGTCAGAAAGAGAAAAAGAAAAAGAAATATTGTATATTAATGCAAATGTATGGAATCTAGAAAAATGGTACTGTTGAGCCTGTTTGCAGGGCAGGAGTAGAGATGCAAACATAGGGAACAGACGTGGACACAGTGTAGGAAGGGGAAGGGGAAATGAATTGGAAGAGTAGCATTGACATATATACACTACCATGTGTGAAATAGATGGCTAGTGGGAAGCTGCTGTATAGCACAGGGAGCTCAGCTCAGTCCTCTGTGATGACCTAGAAGGGTGGAATGGGCTGGGGAAATGGGAGGAAGGTTCAGGAGGGAGGAGATATATATATATATATATATATATATATACACACATACATACATATACACATACATACATAAAGCTGTTTCACGTCATTGTGCAGCAGAAACTAACACCACTTTGTAAAGCAATTATACTCCAACTTAAAAAAAAGAAAAAGATTTCACACCTGCCTATCAGGCCTGAGCTGGCTGCTCTCGAGTCACTGAGCGCTGATGCTCCGGTCTGCATTCCCTCCTTTTCCAAGTGTGCACCGCTGGTCATCTCAGAACATCCCCATACAGAGCACCTCCTGTTCCTTTATAAGACTTGAGAGAGAGCCAACAGAGATGCTTTTCTGAGGAAAACTGCTTTGGGAGATGAGCACAGATCAAGCCCTGGAGCTCAGAAACCCTTGGGGTTGGCATACCCTCACCCTTTGAGTCTATCAAGTAACTTCCAGATGCCAAGAAAAGTTGCTGTCCTGTTTCTCCTCCTGCTTGGGCCCCAGGGAAGCTCTGTGTGACCCAGTCAGTTGTTTTTATTCTACTGCATGTGAGGCAGAATCAGCACCAGATTCTTCCCTCCTTGAAAGGAAGGTCCAGCATTTGGAGTTTTGTCCTGCATTCGTAATGGCAGTGACGGAGCATGCTGGTCAAAGTAATGTCGTTCATAAGACACCAAGTGTTACTGTAGTGTTTTTTTGTGGAAGAGAAATGTATTTGAAGAGGTGAAATTTCAGATTTCTTATCTCATAACTAGACATCCTCATCAGTGAATGTCAGCCTGGATGTTGACATCCAGAATGGAATTAGGAATTAGAATTCCTAACCTTTTATATTATTTGCAGCAACATTTGGCTCCAGTCGGGCTTCCCTGGTAGCTCAGTTAGTAAAGAATCCTTCTGCAATGCAGGAAACCCTGTTGATTCCTGGGTCAGGAAGATCTGCTGGAGAAGGGATAGGCTATCCACTCCAGTTTTCTTGGGCTTCCCTCATGGTTCAGCTGGTAAAGAATCCACCTGCAATGTAGGAGACCTGGGTTCGATCCCTGGGTTGGGAAGATCCTTTGGAGATGGGAACAGCCACCCACTCCAGTATTCTGGCCTGGAGAATTCCATGGACTGTATAGTCCATGGGGTCCAACGAGTCAGACACGACTGAGTGACTTTCACTTCACTTCACTTGGCTCCAGCTGGCCATCTGGAAACAACTTTTAGCATCATAAACATGTAGGTCTTGCCAACAGGTTTGGGATGCAGTTTATTGTAGAGATAGTAAGAATGGCACAGATGGAGGTTGTCATTTACAGCAGAAGCAGACTTGTTCTGCTCTCTGTCCTTATTCCTCTGGCTGAGGTTAAAATGGGAGGGGAGGAAGGAGAAAGGTGAACATTTCCTAAAAGGCCATCATGTGTTTTTAGCTTCCTGATTTTTCTCTGCTCCAGTCTCTGTTGAAGCCTTGTGAGTTCTAGGCCTAGACAGTTTTCGATTTCGTGGAATGGGGAGAAAGAAGGAGGGTCAGGAGAGAACACAGACTACCTAAATCGTATGTATCCAGCCAACTAGCACAATTTCGACTTTTTCTTTAAAATGATACCTAATTCCTTCCCTAAGAACCTGTGCCAAAGCATGGGTAAGAATTTGCTTGTCTGGAAAGAGTCGCCACCAGCCACATGAAACTGTTTTCATTGTGATTAACTAAAATTAAATAAAATAGGAAGTTCAGTTCCTCAATCATCCTGATCACATTTCAAGTGCTTGTTAGCTACAGGTAACTCATTAAAGCAATTATAGAATATTTCCACCATCACAGAAAGTTCTTTTGGACAGTCTGTCAAGCACGTGAGTAGAAGAGGTACCTACAAGTTACAGTGTGATCTGTGTCTCCTGAAATTTATGCATTCAGCTTAGTGGAGAGAGGCAGAATCAGGCTTCACTGTCAGATTAAAGACAGCTTGGGTTGCCTGAAGGAACAATGGCCATTTGAAGAGCAGTGTGAAGGCAGGAACAGATGTTCTGGGACTAGAAGAACAGGAGCATGTACACATAAAATAAATATAAACCTCTCTGGCAGTTAGGGTCAGGGTTCATACTGACTTATCAAGTCTGGATAGACATCAAACTTCAGATGATAACTTGAATCTTTTGCCATCCAAGCCTTTTCTTAAACATAAAGGAGGACCAGTTTTTTTCTTCTCATCTTATAAGAAGTATAGTTTACCTGCACAGGTCAGGGGAGAGCCTGGACCTGATCGGTAGCAAGGTGGGATGCTCAGCTCTTGAACGCAATGAATGACTGTCTGTAGAGTAGATCAAATACATATAGCACTTAAATTCTAAAATCCATCAGTGTTGTAGACACTGGGCTGATTATCCCTGGAAAAGAGCAGCAGAAATTATCAGGTGTTAAAGAAAAGGAAAAGTTCTTACTTTTGAGAGTCTCTATATTGCTTTGGGGGGAAGTTGACCCCCATGGCATGTGGGATTTTAGTTCCCCAATCAGAGACCGAACCCTTGCCCCCTGTTTTGGAAGTGCCATCATAACCACTGGACCACCAGGTTAAGTCCTCTATATTGCTTTTTATAAAATCCATATCTTTTACAATGAACATTTCTTTCTCTCCACCCCGTCCCTCTTTTCTCCCAGATCTTCAAGGGTCTAGAAATCTGTTGCTATGGACCTTTTACCAATATGCCCACAGGTAAGAGAACTGCTGAATCCAGCACCAACCTTTCCCCTACATCATCACCTTATGGGGGGTTCCCTCAGGTGGGTGAGATATTCTAGAGGTTATTCTCTTTCTCAACCACCCATCAGACAAAACTGCACCTAAATAGCCTATGGCAGGGAACTAGCCCAGTGCCCCTTCTCAAGAGCTAGTAGGCCGTGAAGAGTTAGCACACAGTATGCTCTGTGCTCAGTGGGATAGAGCTGCTTTTACTGCCCTTTGGTCTAAGAAAGGGGGAAATAATAAGTTAGGGAGAAGATACCTTTTAGGCTTGTAAATGTCAAGAAAGAATTCTACTCCTCCTAAACCATCTTTATTTGAAACAGAAACAAGCGCAGCAGCTGCCTAAGCCCTGTGGGCCTGGGGCCCCACACAGGCCCAGAGCAGAGGAAGACTCTTGATGAACATTTTCTAATTAAATTCAATACTGAATGTAATGTTATGTTGAGAAGTGCTGTGGAGCTCAGCTCTGGAGTTGTGCAGTGCTGAGGTCCTGAGGCATGTATAGATTTGGTTCATTCTTTTCCAAACAGAGGCTACCCTCTGGCCTTTTCTAAATAGAGGCTACCCTCTGGCTACCAGCTTTGCCTCTATACCCACTTCTGTCCCAGAGATCAGGTCCTCCTACTCCCCCAAGGACCAGATGAGCAGAACCTGGCAAAGTAATTTTGCTTTTGTCTTTATTGTTTACTGATTGGATTTTTATGAAATTTCCAAGTGCCACTCAGAGCTTTCTCAGTGTTTCTGTATTTTTATATAATGAGAACCAGGGTCTCTAGCAGCTGTCATTTTGGAGGTGAGTTAATGGACCTCAGTGTACTCAGCCAAACAAAAAGGAGCATCTCAGCAATCCCTAGAAATGGACTGAGTGATGGAAAAGAGAACTTGAAGCTGCCTGGAAGCCACCCAGCGGTCAGTTCTGCTGATTTTCCAGGTCCAAGTGGCATATCTCTATGATCTCTTCCAATTTTTCTTCCCCCAAGTGATTTGATTCCAGATCGGTAGACAGCCTTTCCCCACCGATGTGCTGAGTCTCTGTCCAGAGTGACTTGTATTTTTTTCTTGACTGAATGAATTATCTTCCCGTCTCTTGACATTTACAGTAATTACCACCAAGCATGGTGCTCTCAGTGGCTGTGATTATCAATTACCAACATAGAATTAGGCAGGGAAGGAGGGATGGTGGGTGGGTATTTTTTCACAGTATCTTAGCCAGCAATTTAGCAAATTAATAGAAATTAGATCTTTGGTGTTTTTTTTTTTTTCTTCCAAAGAGTTTCATTTGAGAGACTTTGACCTTATCTACCAAGTGGCCTTATGGGTACTGATAAGCAAAGTAGGTAGCATATCAGTGGCAAATTGACTTTGTAGAATTAGAATTTGTAGTTTAAGGCCTTTCTGTCCCTTTGGAGCGGCAAAACACGGACTCTCCCACTGAGAAGTTTTGCTGTAAGCCTTCATTCATCCAGAGGAGGATGGGGGAGAGAGCTCAGGTAAATGTGTAGATTACTGTGGTGATTTTGAGTCTAAATGTCCTGTTCAGATCAACTAGAGTGGATGGTGCAGCTGTGTGGGGCTTCTGTGGTGAAGGAGCCCTCATCTTCGCCGCAGGCCAGGTAAGTGCTTGGTGCCCTATCAGGCAGGATGTAGCATCCTGTCCTGAGATTGTGCAAGACAGAACCCTCAGTCCCTAGGAACCCCCAGTGTACCCTCGGGTGCCTCTCTCACCCTGACCCTTCTCTGACCTTGGACCTGTGCCAGAAGACTCTCTCTCAGGGCTAAGAGAGAACCTAGGAGTCCAGGTATTTAACACACCTAAGGGGATACTCTCTCCCTCTGTGTGCATGTGTGCTCTGTCGCTCCATTGGCTGCAACTCTGCAGCCTCATGGACTATAGCCCGCCAGGCAAGAATGCTGGACTGGGTTGCCGTTTCTTCCTCCAGGGGATCTTCCCGACCCAGGGATCAAACATGGGTCTCCGGCATGTCCTGCATTGGCAAGCA
The DNA here is from genome assembly GCA_006408695.1 of Aepyceros melampus. Taxonomy (NCBI): domain Eukaryota; kingdom Metazoa; phylum Chordata; class Mammalia; order Artiodactyla; family Bovidae; genus Aepyceros; species Aepyceros melampus. The sequence goes on along the minus strand of SJXQ01006946.1, from coordinate 93,121 downwards.
AATTCATTACCACTGAGCCACCTGGGAAGCCCTCTTTCCCTCTGACTCTTCCTTTTTACCATGTGCCCTTCTCCCTCATTTGTGTGGTTGCCCGCAGAGTAGTCTGCTTCAGCAAACCATTGAGAAGTGGTGAAGTGACTGTCACAAAAGTCCTGTTCTGACATCCTCAATGCTTTTTCCTTCCTGGGGGTGCAGGGTACTCACCCAGTTGTGGTCGTGCAGCCAGATGCCTGGACAGAGGATGCTGGCTTCCATGGTGAGTCTCTCTGTAAGCCTTCATCCAGAGGAGTCTGAGGTAGAAGGTCCAGGTTAAGTGTGCAGATTACTGTGGTGATTTTAGGTTTAAATGTCCTATTTGTATCATCTGGGTGGAGGGTGCACCTGTGAGGGCCTCCAGAAGGCCATAGGCTTGTACCTGCATCCTATGGGGCGAGATGCATTTTATTCACTACAGATTATCCAGTGCTTGATTAACACAGTTCTCAGCACACTCTACGTGCTCAATAAATATTTGTTGCATGAATGAATGAATGGCAGATATGTCCTTTCAAAACATGTTTATTGTTTATTTTGTATTTTAAAAGTAGTGCCTGAATTGTTTCCCTGGGAGGGGGAGGGTTAATATGAAAATTCATCCCATAAAANTCAACGTGCTCAATAAATATTTGTTGCATGAATGAATGAATGGCTGAAATGTCCTTTCAAAACATGTTTATTGTTTATTTTGTATTTTAAAAGTAGTGCCTGAATTGTTTCCCTGGGAGGGGGAGGGTTAAATATGAAAATTCATCCCATAAAATATAAATGAGCACAAACACAATAAAATAATACCAGTAAGCCCAAGATCGTCCACTTGGAGAGGATCACCAGAAAGTTTGTGTGTCTGTGTATATACACAGATATATTTCATACAGACGTGATCATGCTCATCAACTGTTTTTTCATTTAAGATATTGCAAACATGTTTCCACATCATTAAATTGCAATGCTGTTTTGCTCTTTCCGTTGATTTTTCCTTTAACAGATTGAAGCTTATGTTAATAAAGTTGCCAGAGGCTGTAGGCTTTTACCAGTAGTCACTCCTGAGCTTCACAGTAAGGTTCTATTAATACATCCTGAAGCATTGCTGAGGATCCGTGCTGAGAATCTATGATTTTGGTCCTGCCTGAGGATCTCTACAAACTCATCCAACCAGTTGCCCCGAGTAGATTTAGAGTCTCCTCTGGGAAATGTGAACTGATACTAATCTCTGCTTGTGTTCTCTGTCCCCAGTGATCGGGCAGATGTGTGAAGCACCCGTGGTAACCCGAGAGTGGGTACTGGACAGTGTGGCCCTCTACCAATGCCAGGAGCTGGACACCTACTTGGTCCCCCAGGTCGCCCAGAGCTGCTGCTGATTCCAGCCAGCCGTGTATATTAGAGATAGGGCCTGTCTCTGCAGGACCCCAAGAATGAGCTTAAGAAATGGTCTTTTTCCATGTCTAAGAAGCGCCTCTTCAGTACTTCCACAGCCCCGATTACTAAATATTTTATGTACATCAGCCTGAAAAGAACTTCTGGCTCTGCAAGGGTTGCTTAAAGATTTTCTGCTTCAGGTCTCCCTTTGAAATCTGCCATGAGCATAAAATTGTATAATTTTTCACCTGAAAAGAATTTAAAATAATTTAAACCCCACCAATTGAACAGGATGCCAATTCATTATTTATCAGCCCTATTCCCCATCCGAGCGTGAGCTGGAGGCACGGAGTGGCTGGCCTCAGGAGAATAGCTGGTTTCCCCAAATTTGTTTCTCAAAAGGCCAAATTTTGTTTCTCAAAGGGCCAAAAGTCAGATCTTTCAATGGAAGGTGAGTGCTTGGGGTAGCTTAAAATCAGAACAGCCTGAGGGCAGCTCTCAAGTGTTGGAATGGAGCATTAGGGAGTGAATCCAGAGGCAGGTAATGGATATAATATAACATTTGAGGGTTATTTAGAAGAGAGGGGAGTCATACTGGCCCTGATCTCCTAAAGTCTGGGCCATAGTTGTTGGATTTCTAAAGAATTTCTCAGCACTAATGTGCTCTAAAACAGAATCTTTTCAAGAACTGGTGTCCAAAGAGAGTCTTCTAACTCCCCATTAGTAACAAATAAAATGTTTATTGTAGCTCTGATATGTGACCCATTCCTCTTGAAATGTAAGATCTCTAATATAAATATTTTATGTCCGTAAAATGACAGATCCCATCAGGAAAGGAGCTGTTTGCTTTCCTTGAGGTAATTTTTTTCCCTTTGCTCTCTATTGATGAACTGTACAGATTCATAAATAATTTTGTTTGCTGAAGGAAGAGAAAGTGTTTCATAAACTCATAATCCAGGACTGTTTATAACTGTTGGAAGGACTAGGTCTTCCTTAGTCCCCCAGTATGTGGGGCAGTAAAGACTTGATTATACAAAATATGTTTTGTAAATGTTGTATTTTCACCTACAAATAAACTTGGTAGCAAACACTTCCACCAAGTCTGACAGCTCACTTGCAGACTTGCTCAGAGCCTTTTCTCACTATTTCCTTTGCTGTTGTTGTTTAGTTGCTAAGTCATGGGTCCAACTCTTTGCCACCCCATGGACTGTAGCCCATCAGGCTCCTCTGTCCATGGGATTTCCCAGGCAAGAATACTGAGTGGGTTGCCATTTCCTTTTCCAGGGGATCTTCCCAACCCAACGATACAACCCAAGTCTCCTGCATTGGCAGGCGGATTCTTTACCACTGAGCCACCAGGGAAGCCCCTCTCATCTGTTAAATGGGGGTAATAATAGTACCTACCTCCTAGGATTATCAAGGGGACTTCAAAATCTTATTGTACTTGTTTTGTGTTGCTGCCATAACAAATTGTCACTAATCTAGTGACTTAAAACTACACTCATTTATTATCTTACAGTTCCGTAGGTCAGAAGTCCAAGAGGACTCAGCTGGTTTCTTTGTTTCAGGTTTCACAGGACTGTGTTTCTTCCCAGAGGCTCTGGGAATGAATGTTTCCAAAAGTTCATTTCATGTTGTCCAGATTGTTCCTTGCAGTCTTATGACTGAGATATCTATTCTTTGCTGGCTGTCAGCCAGAGGTCATCCTTAACTTCCAGAGGTCACCCACATTCCAAACTCATGGCCTCTTACCTACATCTTCAGAAGCCAGTATTGCCTGCTCAAATTGTCTCACTTATGGGATCTCTCTGACTCCTGCTTCTACCTCATAACTCCTGCCAGAGAAATTTCTGTTTCTGGTAGGAGTATATCCACCAGGTAATCAATCCAGGGTGATCTCCCTATCTTAAGGTCCGTAACCATAATTAGAGTTTCAAAGTCCCTTCACTGGAGCACCTAGCTTAGTGCTTGATTGAATAACCCCTGGGGCCAGAAATCCAGGGAGGCCATCTTTAGAATTCTGACAACTCCTCCTATTTAACATGCTTAATCCACTGATAACTGTATCATCTTTTCTTAGTCTTTGTTCAAAAATTAGCATTCTTTTTGACACAGAGAGGGAAATCCTTGCATAATTCAGTACTGCCTTATTTGTAAGGAAGGCGGATAGGTGACGAAGAACTAGAGAAAATGGAACTACCTGCCATTATTATATTTTTATCTCATTTAGTCCTTTCATTTATTTATTTTTGGTTTCGCTGAGTCTTCAGTGCTGTGCTTGGCTTTCTCTAGTTGTGGTGAGCGGGGCTCCTCTTGGTTGTGGTGCATGGGCCCTAGAGCAAAACCTCAGTTGTGGCATATGGACTTTGTTGGCCCTGTAGCATATGGAATCTTCCCACATCAGGGATCCAATCATGTACCCTGCTTCACCAGGTGGATTCTTAACCACTGGACCACCAGGAAAATCCCTCATTTAGTCTTCCATCACAGCTCTGTGAGGTGCGTATTTGTCATCTCATTTGAAGACCAGGAGCTAGAAATTCAAGATTTTACTCAGAGTGTGCACAGCTAATAAATGACAACGCAAAGATCTGAACTTACGCCCTTTCCATCCCCCCATTCAGCTTTTCACCTGCATCTGTCACTGACCCTGGGTCAGAAAGCAGCGGTTCAGGTCAAGGGAATTTGGGGAGAGGTGTGAATTATGAGAGGAATTAGTGTACTTTCACTTTTTTTTTTTTTGGCATGTGGGATCTTGTCGCCCACCAGGGAATCAAACCTGTGCTTCCTGTGTTGGACTGCCAGGGGAGTCCCTCTCTGGTCTCTTTTATGGGCTACAGTGGGAGGCAGTAGAAAATTCCTACCTCCTGATGGCAGCTCTACTTGGAAAGCAGCCCTAGGCAAGGGGATTTACATGACTGGATCCTAGCTACTTGTTTTTCCACTCCCATCCAGCTTCCTCACTTAGGGTTGTCTGTCTTCCAGTTGTCCAGGTCAGTCCATTTCAGCCTCACCCACTGTGCAACCTCTCTTGGGCCCAGGGCAGCTTCCTGTCTACCTGACAGAAGAGTCCATAAAGGCAGGCAGGAAGCAAGTGCTTCACAGTCTTCAGTCCAAAATGTCATTCCTGTGACAAGCCATGGCTTACTGGACCCTGAGAGTAAGCTAGGCCTCATCCTGCTTCCCCTATCACTAATGGGTTAATAGAAAAAGCGACATCTATGGGCCTGGAAAATCCCATGGACGGAGGAGCCTGGTAGGCTGGAGTCCATTGGGTCGCTAAGAGTTGGACACGACTGAGCGCTTCACTTTGATTTTTCACTTTCATGCACTGGAGAAGGAAATGGCAACCCACTCCAGTGTTCTTGCCTGGAGAATCCCAGGGATGGGGAAGCCTGGCAGGCTGCCATCTATGGGCTCGCACAGAGTCGGACACGACTGAAGCGACTTAGCAGCAGCAGCAGCAGTATGTAGTATATCATGCCTTTCCAGGAATCCTGGGTGAAAGCAGAGACTAAGAAGTTTTCTGTAATTGTCTCTTAAGATCTCCCAACAAATATCCACCCAATCTGTTTTCCCTGCTCTGCCTAACCTCTCCCAGAAGTCAGCTTCTGGGCCTGGCCTCATGATGCTTGGTAGAGCTTAAGAATCTTATCTGATGATGGAGTAAAACTACTTGCTTTTTTGACCTCTGGCTTTAAGGTATCCTCCCAATTTTCCATCCCAAAATATTCAGCCTTTCTGGGCATAGCAGCCTTTGGGGAATGATTTCCTGTACTGCCTTTATCTCATTTCATGAAATGAACTTCTGCAAAGAAGCTGGAAGGGAAGGAGAAGAGGAGGGATTATCATGCAGGCGCAGGGAGGGGGGCCTAGAGAAGAGTTCATAGATTATCTCCCTCCTAAAAAATGCAACCAGAATCATCCACAAAGTATCAGCTCAAAAACATGCAGGGGAAGAAGAAAGAAATCGGTGTTGAGGTGATTGGAGCCGAAGGAGCCAAGGTGCCCAGAATGTATCCTGTGAAGGCTGCAAGGAGCAGATAAGGGCAGCCCAAGAGGCAGGGAGGGCAGGGTGAGGCAGAAACTGCAGATCCACCTATAGAACCTGGGAGAGAGTGGGGCCTTCTGGTCAGGAATGGGGGAGCTAGCTATGGAATGGCTAAGCCCGGGAACCCTGTACCAAACTCCAAGAATACCTGGCTCCCTTCAACAGCCTGTAAATCTGCCCCTAACAAGGAGAAAATTAAAGAAATGAATCTGGGCAAATAGAAAATTAAGGAGAACTGGAGACAGCCAGCTGCTGTGGAGAGCAGGGATCAGGGGGTGCAGGAAGAGGTTTCCGAAATGAGTCTCAGAGATCAGGAAAATCTTAAGTAATGGTTTGAGGGGCTGTAAGAAATGGAGAACAGGAGACTCCCTGCATGTTGTGGGAGCCAGCCAATCAGAGCTCAGGGACCCAGAATGAAAGGGCAGGTTAGCACAGTGATTCTTAAACCACAGTCCCCTGGTGAGTGAGGGGGGGCGGCTGAGACAAAACCTGTTAGCTATGCAGATTCCAGGGCCTCACTCGACCTGGTGAATCAGAAACGGGGAAGAGCCGAGCAGCCTGAGATTCTGAAGCAAGTTCAGGTTTGAGAACCACTGGCTTAGTGGAAGGGGCTGCTAATTGGTATAAAATGTCACCCACTGTCTATTCTTTTGTCTCCAGAAGTAGGTCTTAAGCCCGTTAAAGAAAACTAAGGTTCCCGGGGTCCATGAGTGGATCTTATCTACAGAGCTGGCTCCAGTTGACTCCAGAATGGCTCTTTAAACAAATATGAAGCAAAGGACAAAGATTAAATTATATTAGCAACCTAGGAGCTGAAGAGCCAGGCTGCTTAAAACAACAGCTTGAGGTTTAGGAGGTTTTATTAATATTTAAATTGCAGTGAAACCACAGCTGCAGCCTTTGACTCCAGCATAGAGATATGCAAATGTGGCATTGCAACAAAAGGCAATTTCAGACAACCCTCCAGGTAATGAGAACAAATACAACAAATGATTTTATAATTTACCTTTATTGACTGATGGAAATCAAGCCCTTACACAGTGAGGTGGCCACCAGCGGGCTCTGAGGGGAGGAGAAAGCTGGCCTGGAGGGAGAAAGGCAGGGAAGCCCCTAGTGATAAGGTCCAAGGAGGGCAAAACCAGAAGCTGATGGGAGGAAGACTCAATTAAAAAAGAAATGGAAACCCAATCCTGGGTTCTGGGGACCATCTGATCTTGCCAGCTCTCAGGAGCCACAATAATAATCACAAGGGACTTCCCTGGTGGTTCAGTGGTTATGAACTTGCCTTGCAATTAAGGGATACATGTTCAATCCCTGGTCTGGGAACTGAGATTCCCAACATACCATGGAACAACTAAACCTGTGTGCCACAACTGAACTGGAGCCACAACTAGAGAATGTGCAATAACGGTCCTGCATGCTGCAACTAAGGCCCAATGCGGCCAAATAAATAAATCATAAGTGACTGATCATTTGAGCACTCCTACAAAGTGCCAGGCTGTATTGCCAGCTTAAAAATGACATTTTGAGAGGTCAAGCAGCCTGCCGAAGGTCACACTACAGAAGGAGGTGGCAAAGGTTTGATTCAAACAAAGATTTGTGTAAAGCTAAACTGTGCTGGGAACCCGTCCTAGGAGATGATAACAAGGTTAATGATTGAGGGGAGACTACGTGCTAGGCTTGTGGAAGAGTGGAGGAAAGATCCATTCCTGGCCTTCTAATTGCTTACTATTCAATGGGTGGAGCATGGAAGCCACTGATTACCTTTGCAGAATTGTATCTTCTGGGGGACTTGCCTGGTGTTCGAGTGGTTAAGAATCTGCCTTCTAATGCAGAGAACGCATGTTCCATCTCTAGGCGAAAAACTAAAGTCCTACGTGCTGTGGGGCAACTAAGCCCGCGTGACACAACCAAAGAAGCCAACGTGCTCTACAGCCAAGGCTCCACAAGGAAGACCCAGCACAGCCAGGGGGAAAAAAAAGAATAGCATTTTCTGGTTCAGAAGTCCTTTGGGGGCTGTGTGGTGAGCTCTGCCTGCTGCGGGGCACCTCACATCTCCACATTATGAAGGCTGGCAAACAGGAGCTTTGAGATCTAGTTTCAGAGACCCAGAATGATAAGGCTATTTGGCATGCAATCTTAGTGCAATGATTCTCAAACCAAGCCATGAGCAATGAGATGGGGAATGGGGGAAGGTGGAAACTGCATCCTCTAGGAACTTGTTAGATAGCAAATTCCAGGGACTCACTTCAGACCCACTGAATCAGAAACATCATGAAGAAAGCAATAATTCCAAAACAAGCTCAAGGGATTTCCCTATGGTCCAATGGCTAAGACTGTGCACTCCCAATGCAGGGTACCCGGATTCTATCCCTGGTCAGGGAGCTAGATCCTACACGCTGCAATTAAAGATGGAAGATCCTGTGTGCCAAAACTAAGACCCAGTGAAGCCAAACAAATAACTATTAAAAAAAAAAAAAAGCTGCTCAAGTTTGAGAACCACTGGCTTAGTATTAGGGGCAAAACATCTCAAACTGACCCGTGGAGCTTGGATAGGATTTGGCCAAGTGGAAAGTCAGAAGATTCCAGAAGTCCCAGTTCACCCCCAACTAGCAGAATTGGGGGAAGGGTCCAGAAGAAGAGTTGGAAAGTCTTCTAAGGATGTATTTCTCTGACCTACCACATCTCAGACTGTCCCTTCCAAGCTGAAGCCCATCCTCATCAATGCCTCACCTGCTGTTTCTTTCAGGTACCCTAGCCACCATATATGGGGATTCACAGATTTCTGCTCACATTCTGTCTTTGTCTTCAGTATGTCCTGTTCTGTCATCTCTGTAGGCCCCAATATTGCCCACCCCACCTCCTCCACAGAGCCTTTCCCACCTCTTCCAGACAAGAATCCCCCCACCCCACCCCCACCATCCCCAAACGTCCCAGAAGTTTTGCTTTATTTATGATACTTTCTAAGTTATTTTGTACATATTCTATGTTCTCTATTTGACAAGAAGGTCCTTATGGGCAGGATTAGTATCATTTTATCTTTGTTATAACCTAGCTCTGTTCTTGGGGATACCTTGTTGGGTACCCAGTGAGTATTTGCTGAATGAATGGGTAAAGGATAAATGAATAGACTCATTGAGTAAAGGCCTTATCCAACTGCTGGCCCCACCTGCAAGAAAACCAGCCACATTCTGCCACTGAGAGTGCTAATTTCTTTCACTCCCATTTTTCTAGCACCCAAATTCATTCCAGAAACAGTATGAGAGATCCAAATGTCCAAGAATCACTCTTCCTCTTCTAAGCCCACACCTACAGATTTCCTCCTTGATCTCATGAAGCCACTGCTTTGTGATGAGTCAAACCACTACCTACCCAGACAAAGAAGGTGTTTCCCCACCCAAGTATCCTCCACAGACTGAATACTTGCAACAGATAAGCTGCTGTGCCACCATCACTGGAGAAATAACTAGGATGCTCACTATAATCTTGCAAGTTCAAAGCACTGCCACAACCATTATTTCTCTCTCCTTGCTGGCTGCCTAGGAGATCATTAGGATAGAGATTGTTATCCTCACTTTATGGGTGATAAAACTGAGGTCCATGGGAATTCCCTGGTGATGTGGTGACTGGGACTTGGCGCTTGCACTGCTGAGGGCCTGGGGTTTAGTCCCTGGTTGGGGAAACTAAGATCCTGCAAGCTGCACCACGCAGCAAAACAAAAACAGGTATCCAGGGCCTGGTCAAAGGTCACCCAGTGAATTTATGGCACACCTAGAACTGACTAACCCAGGACTCCCTATTCATTAGAGCACAGATGAAAATGCTCTCATTATGGTGTCTGAGCTATGTTTTGTCTGAGAGAGAGTGTGTGGACTCCGGGGGAGTAGGGATACGGAAAGATAAAAGAAAGTGTGTGACCCTGTAAAGCTTTTCCTCTGCAATCCTGCAGCAGTTGGCACTGGTTAGTTCCAGAAGCGATTTTGTGTTGTTGTTTTTTTTGTTTAAAACATCAACCACATGTCCCAGATTAGGGCTGGGGCGGGAGGCAGGAGTGAGGTGAATCCAAAGATAACAGACACAGGTAAGCAGATGTTTACCGTCTTCTCTTGAAAACAATCTCAAACCAAATGGCAGGAGAAACTCAAATGACTACTTATGTGGGTCTTCCCAGCTGTTAGGCTGTGGGACTCTGCAATATAACTAGTCCCAAGTGGAGAGAAAGATCTTTCCTTAGTGAAGCCTGGGGTCTGATGAGGGGAGGTCTCTCCTGGAGGCAAAGGGCTTTGGGGGCTGTCTCAGGGCGCTCTGCAGCTGCCAGGGTGAGAAGCCTTCTGGTGGGATCATCGTCTAGCAAGCACACAGGGCTGTGAAAGCTATGGAAACCAAAATTTGTGCTGGAGCGTCTGGTTTCTAACCCAACGTCGGAAAAATAATCTCTACAGGAATTCAAGAGGCCATTTCCTGGGACTTCCTTGATGGTCCAGGGGTTAAGAATCGGCCTTCCAATGCCAGGGAAGTAGGTTCAACTCCCAATTCGGGAACTCAGATCCCACATGCCCTAGGGCAAGTAAGCCCGTGGGCCTGACACGGCCTAATTAATTAATTTAAAAAACAAGAGCCCTTTCCCTAAAGATGTGGTCCCAGGGCTGTGCTGGAGAAGACAGTGATAATCTCTTGCTTCCCACCAAAGCCCGATCTCTCTCCCCAGGATCCATCCTAAAGCACAGGCTTTGTCTTCTCCGCACCCCCAGGCCAGCTCTGGGCTTTTCTCAGCCTTTAGCCCAACACCAACCTCCATTACTCCTCAACTCTTTGCTGAGGCCTCAGCAGCTTCCCTGTGCCTCTGGAGCCCGAGGGGTGTGGAGAGGGACAGAGGAACCTGACACCCTTGCCCAGAGAGGCGGTGGTTGCACTACACCGTGAAGGCACTGCATGCCATGGAACTGTACACCTTAAAATGGTTAGTTTCACCTTATGTGGGTTTCACTTTAATTAAAATCAAGGACAGAGCTGCCCTGGGAGCTCTTTGGCGGGAGGAGAGAAGCTGGGCCTCCGGGAGGCTGTGAGGGTGGAGCCCCCTTGCCGGGAGTGGCAAAGAACGACAATGGGAAGGCCAGTCTGGGCCCGCCCCCTCCTCCAGCAGGACCAGATGGGAACTGGGGCTGGGGAGAAAGGCCCAATTGGGGCAGTGCCGCCGCTGCAGAGTACAGCACTCAGAGAAAGCGAGGAGGCCGCAGCCACCGCTCATTTGCATCATAAGTGATTGGTTTTCCCTGCTCGTCCCTCATTAGGACACAATGGACAGTTGTTTGCTGGCGCAGCAGATCCATTTACCAAGGGAAAGAGGACACAGAGCAAGAGTGACTGATGGGCCATAGTAAGTTGTGGGGAGGGGGGAGGGGAGCCCACCCTCTCCCCGCCACTGCAACTCCTGTTCTCATACAATGAGAAAGGACCCCAAGAGCAAGGCAAACCCCTCATTTCACAGATGAGGAGACTAAGATGCTAAGAGGGGATGAGACTTGCTAAAGTCAAACAGCAAGTTCATGGCAGAGCTGGGGCTTCTAGAATCTATAGTCTCAATTCTAGACTTCTCATTTCAGGCTTCACTCCACTAGCCTGCCACACCTTTTCCATTCCCAGCTTGCCGCTCTACCTCTCTATGGTCTCCTTCCTTCTGTTCCAGGCCTTGGATTTCATCAATTCTCTCTCTCCTGTGTCTATCTAATCTATGTTCCTGCTCCTCTCTGTATTTTTTCCTCCTGGTTTCTAGGCAGCTAAGATAATTACTAAACTTCTAATTAACCCCTGCCCTAACGAGGGTGGGTCTGGCAGGAAAGGGAGCAATTTTGAAACTGTCTTGGTGTGTTTAGGGGATTGTTAGGGTGTGGGGGTGCGGTTTATAAACCAGGGACTAGAACAGACACATGATACATGTTGCCTCATTCCGTCCTTTCAATTGTTGGAGGCAGTGATCCTAAGATCCTAAGACAGGCTCAGAGAGGCTGGGGAAATTGCACAAAATTGCCCAGCTGCCAAATGGCAGCTGTCTGACTCAAAACTCTCCACCTCGCTCGCTCCTCATCGCTCTCTGGCACAGAGGCTGAAGCAGGGTATGGGGGCCCCTGATTCCAGGTTCACTTAGGTACAACCTTGCTGAAGGAGGCCACTGCTTTGTTGCTTTCCTGGGGCAGAACCTGCCTCCCTCCTCCCTACCTTCAGGTCCTACCTTCCTCTGGGCCCCTTTTGCATGATGGTGAAATCTCACAGATGCAAGCTTTTGCCCCTGGTGGGCGTGGGGGTGGTGGTGAAATAGCAGTCAAGAGGGAGAAAACTGACAGACGCAGACTGTGGCAGTCTCTCTCCAGCAGACACCCCCTCCCACTTCCTTGTCTGCCCCTCCCCTTGTGGGTCAAGCTTGCCAGCATCTGCGTCTGTCTCATTGTGCTCTGGGGGAAGGGGATATTCGGGGTGAGTGGGTGTCTGTGTGCATGAACATAAGGCCTCCGGGGTTCATTCTGACACTGAATGAAAAACTCACCAATTATTCGTCCAATCCCATTAATATGCAGACAGACATCTGTTATTTACGAGTCAACAGCAGAGGCATTTTCTTGGTGGGGAGGAACACTCATGTATGTGTCC